>CM031240.1:1020601829-1021201829 GCA_018340775.1 Taxus wallichiana var. yunnanensis
ATAAATATAATTATAGTCATGGAAATTGGAACCAAATATTCAAAGAGAACAAGGAACTACAAGGTCAAGAAGGAACTCAAGAAAATCTAGTTGAAGAAAGTAAGAATGAGATTTAAGATATGATAAAGAGGGATGATAAATCTAAGTTTTATCAATTTAATCCTTATTTGAGTGATGTTTGTGAAGGTATAACAATAGAGGAGGAGAGGATGTAGTTAATGGAGGGTGATCTATCTAAGAAAAATATTCTAATCTCATTCCTCAAGGTCATAATGACCCAAAAGGGACAAAAACAATGAAAATGATAGTCTCACATTCATAAATAATTAATTTTAATCTCACTAAGAGCTAGATCAGGTGTATATTCTAAGTCAAAAGGTGAAAACGATAACAATTAGGTCTAGAACCACCTTATTTTTCAATAACAATATCATTCAAAAGGCTAGGAAAACTATACGACACATGATACAATTGATGAAATCATGGTATTCATGGTATGTAGTCAAGGAAAACCACAAGAAGAACACATTCAACTAGAAGAATAGAAAGAATATGAAAATATTTTCAAATTAAAGTTCATGGGAAATATTTCATTTTCCCTTTGGAGCATGATGTAAGAGCATAAATTCTTGTTATAAATTTTAGGTTTTTGGCACGATTTCAGCTTGAAAGATAATACATAGGGTCCCGAGTCATTAGAAGGGTCTTAAGATTCTTTTTGTGGTGTTAGTTTAGATCTAGCTATTTGAAAATTCAAATTTTGGCTTTTCTTGCCAAAAACATTGATGCAACCTAGAATCTACCACAAATAACCTGGACATGCTAGCACATCACCCAACATGAGTTGAGTGCTCACCCGAAGTGCGTAAAGTTACTAGGACCCTGTTTATATTTGTTTGTGTAGGACGTTAACATGTTGAAGATAGAGCATATTTAGAACCATAATAAGCACAAACATTCCATAGAGCATAATCATTCAATAGTGCATAACCAAATCTAGATCTTAAGGAATCATGAATTAAACAATAACTATGACAAGATTGATCATACAAGAACCAATTATAGTCATGTTAACACATTATCCATCCAATATACTCCATTATATTAAACACTATAAAACACAAAAGCTCTTACATCATATAACATTACCATACGTTTATGCACACATTAGATCTGGCAGCATAACTTTACAATAACTCATACATAGTGTCTCAATTTCTCTCTATAACTACACAAACTAATACATACTTATAGGAGTGGGTAATTTCCCTTCACCACCTACGCACTTCCAAAAATAGGTCGCATGCTGAAAATAGCCATGCACCTTTACAATAGTATGCACACATGCAAGTGTGATAATAATAGATCTCTTATAGTTAACTAGCAGTAGTAATCCTTATTATTATCTTGAACTCATGCACGATTCTTAGTAGAGGATCATCCCCAAAATAGAATTTTCGTGTCACATAAGTCTTCATCTCATTATTTACTCCACATCTATCTCCAAAAATAGCCCGTATCCATAAAAATGGCTAAGTCCCAAATCAGCTTATCATGGCACGCGTTTCCTTTCCTATCCTTCGCACCTTGTTCCCGCACAATAATATTCTATGTTTCCTCTCCGTAGTGTTGTAATTTTTCTTCTCAATATTACCCCATACTAATATACATTTTCATCTTGATAATGGGGTTTCTCCTAATTTTCCCAAACAATAAAGAATAATAATGGAAAGAATATAAACAATCATTGTACGAAGAATAGAATCATTGTAAAGTATGGAGTAATTCCTTGTAATATGAAATATTCCTAACCATGGAGTCCCTTGCTCTTTCTTCTTCCTGTTAAGAATCCTTTGCACTAGCATTCGAATATTTTCATTTTCAAGCACCAAATCAACTAATGTGCACATAATGCATAGCCAAGGAAACTTCTCAAGTACCTTAAACACCAAATGCGTTCTTACTTTCAAGACATAGTCATCAATTTCTTCTATCATGATGATGAAGACATCATTTTTTTATGCTCTAGATCCTTCTCTCCTTTTAGATGCACTATTTATGTATTTTTTGCTTATTATCTTCAAGTAGTTCTCTAATAGTGGCATCCTTATCGATGTTCCTATGTTCCACCTCTATAGATACCTTAACCAAGGAATTTCTCACCTTCTCATATGACATGTGAGTAGGATTTTTTGTCATGTGTCTACTTTGGGGTGACTTCTTTATTCTTCTTGAAACACAAGATTCTTCACACACATCAAAATTTGGCTCATCTATATGGGTCTGCATGGACTAGGATAATTGTTTTCTTGTGCACATGGTGGTCATGTATGGATCCATCAGATCCCATCCATATAATTCCTTACTACCCTACTGTTCTTTGAAAATAGGTGCAAAAAAAATTTCTTGTGTCCTCAGCATAGCCCATACTCAAGCATAACATATTCTCCACTTGTTCTCTTTTTCATGGCCCCTTAGGAATTTGATCACCAAGGTTTGAGTTGGCCCTTCAATGTATTGAGTAGTATCATGTGCATGAGGTTTCTCATGCTCCATTTCTTCTGCCTCCTTCACCCCTTCCTCTTCATCCTTCATGTCCTCATCTCTGGGCTCCTCCACATCTTCTGGATACACTGGGGTCCTGGCACACTCTCTGCAAACTCCTCCGCCTCCTCATTCAGCTTTATCTTTCTCCTCTTCTTCTCAGTTTCCTCTTTCTAAGGGGAGACTCATGGTGATCTTCTTACGGGATATGTATTTCACATGCATTGGTTCCTTGTTATTCTAAATACCCTCTTAAAATGGTGATTTTATTGGACTTCTTCCACATCCAATTCCTCATCTCCTTCTTTCACCTAAGGTGGAGTATCTACATGCTCAATCTCCACTCTATCTTTGGGATGCCTCCAGCATCTATGATCCAAGCCTTCACTATCTTCATGTTCTTATTCCTCCTTATCTACCTCTATAGTCACTGGAGGATTTGGAACTGGCACATTCTCCATTGTATTTTTTCCCTTTTGGAAGCCCTAGGAGCATGAACTCATTCTCTACATACTTTTTATTCTCCAACCTAAGTTTGAGCTGAAGATATATGAGTGTGCCTCCACTGTCCCTAATAGCCAAGATTAATAGCTTCATACTTATGATGTCTGAAATGAACCTCTCAATGTAGGAATTCCAACCTGGATACACATATGTCTTCCTAAGGGTGTGGTAGTCATAGTATTCCTTGTATTCGTTGAATTTTAGATGATGTGCATTAATAAATCTATGAACCGATGCCTAGAAGTAGCACATTTTGAATGCATAAGGACGATTGTACCATGGGCTTCATATCCCATCCCTCATGGAAAACCATGCAATGCAGAAGTGTTGTTACACCACAAACTATACTATCTTTCCTAATATTGAAGGTAGCTCCTTGGGAATGATCCACTCCTCAAACACCATGCGAAGTTGGTCATACCACATTTCTGCCTTCTTATTAAATGGCCCACTCATTGATCCTTCACATAAATTTTTTCAAACCTCTCCGCAAGGGAATTATTTTCTAAGGGGTACTCCCAAATCTTTTCTTTGGCCCATCAGACACTCCAATTCCTAAAAATATAAGAGAAAGTAGGTTAACACCAAAAATTATATTTTCTCTTGTGCGCACTTCCTCAACAATGGTTTTTGCAATATATACTACTAAGTTATATATTACTCCCTGTGACATTTTCTTTGTAATATGAAGCCACGTGGTGTTTACCTGTGAACATCTCTCTTGGTCATTAAACTTGGTGAGTAGATGTGCTACTTCTTATAGCATAGGAAAATTCTTTAGCTTATCAATGTCCATTCCACATGGACCCTTTGTATACCCCAACTCCTTTATTGTTTATATAACTACTACTTTATAAGTCAAATAACTAACAAGGCCTATCCTTATTCCCTTAAATCCCATTAGTGTTAAAACTAGGGTTTTTGTGATCCTAACGCTCATTGGGAGAAATAAAATAAGTCCTCATGGACTTGGCTCATAAGCCATTGGTATAAGGGTTCATATTTTCAAAAATATGGGAGCTCATATAACTGAAAAACTCATAATTGCTTAAGAAACTTTTCCCCAGTGTCGTCATACACTAACATATCCTCCATTGTGTGCTTGCTGGTCTTATTATTTAGAAAAGCATCCAACTCTCCCTTTTCTTCAATGGTATGGTGGTTGTAGTCACTTATTATACATCTAAAAATTTGGGAATCCCACTCTTATCTAACTATTACTCCTTCCAGGTACTACATCTTTGAAAAATTTCTCTTGGGAGCAATTTGAACTTCCACTTATACCTTCTTCTTTCCTTTCATACTTGTTGCATGTGCTTTCTTTGGTGCCATCATAAAAATCATGTCATTTTTCATCTATAATGAGTAAACTCAAACCCTAGCTCGAATCTACATGCCCTAGCTTGAAACCGTGTTCCCTAGCTCCTTCTCAACACTTCTACTTCGCTCAAACCCTTCACTAATGGGGATGCAAGCCTCTTTTGGACAATAGTCTTCTCTCCACATCTGGTTTCACAATGCTCTACACCTCAACACAATTCTCTTAGCTTAGTTAGACTTAGCTCACTTAAATACTTGTGATCAAAAATGTAAAAATGAAACCGCGTCACGTCATTATATAGATATTCCAAATGTCGGTGCATTTATTACTCCTTCACCTATAAAAAATCATCTCATTAATTGAGTATTTTCAAAATCTTCATGTAGTACATCTTCTTGCCCCAGCTATAACCTTCTAGAGTGCCTTCCTACCTTATGGCTACAAACTTCTCTTCAATGCATTTCCATGCGCTCGAGTACCTCACCAATGTGCATTCCTGGTAGTTTCTATGAACATTGATTACCTGATGTTATATTATTCCCTCATTTAGCTCCATTTATGGTCATATTTTAGAATCAATCTCCTTTCTAACTTCTCATTTCCACACTTAAATATCACCTATAATAGTTTTTTTCCCATGTGTAATAAGTTGTGAATAACCACCCCATACCAATGGTATGTGCATTCCTCTATGTATAAAAATACTTCAGATGGTAATTAAATTCCAATGCACAAATGCACTTATTACACAAAACACCAAACTAAATTGACAAATCATAGCGATGAAGAAGGAAATACAAAAATGAAAACCTATTCTAAATGGCAATCCGCCTTATTACAAACACCAAGAAGACTTATTTATAGTAGGGCTTCAGTCTACTCCGGTGGAAGTAATCAGGTAACCATACTCCATCAAGCGTCTCTAACTGGAAAATGCCTAATTCAATTATATGAGTGATAACATATGCTCCCAACCAATGCATTTTAAGATTTCCTAGATGGCGTAGAAACTTAGAATCATAAAGAAGAACCATCTGTCCAATCTCAATATTTTTTCCTTGATGTGCCTATCATGTCATGACTTTTTCCTGGCCTTTTCCAGATTTTGACTCTAATGTGCTATGGTGTGCCTCTCATCCAACTATATCAATTTTTAAAATCTTGCTTCTAATTCTTTCTCATTAGCTAGACCTCTAGCGTGTGCAATACATAAAGAAGGTAACATGAATTCCATAGGAAGAACTATTTTGATGCCAAACACCAAATAAAAGGGTGTGGCCTTGTTCAACCTCTTGTATGTTGTTCTATATGCCCAAAGCATGGTAGAAAATTTATCATCCCAATATTTCCTTCCAACATCAAAAATTTTTGTCAATGTCTGGCTCAAAATCTTGTTGAAGGCCTCAACAATCCCATTTTCCTAAGGATGATAGGGTGTAGTCTTATGGTGTGCAATCATAAATTCATCCAATAGTATCTTGATCATCTCATTTAGAAAGTGTGTAACCCTATCACTTGTCAAGATCAGTGGGAATCCATACCTTGTAAGAAAATTTTACCATAAGAACCTAACTTTTGTATTTGGTGTACAATCCTTAGTAGGTCTTGCTTCTACCCACCTTATAAGATAATCTATGAAAGTGATGATTTAACACGATCCATTTCTACCCACAACTAGAAAAATAGGAGCTAGAAAGTATATAAACCATTTCTCAAACAAATTTGCACTAGGAATAGATATTGAAGGAATTTCATCTATTTTCGCAAGTTTACCAATGCATTAACAATGATCACACACCTTACAATATGATTTACAATCTTTGTAGAGGGTATCCCACTATAATCCAATGAGTAGAATAATGTGCACAGTGGCATCACCTACATAGTTCCCACCCAGTAACACCATCATGAGCCTCTTCCATGATATTTGAGTGCTCGTTCTCTAGTAAACACCAGTGTAATACTTTATCTTGGCCTAACTTGTATAGGTCACCACTAATAAACATAAAAGGTTCCATGCGAATTACAAGTTATTTCTTCTCGATGGATATCATTCCTTATGATTTCATACCCGTACATAAAAAGATAGCAATATCCTCCAATTCCAAAGGTGTGCATTATAACCTTTACAACTATGCATTCGACATTGTATCTTTAATTGTCTATGCATCCTCCCCTGACGGAATTCTTGATAGGTGATCTAGGCCAGAATTACTTTTCCCTAGTTTTACCACAACTGTGAAATCAAATTATTGGAATAAGAGCACCCATCGACATATGTGCCCCTTTAAAATGGTAATTTTACCAAGTATTTCAATGCCATGTGATTGGTGTAAAATACAAATGGTGCTGCTAGAAGGTATTGTCTAAATTTATGTAGTGCATAGATCATTGATAAGGCTTTGTGCTTAGTAGTTGTATAATTCCCGCTCTCTGCAGAGTCAAATTTTTACTAACAAAACAAATAAGATGATCTATAATAACTTCTCTAGGATGAGATAACACTGTGCCAATGGTCATTCTAGAGGTGTCCACATGTACATGAAACCGTTAGTTCCATGAGGGAAAATGTAGAATAGGTGTTGTAGTAAGTATCTACATCAATGCCTCAAATGTGCACTACTGCAGTTCTCCCTAATAAAATGTCCCTTTTCCTTTTAGTAAGTCTTCCAAGGGTGTGGAAATCTTAGCATATCCTTTGATAAATTTTCTATAATACCCCATGTGACCCAAGAATCCATACACCTCACTCTAACTGGTAGGATCTTCTAGGCCTACAATAACTGCGCAACCTTAGTTGGATCTAATAACAAACCTTCCTTTAAGATGATATGCCCTAACAAAGTGCCAAAAATGTACGTAGAAAGCACGCACTTCTTGATGTTTAAAGAGATGATTAATTGTCTACATCTTACAAACATCAAGCAAAAATTGTCACAATGATCCTTAACAAGTCCATACACCTGTCCAATCATTGGAATAATTTGTGAATAAAATCCTAGAATGCTTGAACTACTATGGGCAAAAATAAAGCAAGCACATTTTTCAAACCAAAGGGCATAATAGTATATGAAAAAATTCCCCATTCATTGGTGAAAGTCATTTTCTCTTGATCCTCCTGTGCAATCCTAACCTAATGATACCCAGAGAATCCATCTCGTAAAAGAATAGATTTTGTGCCCTGCAACACCTTCTAATATCTCCTATGTGAAAGGTGTAGGAAAGGGATCAATCACACATGTAGCATTTAGTTCCCTGTAATGCACAAAATCCTAATCTAGCCATATTTATTTATATTGATAACCATGGGGCTAACCCACTCTAATTCTTATAAGGGTTTTTGATGCCATATTTCAACATCTTGTCAATTTATTCCTTAAATTTTATGCACAAGTTAGGGTTCATTTTGTAGGGTCTTTTCTTGACTAGCCACACACCTTCCTTAAGCTTAATCTTCATCTCTCCTAATGATTCATGTAATCCTTTTAAATCATGGTAGCCCTTAGTAATTAAGTCCTAAAATCACGTAGTAACTCTATGATATTTGCCACTTCAAAGTTAAAACAATAATCCCCCATTATTTCCTCCTTAGGTTCAACATTCATGCCAACATTCACTTTTTTTTCTTTATGGGTTAATGATAGGCATGCATATTTTTATCCGCACTATCTAACACCTTACATGTACCCACTAAATGATCTATATTTAGATCTTATACTTCTTCATCATCCACTATATAGACCATATTTCCTTTTTTTTCTCAAAAAAGCACACTTAAGTAGTGTGGCATCTATATCTTCTTCTTAATACAAGCACTCTCCCGAGTTCATCTCACCAAATAAATCCTGAATGAATTCTTCTACCTTTTCATTGTCTCCCATAGTTAAGAACTTTATAGCCCCTAATGACTCTTCCACTGGAGCTTTAGTAGAGAAGTAGTCAAAATTATGGATCATTCCTGCAATAAAATCCTTCCAATTTCCATTCTCTCTACGTAGCTCCCCATATACATACCAAGTGCATGTGAAATCTTGTAAAGTGGAATAAAGTTTTGCACCCATAGTGAAGGCAGAAATATTCCTGCGCCTCTATCTAGAGCCTTTCACACTACTTTGAATGTGGTGTTGAATAGGTTCATTACCATGATATGTGTAACTTTGAGTAGGTGCATTACTCCTAAAAAACTAAGTTTTTTGATAAATCCCGACTTCATTCCATTCCAAGAGATTATCCCTGAGCCACTCACTAGCGTGCTACTTCTTGTCCCATGTAGGGTATATGCTAACATATTTCTTCTTTAAAATTAGTTTGTCCATTATTCCTTTATGGCGCATGAATTCCGTAGGGTCTCCTTCTTTAGTGTACTTGAGGTACAAAGTTGTTACCTATCCTCCTAATAAAATGAATTTTTCTCTTCTCCAAGAAAATGTCTCCGCTTACTTTGTGCCCAACCATCTCATAAGTTCCATTAGACCAATTATCACAAGCAATACTTGTGGTATTGTAGACCCCAAATTTGGGTCACACCCCTTCCTTCTCCCCACATATATATTAATTTAATTACCTACGATTAAATTAATACCCACTCTCACAATATTCCTTATTTAATTACCTTAATTAAACTAATTTCCACCTCACTTAGACATCTCATCCCACCACATCACCTAGACACCTCATCATAAACATATTCTTATCATGTTTCCTTTTTACTAGGACTAAATATCCACTTTCCATAGCTAACGAAGACTTAGTCCTACCTACCTTAATTAACTAAGACTTAGTTAAAACCTAAAATCACATGCCTATTATTCCTCTAACCACATTCCCACTTATCTAAGTGCAACATTCCATTTTGATCCATGACAATGGTGTAGATCAAGAATTTCGCACTTGTTACTGTGTAAGTTAATGTACCAAACTAAACACAAAACCATGAAAAACTCCAATGAAATCAATCCCTGATAGATAAGACAAGATCCAAAGATGTAGATGGAAAAGAAAGCCAATGTAGACAAGATGGCACACACTAGCGATCTGTAAAGGTAGATCTAGAAACCTACGTGAGACACATAGATTCTTGACAAAAAAATACAACGTTAAAATATATTTGGGTGGAATACTCGAAAAGTGGGTCCGGGAAGCGATAAGCTCCCTTGGTGGATGTCAGTCCACGTTTTCAATTAAAGAAAGAAGCATACATGATAAAAGATGTAAGTAAATGTCTAGATTTTTTATTAAAAATGACAGACAAAATGTAAACAATGAGACAAAAATCAATAGAAAATAGGAAACTATGAAAACAATGTTGGATTTGTGTTACCTGAATTCTTTTACCTATCCACAGGTAGATCGGTGTCGATTAGGAAAATCGGCGTCGACTGAGATAGGTCGGCGTCGACTAGAGAAAATTAGCGTCGACTGTGACCGGTCAGCGTCGACTAGGGGAAAATTGTAGGAAGATTGAGAAATAAAATGAAAGTTAGATCATCAATGTCCACTGGATCTGCAGGAGCCTTTGGGATGCTGACAAAGCTCCACCTTTGCTAGATGTAGGAGCAGAGTCACCAAGAGATTAATGGAGGCTTGCGATGTCGATGTGGTAGGAGCAGAGTAATGGTACTCCTCTCAGGGATTGATTTGGACAGAATTAGCTTTCACTCGATAGATAATGCTTAGGCGTGATATTCAAAACTCTCTGTCATTCTTTCTATCTAACCAAAACTAATTCTGGCCCTGTATTTGTAATCGTGCTGACCAAGATGTAATCAGTGCCACTTCAAAAAATCGGCATCGACCGAGTACCGGTCGGTGCCGATTAGGTAACAGACTCCCGAAATGGCCAAAAAGGATGATTTTTGGAAAGATGAAAGTAATCCTTCCACCTCAAATACGGGAAATATCCCACTACATGGTTTGGGAGGAGGAGAAATAGGGGGGATAGATGGATAAAATAGATATGGGAGGTTAGGAATTGATATGGGGTAGATAAGTGGTTAAGATACATGTAAAAAGTGTAATTAAATAGTTAATATTTAATTATCTATGGGTAAAACATAATGGGGTGAAATAAACTTAGGATAGATGTTTAAATCAAATATTAAATAATACCCTAAGGGAGAAGTGGTGATATAAACGTGCCCCAGGTTACCCAAGAAGGTAAACGAATGTGGGGGACACTAAATTGGGTAACCAATTTTAGGTGTCTACATTTTGCCCCTTTTTGTCGAGTAACTTGTGATAAGCAAAGTTGCAAGACAAAAACAAGGAGTTGGAAGAAAGGAAGAAAAAGTGATGATGTGATCCCCCTCAAACTAGGGATGGGATGGGTCCCGAAAGAACAACCGATCCCAAGTTTGAAAAAGGTAGATGAAAACACAGGATGCCCCAGCTAGATGCCTGGAGTAGATCTGATCATTAATGACACAAAAATAATAAAAAGGTAGCAACCTAAGGAACTCACATTGGTAGGGTAGATTAGATGGTCTTTACATGAGATGATGTTAATACCTACAGACCCATGAGTGTAAAGAGGGCTGCAAAATAGTAGCACTTAAAGAATGATACATTGGTAGGGACAACCAGACGGTCTACGAAGCAGATGACGCTAGTGCCTACAGACCCATTATCTTTAAGCTGCCAAAAATGTGAGTGCCCCATGTACAGGGAATAGACTCAAATGGGTGAGAATATCGAAAGTATGTGCCAAAAAGGCAACACTCAGGTCATAATAATGACCAGATAAATAAGCCAAGCATCAACACTATGGCAAAAAGATCAGGAGATGGAAGAAAGTGATGTGGAGAAGCAAAACTGCAACCAATCGGCAACGATGGGCCTAAATCGGCATCGATCAAGCTAAAGTCAATGTTGACTAAATAAATCAGCACCAACCATACAAATCAGCACCTGACCGTACCGAGCCCATATAAATATGAGAAAGGAAAATGTGAATGATTTATTTAGACCGTGATGATTGATTTAGAGAGAGTCAAAAATTGGTTTTGAGCAACATGGAAGCCTCTGGGAGTAGTCAGAAGCGGAAGAGGACACGACCTGGGGTAAGTGGATCTACCCAAACTTCCTATATAGTTTTATCATGAAATAGCGTATTAGGATGCCAGTTTTTAGGAAAAAACTAGATAAATGAGAGGCCAGAGCATTGTGGGGCGTTTGGCCTTTCAATCGGCATCGATTGTAAAAATTGACACGATTTAATTCAATCGGCGCCGATTGGTTTCAATCATCGTCGACTAAATCGATCGACGTCGATTTGACTCAATCGATGCCAATTGGAGTGTTTTGACTTAAGAAAGTGATAGAATGTATTTTTTTTAATGTTTGGATTTGGATAAATAAGTAGCTAACACCGTCCATGATGTCATGTGATGTAGGCACGAGAGGCTTTACATATGTGGGATGTTATTCCTGAGCTTCTAGAGACCATTCTCCCTAATGTGACTGATGCAAATTGGCATCACCTAGAGCTAGCCGGGCTCGGGGCTTTCGGTACTACCGATGGGTGCCTCGAGATGTAGAGTTGATGTGAGCACTAGTATGATGATGGGATAGCAGGACATGCACTTTCTAGTTCAGGATGGGTGAGATGACCATCACCCATGAGGATATATATAGGATCCTGAGGCTACCAATCACCGGGGACTTGATTGAGATTACTCCACGAGAGTAGCAGTAGTAGAGGGCCCTAGTACGATTATATGGAGACAGGGCAGATGATTCAGAGATAGTGTCTAGGGTAGTGAGGATAGCCTCACATTATAGACAGGATGATGCCAGAAGTAGATGGATAGCACTAATTCAGATGGTGATCTCTATTTTTCTCTACCAGATTCAGGAGGTGGGAGATTTCCATTGTTATTACTAGACTATGTTTGTGACATCCTATAGTTCAAATAGGTGTTCATGTTTTTCAATGCCCTGATAGCTTAGATATACTATGAGTTATGGATGTACACCACCGGTAGGCGATAGGTATCGATGTTAGATTTTGTGCTTCATTACTGGGCATATGAGCACATAGCAGTGATCAGGCCATCCAGGCTTCCATGGATGCCAGTAGTAGAGGGGGCCCTTGATTATGGATTCCAATGATGGCGAGGATGACATGGCCCTAGGAGATATAGGGAGATCTACGGAGTGGTATGCTAAGCGCTTCAGATGCTGACACTAGAGCAGGTCATTTGGAGACCATATCGGGTCTACCTGACATGGGCCGGTTAGGAGGCTCACCTGGTGGAGCTGAGATGGAGCAGGGTGGTTAGGGGTCATAGGCCAGATATGTGGGAGCACATCCCATTTATATAGGTATTGAGGCAATTCGGCTTAGTACAGACAGTTCCGACCACCTATAGGCCATACAGTGGGATAGCAAAGAGAGACCAATCTACCGATTTTGATCCGGAAGATCCATTGAGGGAGGCCCCACCTTCCACAGATAGTGATGATGACACCAGAGTAGATGATGGCTATGTGGCATGGTATTCTACAGAGCTACCACGACACCTGCCAACATCCATGACACGTACAAGAGGACATAACTACGGTCTCTGGAGAGAGGCTAGAGGGAGAGCATGCTACCCTGATGCAGACACACCAGGCTGCCCTCAAGGAGATTAGAGCTCTGATGGAGGAGAGGGATGCACTGATACTAGAGAGAGACACAACATGTCAAGAGTGAGATACAATGATCCAGTAGAGGGATCACTACCATCGGCACAGAGAGGCCCTCAGGGCCAAATATGGTGATACAGGCACTATTTTAGAGTCTAGGTCATAGGGTGTGACATTAGGAGGGCCACCACTAGCAGCAGCAGTAGCGCCATTATGAGCACCTGGTATGGTGATCCTGAGCACTTATCAATCTCTCCTCACCGAGGTGAGATACTATGAGGACGCCCAGCACCATGCCCCTGAGGTGCCTCGTTATGGTGTGAGGAGGAGATCAGTGACAACCATAGCTAGTGGTGCATCAGAGGGAGGGAGCACCGAGAGAGATCGAGGTGGTGGTAGGCCCCAACAATAGGTGCTTCTAGCTCGATAGGCGGTGGCCAGGAGAGACAGCCTAGACTAGAGGAGGGTGGAGGAGATAGTGTCTTCCACCTATCGGATTTTATGATATAGATATGTTATTTTTTTGTATCGATATATTGATGTAGCCTCGATTTGAAGGCATTTTTGATGTATGATATAGATGGCTTGATTGAAAGCCATCCATTCTTTGTTGTATAGACACTCATGTATATATATAGATTCATCATTTTCTGTGTTATATCATTGTCTTTTTCAAGTGTTATATGATTGTACTCATGCATTTAATTTTGATAGATATGGATATATGTAGCGTAATTGTGATGGATATAGACATATGCTGATAGAGGATAAATAGATGTGATTTGATGGACATAGACATAGAGGATAGATAGATGTGATGTGATTTGATGTGATTGATATGTTTAAGATGTTAATTTAATTTTGATGAAAATAGATATAGATAGATGTAGTGTAAGTTTGATGGTCATAGACATGTGCTGATAGAGGATAGATAGATGTGATGTGGTTTGATGTGATTGATTAGATTTGATATGTTTAAGATGTTAATTTAATTTTGATGAAATAGATATAGATAGATGTGTATTTAGACAAAGTAGATAAGATGAGTATAGATAGATGGTAGATTTTGACTAAATTAACATGTTAAGTGGAAATGCTCTTTGTGACAACAAAGGATGTAATGATATTATCTTAGTTTAGAAGATAAAAAGTGATACACCTAGATAGGAAAAAGAATGATAAGTTAGGCCCCTAACCGACCACAAATAGAGACTTTGGTAGGAAACTGAAAAGATGATGCATATAAGGCCATAGATACAGATAAAATGAACCTGACACTAGTCAGTCACAAACCAGATCTAAGAGATAGATGGGATGAGAAGTAAGTATGAATCTAGACAGAATACATGCTCATATTGGAAAATAGGGTCTCCATATGATCACAAAAGGTCTTATATCTCAGCTTCATGATTTTTGTGTTGATAGAAGAGAAAATTGATCAATGTGGGAAGTTTTCTAGATGTAGAAAGACTGATCGATATGGGAAGTCTTTCAATGATGTGAACAAGTGAACAAACTTGCCGAAGAGGAAGTTTGTTACTGCAAAGGCTGATCAATGCGAGAAGCCTTGAAAATTCCATGAAATAAATAGCCATCCTTCAAGGGAGTGGTCTATATTTTGAATGTGATGATAGCCATCCTTCAAGGGCATGGTCTATATCTTTTGATTCATTTGATAATGCATGGATAGTTGTCCTTCGAGGGATCAGTCTATCTTTTGGAATTTTTAGGATAGCATCTTTTTTTTTTTTTTTTTTTGGAGCTTCTGGAGCTTTTGGAGTTTTTGGAGCTTTTGGAGCTTTTTGAAAGAAGCTGAGTTTAGACCAGATAGATCAGATAGAGGGGAAGAAAATGTATAAAAACACGTACTCATGCCCCGAGTAGATTCGATTAAGATAGACACTTGGGACAGATGAAGTAGTGATTAAGGTGTTCCTACCATGAGGAGGAACATATCCATAAGAAAAATGCCATGAGTATAGCCGCGATACTCATATTTAAGGTAGAAAAGACATAACGTGGAGAACCACATAGTTCAATCACTATGAAATACATGACTGGTTGTAGATGGATGAAGAATCTAGTTTTGTGACTAAGATCGTGTAAGATAGATATTAACAATAAAAGGGCCTTAGATGCAAGGCATTAAGAGGCTCCACTTCAGGTACACCATCCATGGAAGATAGACGATAAGCCCCAGACCCATATTTATGAGTGACTACGTACGGACCCATCCAGTTAGGAGTGAACTTACCACACTGACTCCTTTCTAGTGTAGTGACATTTTGGTTTTCTTTGAGAACAAGATCACCAAATTTGAAGTCATAGTGCTGCAAGTGCTTGTTATAAGCACATTTGACATGCTCAAGATAGACTTGATGATGCTCAAGAGCATTGAGATACCACTCATCTAGCAACTCAAGTTGCTGCTAGATGATTTTGATGATAGTCCTCATCAGAGACAAATTATCAGAGAGAAACACAAAGAGATGAAATCTGACCTCCAAAGGGAGGACAACCTCTGACCCATAGACTAGAGAGAAGGGAGTAGCACTAGTAGGAGTACGAATGCTAGTCCGATAATCCCAGAGAGAAAAAGGGATATGTAGATGCCAATCCCTACCAGCTCGACTAGTCACCTTTGTGAGGATATTACGCAAAGTTTTATTGGAAGCCTTAGCCTGGCCATTATCTTGGGGATAGTATGGAGAAGAAAAGATGAGTTTGATATTGAAAGTGTCATCACAGAGGTTCTGTAAATCATGTTTTTGAAATATTTACCATTTTCTGTGATGAGTTTGTGTGGGACACCAAAGCGACAAATGATGTGTTGATAGACAAAATCAACAATGGGTTTAGCTTTGGTCGATGAAAGAGGAATAGCTTCCACCCACTTAGTGAAGTATTCTGTGGCAGTAATGATAGAGTGATGACACTGTGAAGAGTGGGGATTGATGAGACCGATGAGATCAAGACCCCATTGTGAAAAAGGCCACAAATCTGTTGCAGGTTGTAAAGCCTGACTAGGGATATGTGTAAGATTGGAATGTTGTTGACACTTGACACACTTCTTAGTGTATTCACAACAGTCTCGATTAAGAGAAGGCCAATAATAACCTAAATGTAAGATGCGTTTAGCTATAGCCAAGCCACTAAAATTTCCACCACAGATACCATCATGGACTTCCTGGATGGCTTTAGATGATTTAGGGGTTTTGAGGCACCGAAGCAAAATACCATCAAAACCACGTTTGTAGAGGATTCTACCCAGAATAGTATAGCGATTAGCGCATAGGATAAAATATCTTCTACCATTGGATGTCAGATCAGGAGGGAGCACTGAATGAGATAGATAATCAAAAATATGCCGATACCACTCATCTTGAGTGTTGATTGTGATGGCGTTGATTGAAGTCAACTGCCCAAGATGAGAGGGTTGGTCTAAACACTGCACAACCACAAAAAGTCACGAGTCTTTAGTAAAAGGTGGAATAAGTGAGGCTAAAGAAGCCATTGTATCCATGAAATCGGTTCATAGTGTGAGGGATAGCTTGGATAGTAAATTTATCAAAAGCTTGAAGTTGAAAGAGAACAATATCGCGATATTTTTGAAGAATATCATTTTTGCATTGATAGACACCCGTGACTTGATTAATGATGAGCTCAGAATCACCAAAGATGTTGATATGGTGAGCACCAAGATTAATGGCATTCTGAAGACCTAAAACAAGAGCTTCATATTCAGCCATATTATTGGTACACTCAAAGTTAAGTTTGTGTGCGACAGGGATAGGTGCACCCCAAGGAGGAATCATAAAAAACCTACACCTCCCCCTTGCTGACATCTGGACCCATCAAAGAAGAGTTTCATTTTAAACGGAGAAAGACCAAAATCAATTTGTTGAATGCATTCATCTAGGAATTGAGCAAGGGGAATTTGAGTGTCTAGAAGAGGAGTATCAGCTAATTGATCCGCAATGACCTGACCCTTGATATATTTTTGTGAGATGAACTCGAGATCAAACTCTGTCATGAGCATGAGCCAACGAGTGATACGATCATTGTGATACGGTTTCATGCATTGTCTTAAGTGGATTGATACTCATAACAATATAAGTCTTGTGGTTAAGGAGGTAGTGATGAAGCTTAGAGGTTGTGAAGAAGAGAGCACAACACAATTTTTCAGCTTCAGAATAGCGTGTTTCATACTCATGAAGAGTGCGACTAATGTAATATACGGCTTGTTCTTTACCATTAGCATCCCGATGTGAGATCATGGCTCCCAGAGCATGGTTAGTCACAAAAATATAAAGATAGAATGGCTCCCCCTCACATGGAGGTGTAAGCACAGGTGGAGAAAGAAGATATGCTTTGAGATCATCAAAGGCCTTTTGGCAATGCTCATCCCATTCAAAATGCACATTCTTACGGAGGAGATGATGAAAAGGTTGACAATGGTCTGATAGTTGTGAGATAAAATGATGTACTGATTGAAGATGTCCTTGAAGACCGTGGAGCTGTTTTAAGTTAGAAGGGGGAGGCATCTCAAGGATAGCCTTTATTTTTGTAGGATCAACTTCAATGCCCCTAATAGAAATGATAAAGCCTAAGAGTTTACCAGTGAGAATGCCAAATACGCATTTAGATGGATTTAGGTGAAGAAAAAAATGAATGAGCCTCTCGAAGAGAGGTGCAAGAATGAAAAGATGATCCTGAACGATGCATTTGGATTTACCGAGGAGATCATTGACATAATCCTCCATAGTTTTGTGTAAGAGATCATGGAAGATGTAGGTCATTACTCGTTGGTAGGTTGCTCCTGCATTCTTAAGACCAAAAGGCATGACACGATAACAAAAAGTCCCCCAAGGGGTTATGAAAGAAGTCTTATGTTGGTCTTCTGGTGTGATGAGAATTTGATTATATCCAGAGAAACCATCCATAAGAGAAAGCATCTCGTGACCTGCGGTTAAATCCACGAGTTGATCGATATTAGGTAGAGGGAAACCGTCTTTCGGACAAGCGAGATTAAGATCCCGGAAGTCGGTACAAATTCAAATTTTCCTAGTAGCTTTAGTTACTGGTACTACATTCAAAACCCATTGTGGATAATCAATGGGTTGGATGAAGTTAGTAGAAAGCAAGCACTGCAACTCTTCTTTGACAAGAAGGGCTATATGAGGGTGCATTTTACACAATTTTTGTTTAACCGGTTTGATGTCTGGAAGAGTAATGATATTGTGGACCACAATATCAGGATCTAGTCCTGGCATATCTTCGTATGACCAAGCAAAAGCTTGGTGATGGTTGGAAAGAAATGTGGTAAAGTCTCCTAACTCCTGTGGGTTAAGAGATTGGCCGACCTTAATGATGTGAGGGTCTTCAGAAGTCCCTATATTAAGGTCGATAGTGGCTTCATTGAGAAGCGTAGACATGTCAGAAGGAATGGTTTTAGGAAGATAAGAGTCCTCTACCCCCAAATAGGTGAGAACAGAATCATCATCCGTATAGTGAATAGTGTTGATAGTGGGAGAGTCGTCTCCAATTATTTCAGGGCAGACTAATGGTATGGAAGTGGATTCACCATTAGTTTTATAGGTCAATGGACCTATGGAAATGGTATTGACTAAAAAAAAGTTAGGCGGGATGGAAATGGCGTCATCCACATCAAGTGATGCTTCTGACCTGGCGGGAGAAGATGGTTCTTCAATGGAGAGAGGCTCATCGAGAATGGTGATGGTGGCTTTTGAGAGAGGTTTAAATCCTAAACCAAATTTTTGATGTGGTTTAAGAGTTGGAATGGATGTGAGGTCATGTATACCCTATTCATATTTTCCCAAGCCAAAGCCCTTCCACGTGCATCGATATAAATAAGTTTTTGCAAATGTGGGATTCTGTAAACAATCAAACCCTGTTGAATAGGGTTTGGCCCTAGGGGAGAATCTAGGGTGATAGTGAGGTGTATCAAGACCACCGTAAATGAAGTTAGTCTATTGATTGGGTAGACCAATGGTGATGACGTGACCAAGACCTAGCTGATATTCAGGTTGTTTGTCTAGTCTACCATACTCATTAGGTTTGAGATGGGCGTCAAAAGAGAGAAGAGGAAGCTCTCCTAGCAAAAATGCTGCAATGTTTCTTCCAGATTTTGTAAATCTGGTAGTTTTGTTGCAGGTATGGAAGAGGATGAGGCCTCATCAGGAGAACCAACATTCTCCTTTAGAGGGGTCGATCTTGTGGTCATGTCACACTGTGCGGAAGGAAAAGGATCTCCTGGATGAGTATAGATTTTTCCCTCATGCTGATATTTTAAGCATCGATGGAGGGTTGATGGGACACAATGCATTGTATGAATCCAGGAATGTCCAAGGATCATGTTGTAGTGGAATTTTCCTTCAACAATGTAAAAAAGCTCATGAAGCAGTTTCTTACCCACCCGAATGGGCAGGACCACAGTTCCTAAAGTCACCGCCAGCTGATCATTAAATGATCAAAGGGTGAAAGGCGGTGGTGACACTACATTCTTTGGTAACTTAAGTTGCTCGAATGTGTGAGAGGAAATGACATTGAGTGCAGCACCACTATCGATCATAGTGCATTTTAACGTAGTGTTGTTGATTTGAACTGTGATAAAGAGGGGAGCCTCTAGATCCTCAGAAGAAAGGGGAGGAATTTCAGAATCCTCAAAGGAAATGGTGGTTGATGGTCTATTCAATCCAACAACCATCTCAAAAGGTTGGGGCTCATCAGAATTCACTACGATGTGATGTAAATTATCAATCAAAGCCTGACGATGCTATGGAGATGATTGAATGAGGTCAAAAAGAGACATTTTGACCAGAGCATGGGTAAGTTGTTTCATAACACTTTCCTCAACAGACACAGGAATCTAAGCCCGAGGTGAAGCATGAATAGAGACCCGAGGTCTCGAGGATAATGAGGAAGGAGGAACTCCTTCAGGGGCTGCAGAAATGACAACTCGTGGCCGAGACATAGATGATGATAGATTATCATACTGTTGTGTTCTAGTGGCGATATGAATCATGTCGATTTGAGAAGGTGGAAGACCATCCGGAGTGGAATTAATAGAACTAGAGGCCTGAGTGCATCGTTGAGGCTCAGATGTGGTTGAGATGATAGGAGATACTTGTTCCTCCTCTTCTTCCAATAGAAGATCATTTTCTTCCAAAAGACTGCTCACGATAGATTGAGGGCTTTACATCCCTCGGTGTCATGTCCTGGAGTGTGGTGGTAAGCACAAATCAAATCAGAGTTGAACCAGGAAGGTTTTACTCCTTTAGGATTATAGGGTTTGATTGGAGGAAGAGATATGGATGAAGATTGGATAAGTTGGCGAAGAATTTCAGTATAGAATCCGGTAGACAAAGATGAGGACAGAGATGACGAAGGTGCCTCTTTTGCCTCAACAGACTGCGAGGTAAAAGAATCTACATGTCTAGTTTGATAGTCTTTTTAGGGATCGTTTTCTTTTCTGGACTTTGAGAGAAGCATCCTTGGGCACCTGAGATGGAAGTAAGTGAGGCAAGATTGATTTTGGTGGAGGAGGAGCTCCTAAGATAGATTTTGAAGAAAATGAAGATGTGACAAGCGTTGTGGTCTTTAGAGATGAAGAATGCTGCTTGGTTGAAACAAATGATGATTTAGATAAGACTGACTTAGATGAGGGATGAGCTCCCAAAAGAGGAACAAAGGGTGCCTTGGCTTTTGGTGATGAAGATGATGGTCCTGATAAAAGAGGTGATGCCTTTCTAGTGGGTAAATTCACTTTACGAGGCACCGGTGAAGAAGGTGTTGTAGAAGAAGATGATGGTTTTGATGGTGTTACAGAAGAAAACACCTTCTCAATGGATAAATCCAATCTTCTATGAGGCATGGAGAGAGATTTCTGAGGAAAAGCACCAAGAGTTTTAATAGTCTAAAATATTGGTTTTCCTTTTTTAGGGAATGGTGACAACTTCAACCGCATAAGGTGATTGTAACCTTTTCGGGGAAGGAGATGATGCGGTACTGATGATGCAATGTTAGACTTTAGTTGTCTCGGTTTAAGTTTAGGAACCGAAAGTGTAGGTGCCGGTGTTATTTCCTTATATTTTTCCTTAATAGGCAAGGCAACATTGGTGATGGAAGAAGCGGGTGATGAAGAAGTGGTTCCCTGTGAGGGAGATACTTCTGGTATAGTAGTTGTGGGTGTAACTACTATAGGAAAGGAAATGGGAAGAGTCAAAATCGAAGATGCTTCCATTGGTAGAGAATTTGGTATGACTATAGGTATATTTACCAATGGCATAGTCATGGAAAATGGGAGAAACAAAAGTAGATGTATTCATTGTGGAAACTCGAAGGGATGTAAATGTTTCCAGCATCGAAAGAATGTCTGACGATGAGATAGATGAGGATGACACTATCTCTGGCATAGATGGAAGATCAGACAAAGAGGTAGGGAGAGATGAATCCATCTCTAACAATGGAGAAATATTCAAAGACAAATTGTCTGAAGATGGTGGAATTTCAGAATTTAACGGAGTGGGAGGAAGTTCCGATTTGGTCGACGTGTTCATAGATGGCTTAGTTTTAGAGGAAGATTCTTCAGTAGAGATGAAGCTGATAGTATGAGTGTTTGGTTTTTGAGACCCTAAAACGTCATTGTTTGGGAATGATTGGGAAAAGGTTGTTTAAAGACATCAAGTGCCTGATTTGGGGGAGCATTTGGGTTATCTAGAATGAGCTCACCTTTATCAATGAATTTTTGGACAAGATTTTTGAAGGTCTGACATCATTCAATGTCATGGCCTTTGGTTCTATGATAATGACAGAAGTCATTTTCCCTATACCAGAATGGACGTTCTTGGCTCTCATCAAAATTTCTAATAGGGGGAAGTTCGATCATGTGAACTTCCAACATTTTTTCCAAGATAGAAGCATATGATTCCCCAAGAAGTAAAATATCAAGATGATGAGGGTCCTTTTCGAGAAGATGAGGAGTCTCTCCATGGTGTTTGATTAGAAGTGTTATCGGCTCATGGTGTTTTTAATATGATAGCATTGGTGGATCCCTGATTCTTGTCTTTGTTAGAAGTGGAAGGGTTTGATTTTGTAAACCGAGAAAAATCTGGTTTAGATTTAGAGTGAAGTTTTAACTTCCCTTGTTCAATGGCGTGGACTCAAGTTTACGTGCCATCGTAAAGGCTTCTTCAAATGTGTGAAAGGTTTGGATCCTTAAAGTGGAAGAAATATGATTAGCACAAGATCGAGTAAACAACTTGATCTATTGAGATTGAGGGAGGGAAAAAGACAATTGATTTATTATACCTCTCCACCGAGCAACAAAGTCTGTAATAGACTCATCATCAAATTGAAAATGTTATAAAGATTTGTAATCGAGATCTTATGTGTGATATTTATTGAAAAGTTTTCAACAAACATTTGAGCTAATTGAGAGAAAGAAAACAAGGAGTGTTGAGGAATGTTATTGTACCAGTCTAAAGCAGGCCCTGCTAGAGACATAGGGAAAGTGCGAGCATAAGCTCCTGATCCTGACTATAAGGTAGCAAGTGTGTTTGAATGCTCACAGTGCTTGTTGAGGATCCTCCCAACTATGAAATTTTGAGAACTTGGGAAGTTCCCATTGGGGAGGATAGGGCTTAAAATCCACTAATGGATGAATTGGTTCATTACACACTTCTTCAAAAGAGTATGAAGGGTGAGCCCCTTTGGTGGAGGCTTCTAGGTCTGTGATTTTCTTGAAAATAATTTGGATGACATCCGATTGAGGAGGAGGTATGTTGGTATGTCCTGCATAAGAAGTGAATGGTAGATTTTGTTGAGGTGTTAACGGGGATTCATCTGATTAACAGGATGATAAGAGGAATAACCAAGCATTTTGGGTGATGCCTGATGAGGTACTTGTTGTGAAGGATCCTGCGTATGAACAAGCTATGAGATGATAAGTGGTTGAGAAAAAGGTGGTTGAATGAAAGATAGAGCCTATGATTGGTAGGCTCCTACACTTGTCGACTGAATTAGAATGGGTTGAGGAACATGGGTGTTGATTTGATTGGACATGGTGGGGAACAAAGTCTGAATGAGGATTTTGACTGCTGGATTGGTTATTAATGGTGCTGATGCCAGAGGATGTGTAAAGGTCACTATCGTTGGAGCACTAGAAGAAAGGCCAGCTGGAGGATGAGAAGAAGAAACCAACTGACTCATAGAAGGGGTTGATTCATAGAGAGGTACTGACCTTGAGATGTAATAGATGGCATAGAAGAATTAACAACAATCTGTGAGAGCATGGATGCACCCATCATAGCTAAAGAAGAGGGCCTCTCAAAGGTAGGTTGTGGAGTAGCCGAGGTAGCCACGGCACTAGGAATAGGCAAGGTCATTTGAGAACTAGTTGACATGGTCGGTGGAAGAGAAAAAGGAGGCACAGATGCGCCACCCTCTTCCATGGTTTGAGGTGAGAAAAAGTATGCTAACTATTCTATAAAATCCTGAGATGGCTCGTGAGAGTAATCATAAACTTGTTGGATTGGTGGTCCCTGATCAGATATTCGAATAGACTTATGCACTAGATAGTCCATAAGGGCTACGGATTGCGATCAAGGAGCACCTGAAATTCAGGATCTCCATGAGGAACATACTCTATATTAGAAGCAGATGATACCTCTGAAGGACTGGGGGAAGCTGGACGTGATGGGATCGCTTTAGGATGATAGAAAGGATTATATGACCAAGATGGGGAACCAACTAACAGTGGTCCCGAGGAAGACCCAAGGGATGCTTAAACATCCACATTAGTGGTGGTCTCGGATGAAGAAGGGGCCAGTTGAGCCATTTTTCTAGATTATGTAAACCAGTGGTGATGACCGTCATAAACAAACGAAATATAGAAAAAAAGGAGATTGTCATAACTAATGCACAAATAATTCAAGCGATGTAGGTGATTATATCTTTTAATTTTCATGCTTTTAAGAAAGAAAATATTAGGGAAGGCTTTTAGAAGCAAACTACTTAGATAGCTAAACTAAGGATGGTTTGGAGAATGTTTTGGTGAGGAGTCCCAAGGCACTTGAAGAAAAGACGAGATGTGGCTTGATATGGGGGCTACCCCACACTTCACACACACCTGCGATAAGGAGTCGGGTGCTTTGCTAATATATACCGAAACTTTTGTGAATTTATAGCGTGACACAGTACCGCGTGAGGCTCTTCCTCTTAGATGTCACTTCCAAGTAGGCGAGGCCGGGGAAGGAATTTTTGTTTAAATGCTTAATACCTAGTGATTTTGGCTTTGTGTGCAAGGGTGAAAAATAAAAATCAAATAGTGTCACTACCGATTTTGATCAATTTTCCAGCCTATTTAGAAAACTAGATGAAGAACATACAACAGAAATGACAAAGAAAAAGTTCTTTTTAAGCACTAAAGATGAGGTGTTTGATTTCGATGAAGACAAGTCAAACAAGTTCTTTCCCAAATGTAATTAAATTCCTTTTAAGCACCAAAATCGAAATGTTTGAGTGTGATAGAAAACAAACAAACAAGTTCCTTTTAAGTTCTTAAAAAAGGAGAAAACACCGTAAAAGAGGAATACCTGTAGATTTAGCTCTCCAAGGTGTGTGGACTTCAAAAAGCACGTTGTTGAGCTCTTCCTCAAACAATGCATGAATAAGCAAAGTGCTCACTGTAAGAAAAGGTTAAGCAAACACACAAACAAATCCGAGAAGATATATCCAAATAATAGTAGAATGAAAATTTCTATTTCAAGGAACTAAAAACTTTCAAGAAAACAACAATTTTTGCATAGTTTTGCAAGAAAGAAGAAACTTTAACTTTACAAATTATAAATGAAAGAAGCAAGACCAAAATGAAGGAAGGAAATGCTACAGAGAACTAACGAAAAGCAGTGAAGAAATAGAACAAAATCTCAAAACTAGAAAAGAAATGAACTTACCAATAAGGGACTTTGGTTGGGTCCCACCGGGCGTGCCAGAATGTAGATCAAGAATTTCCACGCTTGTTACCTATCCAAGTTAATGTACCAAACTAAACACAAAAACCCTGAAAACTCAAATGAAATCAATACCTGATAGATAAGACAAGATCCAAAGATGTAGATGGAAAAGAAAACTGATATAGACAAGAAAGATGCACATGAGCGATCTTGTAAGGTAGATCCAAGAAACGACGAGACACAAATACTTGACAGAAAAAGACAACGTTAAAAGATATTTGGGTGGACTACCCAAAAAGTGGGTCCGGGAAGTGATAAGCTCCCTCGGCGGATGTCGACATGTCCATGTTTTCAATTAAAGAAAGAAGCATACATGATAAAAGATGTAAGTAAATGTCTAGATTTTTGATTAAAAATAATGAACGTAATGTAAGCATGACAAAAATCAATAGAAAACAGGAAACTGTGAAAACAATGTTGGATTTGTGTTACCTGAATTCTTTTACCTATCCGCATGATAGATCGGTGTTGATTATAAAAATCAGCGTCGATAGATAAGTCGGTGGTCAACTAGAGAAAATCGGTGTCGATGTGACTAAAGAATCAACTAGGGGAAAATTGTAGGAAGATTGAGAAATAGAAAATGAAAGTTAGATCGTCAATGTCTGCTAGATCTGCAAGAGCCTTTGGGATGCTGACAAAGCTCCACCTTTGCTAGACGCAGGAGTAGAGTCACCAAGAGATCAATGGAGGCTTACGATGTCGATGTGGTAGGAGCAGAGTAACGGTACTCCTCTCAGGGATTGATTTGGACAGAATTAGCTTTTGCTTGATAGATAATGCTCAGGCGTGATATTCAAAACTCTCTGTCATTCTTTCTATCTAACTAGAACTGAATTCTTTTCGTATTTATAATCGATGCCAACCGACATGTAATCGGCGCCACTCTAAAAAAATTGGTGTCGACCGAGCAAATTCGGCCGATGCCGATCGAGTAACACACTCCCGAAATGGCCAAAAAGGACGATTTTTGGAAAGATTAAATTTATCCTTCTCCTCAAATACGGAAATATCTAGGTACATGCGATTTGGGAGGAGGAGAAATAGGGGGATAGGTGGATAAAATAGATATGGGGGTTAGGAATTGATATGGGGTAGATAAGTGGTTAAGATACATTTAAAAAGTCTAATTAAATAGTTAATATTTAATTATCTATGGGTAAAACATAATGGGGTGAAATAAAATTAGGATAGATGTTTAAATAAAATATTAAATAACACCCTAAGGAGAAGTGGTGATATAAACGTGCCCTAGGTTACTCGAGAAGGTAAACGAATGTGGGGGACACTTTGAATTGGGTAGCTAATTTTAGGTGTCTACAAATGGATAGAGTTGGCACAAAATACTGTCAAGATCTGTTATTTTAGAAAACCTAGGATTTCCCTCCTTAACCGACACTAGTCAACCCAAAACTGATGTCGATCACCCTAAAATATCATCATTTACCATATATTCACTTTGGTAACCTTTTTTTGAGAGGTTGGAAGAATTATTGGAGTTTTAGAGAAGAGATATCTGCATGCAAGCACACACTAGAGTACTCTTGCACATCTAGACATCCTGAACCAACAACCAAGCACTAATCTGAAAGGAAAGCATTCATGGTAACATTCTGGGAAGCATAGCCATAGTCGACCACTAGTTCTATGGATCAACCATCACCTCCATCTAACCACCAGTGTCTGCAGTACAGTGTAAGTACATTTGGATCTACACCTTCCCATATTTATTTAGATTAGCTTCTTCATCTCTGTTTGGGAGTTCTAGTCTCTCTTACATCCCATCATCTCCCACCTTCCTACCAATCCCTCTACCTAATCACCTATAACCTCTCAACCCTCCATAACCACCTCCATACATCTCTGAGTATTCCCAGCACTGTCATCAACCTCACCATTCTTTTTCCATTCTTTGTGTAATCATAGAGAATCACCAAAACCAAAATTTATTAAGTTTCTATCATCCCGACCCTACCTATGTTGGTTAACCTAAAATGTTTTCGCTATCCTTAACCAAAGACGGCCATACTGTCATACGACATGACATTGGTCTTTGTGTCAAGTATACCTACAAACAACAACAACCCCATACCATTTACCTAAATAAAATAAATCACCAAAAACTTGATCCCCACTGTCCCAACCACTTTATTCACCTACCTAACTTCTAGATCTAATCATAAGCTAGCCTTGTTAGATTATATTTTTTATTGTACTTGTTATCACCAAATCACTTGCACCCTATGAATGGAAAGAATGTGAACATGACATTCAGTGTGATTGGAACACATGGGATCACCTCTCAAGCTATGGGACTTGAGGTCAAGGTGAATCTCTGAGAAGGTCGGCTTCCTCTTGCTAAACTAAGTGTTGTACTACTCCTAGTGTAATAAAATGGTTATCTAGTCCTATGATAACATTTTCATGGGTTTTAGGGAAAGAGATTTATAGAAATGAAACTATACTAGGGATGGTGATGCACCAAATAAAGGGTGTTTCAAGAATCTGAAGGGTTAATTTGAATAAGGTGTGTGCACCACAAGTCAACTTCACCTACTGTAACTTAGAGAGGGTATAGAATACCACAAACTAGGAAGCAAGCATTCCCTTTCTTAAAATTGATCAGAAAAACAAGTTATCATTCTTCCAGTGAAGAAGGATGAACTTGAGAAGAGTGAAAAAACACCACAACTCAAGTGCATGCAATACTCCACCACTTGATAAGCACAAAAATCCAAGAACTCGCAATAGAAACATGAACTTACATAGCGTGCACTGCAAGCATGAAAAAGGCACAAAGAAGCATATAAGGATGAAAGGACCGATATTAGTCACAAAATCATTGGTTGGATATTTTGTCAAACCAAAATATGAGGTTCAACCACGACATGGGATTAAATCCCTCCTCAAAGACAGTGAGGCCTGCCTGTTTATTGCTAATCTAAAACACAAAGAAACAATATATACAATATTCACACTAATCTAACCATTGGGGGTTGGGATGAAATCCCGAAATCCACATTCACACGATTCAAGGATATTGCTTTCGTAAATGAACTAGGTTAGAAATTGTTACGATGAAAGAAGTAGAAAGGAAATGGGAGAAACGTATTTTCTTTCGAGTAAACACAGAGCACGAAATAATCATACGAGTTTTAGATCATAAATATAATGTCCGAGATAATTAGAAACACTAAGATTCTATGCAAAGAATAGCTTAAGATCATGAACATAAGAACACATCTTTAAATAAGATATATTTCACAACACAAAGTCTCAGTAAACAATATCAACTCCTATTCTTCAAAATGATTGAAAGAAAACACAAAGTTTTTCTCCTTTCCAATAGCCCCTCAATATTCCAAAAACTCTCGACCCTTTTGAATGCACAGGCATCCTTTATTTATAACAAAAGGAACTAGAGATAAACTAGGGCAGATCCTAAAAAGTAGCATTTTAACTGGAGTTCAGTTTTGCATGACTCTCACGCAGAGATCAAGTCAAAACATGATTAAAAATATGGCGAAACAGAATGAAAAAGACATGTCAATTTCAAGATTGAAATGACATGACACATTGGGACTTAGTCTGAATCATCATCTTTTTCTCTTTCCTCTTTTTCTTCCTCCTACCGAGACCGCTTTGTTCAAACTCCCCGAACTTCCGAATAATGCCTTGCATTTCATTCTCATCAGTGCAAATGATCATTCCACATTTCGCAGTCTCATGAATATCACTAAGCACCTCGCCGGAAGCTTTTTCAATTTTTTGCTTTAGCTTTTTAAGGCCTCCAACGTATGTTCAATCCTCACAAACTGACCAATGACTTCAAGGTCAAATCCGTGTATAGGTTCATGCTGAACAGACTCTTGGATTTGTTTGAAGAGATCATCTGGTGATAGGATACCTGAGTTCCCAACTGACACCTTTGGACAAATCTTCAGCAATTCTTCTTCCAGATCACTTTTCCCATCGATCAATTTATCCCTTGATTCTCTCAACTTGCTGCAGGCTTCGTTGAGAATCTTTACTCTGAACCTGATGGCCTTGGTGAGCTGGAAATGTTTATCTGTATGTGGGAGAATACCTTCTTCCACCAAGAGGTGTGCTGGTAATTGCTTTAGCACTTGGAGAGCTTCACAAGTCAAATCAAGCTGTCCAATTTCTTCAGTGAATTCCTCATCCATCTTCTCTCCTTCCTTCTGAATCTCCCCCAAAGACTCATGAACCTTCACCACGTCTTGAATTACTTCCTTCCCCTGTTGGAGCAACTTTTGGATCCATTCATCAACCACCCTTCCTTTTTTAGCAATCTTCTCAATCGTAGGCACCGATGAGAAATCGAATCCGGCAGAAACAGAAGAAGGTGGTATGGATTCAAGGGGTTTTGAGAGTTTAATCAAAATCTCTGTCAACTGCTCCACTTTTTCCTTAAGCTCATTTCTGCTGTCCTTTGTTTCTTTCAACTTTTGGCACAGCACGTCTATGGAAGCCCGTGCATCTTGTTGCGCTCCTTCTGCTGTCACTTTCCCTAGAGCCACCTTGGTTATCTGATAATCAGCAGCTGTTATATCATCTCTAGTTTTGTCAGCCGAGGGAGTGGCAATCTCTGCGAACTTATCTCCTGAAGCATCTACCAAAACCCTTGAAACTGTTTTGGGTTTCTTGGCTGATTTCGCAGTAGAAGCCTTGAGTGAGCTGAAATCAAAGGCTGGTAGGGGTACAATCACTTTCCTCTTCCTCGGAGTTTGCTCGAGTAGCCATTGTGGCGTATCAGAGGAAATTGCCAATGTTGTAGTAACTGGTATTCTACTCTCAAGGGGAGAAGATTCTACTATTGGAGGGGGAACAGTAGCCAACGTGGTAGTAGATGCAACAAAGAGAGGTACAGGTTGGGGCGTGCTGGTGATCACTTGGGTTCCAGCAGAGAGGGGTGAGAGTCCAGAGAAAATACCGGCCATACCTGAAGAAGTGGATGGGGAATGAGGAGGTTGGAGTGGTTGTTGAGGGGGAGGCACAGATTCAGTTTCCAAAGCCTGGGATGCAAGAGACAAAGTTTCTTCAGTTTGATAATCAACAAATGATGAAGTCAAGAGCTGGCTTCCTCCTTCTTCCAAATTAATTTCTCCTATTTCTGGTGGTGTTGGTGATTCTGGCACAACCACCGTTTCAGCTGGAGAAATAATTGAAGAGATTTGTCTTTCTTTCCTCTTCTTGGGAATCCTGATTTTTATAGGCCCCCCAGAAGATTCTTTGTCCTTTTTCTTTTTGGAGGGCCCCACCTCTGATTTCAGCCAACTTTGGAAACTTGTCATCTTTAAAATTCATTCCCCAAGAGGAGAGCCATTTTTTGGTGCGAGCAAGAATGAGAGCCGACCTATCTGTAATAGAGGATTTTTCGCTGGCTGACCAATCAATAGGTGGGAAAACGTATTGATCCTCATTAAGCCCATCATAGGACATATCCAACACACTTTCATTGTCAGTCGTGCCATCTGGCAAATCAGAAAGCTCCAGCGATTCGAATCTCATTAATAGTCAACCTACTATTATCTTTTCTGCGAACCGCAACTTCGTTACGCAGATCAACCCATATATCCTCAATGTTAGGCCTGTGTAGATGTTGGGCTCCATAGGCTCTAAGCACTCCTCGGATGTCAAAACCATCCCGAGACTTCATATGCTTCTTTAATTTTTCCTGAAGTTCACATTCAACATTTTTGGCCTTTGCTACTGTCGAGCAAGTATATCTCCCGATAGAAATTGGGAAGGATACAACTGCCTTATGCTTGCTTTGTTGGAATTTGTGAAAATCCAACAGCTGTCTGACCAATTCTATCAATATCAATCTATCCCCTGGATAGCGAGGTAGACGGAAAGGCTCTCCCGAGTACATGACTGTTCGAAGATATGTAAACTTCTTGAATTGCAAGAAGATACACCCCCATTTGGATACTTCAGTCCAAGCCTCGTCTGAGACTCTTGTCTTTCTTAACCCTGGGTTCAGCCGGCAGATATTCTCGTAGAAGAAGGCATCATTTACCCTTCTAAAATGTTCTTTGGACCCCTTCTTTGTTATTTGAGGGAAATATTTATAAACTGGGTTTGTCGTTCTGCTTCCCTTAGTATCCAGCCCGGATAGTTCCTCATCCCATTCTTCGCAGAAGCCACATATGAAAACATATAAAACCTTTCCAAATCGATAAGATCGTCGTTATCTCGAGAATCAATTTCATTGCTGATAAGGGTCCCCAAGTCAATCCCTTGCTGATTCTTCTTGATGGTGACCATAAACTGATACATCCATCCATGAAATAAATTTGATTCAGGCAAGCCAAAAACCCGGCTCAGCAGGGTGATAATATCATTGATTTCTTGTATGAAATCACATCTGGGGATAGTCCTTGGAAATCTAGATACTGCTGGTTTAGCCTTGACCAGGAACTTCTTGTTGACATCCTTAATGCAGTCTTCCTGATTACTATCCCAGGCCTTCTGAGCCGACTTGATGTTCAGGTCCCCATACTCTTCGAAATTAGGTAGTTTTAGAAGATCATCAAAATACGCTCCATCTAGCCTGATCACTACCTCACCAGCCTGGCTCTTCACGGAACGAGAAGCCGAGTCATAACTAGATGCACAAGCCAAAACAAATTCTGGACATTGGGCGGACATGGGAAAGCCTGCTGCAAGGGGCAAGCCACTGTTAGCTAAAGCTGTCATCCATGGGGTTTGAGAGGAACTCTTCACCCTATTCCAGAAGTCATCCATATCTATATTGCCAAGTTCAGTGTCCCTGATATCATAATTGCAATCAATATATGATGGAGATTCTGGCTTCTTGAATTTGTACTTCATCCTGCTAGACTTCTCGGCCTTCTCCTGAGATGGACCAGGGTCCGACATGAAGAATGTTGGAGGGAGAAAGGCTTGAAACTCAGGAGATGTTATCCACACTGAAAATCCCGATCGACCGAATACGCCGGAAGAATAGAAAAGTCCGACACGCCGAGGAGGATGTCGGAAAACCCTGAGAACCCGACAAGTTTGATATGTCGAACTTTGGCAAAGCCCGACACTTGCTTTTGATGACGGAAACTCGGAGATACCCGGCACTCACCGCCAATGACGGAAACGGGAGGAACCCCGACACTTTGTGGATGTCGGAACTGGAAGAAAACCCGACACTTCAATATACTTCGGAACTTTGAGAAAGCCCGCGCGCCAATCCAATACACTTCGGGTCTCCGGCTCTGCAAAACAATCTTCAAAACCTAAGAAGAAAAAAACAGGGTTTTTCTTTGAATTCCAAAACATGTAATCTCCTTCTTTTTTATTATTCATGTTCCATGCATATAATAGAAAACTTCAAGAGAATAGAACCAAGTGATAGATCAGAAGAGATAAACCCTAAAAACCTAAAACCCTTTCCAAAGCAACACAGAAAGAAGAAGGAAAGAAAACCTTCAACACCCTAAGAAAAATTGGGAATAAAATACGCGCAATCGATCGATAAAAACTAAGAATAAAGAAGGGAAAGAACAATACCTTCAATTCGAGAAATGTAAGATCGATGCAAATGATCCAATCGAGCAAGGTGAGTTTTCGGTTTTGAAAACTAAGAGCACGCACAAAAATTCCATGAATTAAAAATACGAATGGTAAGAATGACGTGGAAATCCACGTATTTATAAGAAAATTGGTAATTAATACACTTCAGCTCGGCACGTGCCAACTCACCGACCACTCGGCATGAATGCCATGTCAGCATGTTTGGGAGGTCCGAAAACCCGACACGAGGGGACTTAGTGCAATTCGGGTTTCGGGTTTCGGAAAACATGATGCATAAAGCATGAGGTGCTTAGATGCTACATAGCCCCGAAAACCCGATACAAAGGATTAAGCGGACTTCGGGAATCGGAAAACATGGGGCATAAAACATGTTTTGGATTATGGATGTTCCGATGCTTTGGGGGTCCGAAAACCCGATTTTCTCAATATGAGGCGGGTTTCGGGTTTCGGAAGATATAAGACATAAAGCATGTTAAAACTTATGTCAAGCTGTTGGTAACACCCGAAAACCCGATTTTCTTTAAAAGAGGCCATAATGCAAAATCACTTCGAAAATTTCGTAGGGGTTATCCGATCGTTTTGTCGTGAACTCAAAACGGGGATAACAGCTGGCTCCAGTTGGGGACTTTCTTTGTAATACCAAAGGAAGAGAACTCAGAATCTCTGGTCTTATTCATTAGGCTACGGGGTCAAGAAGAAAACCAAAACAAAACAAAACGAAGAAAGAAAGAAAGAAAACCAAAAGCAAACACACAACAAAAAGCAAAATATGTACAATGCAAGAGAGCATCTTGCATTAATAAGGAACACGACTTTAGATGTTGTCCATTGAAAGGCAAAGGGAGTAACCCTCCATCCAGATATGATAGAAGGAAACTATTTTCACCATTCAACTCGTGGATCTTGAAAGGTCCTTTCCATAAAGAATCAAACTTTCCATGCATTCCTTTCTGTTCTCTCCTTTTATCCCAAAGCAACACCAGGTCTCCAATCTGGAAGTTGCGCTGCTTTGATTTTTTATCGAAAATATTCTTCACCCTGCTCTGATGATCTGATATATGATCAACCACCTTGATTCACTCTTCTTCTAGCCTGGTTAGGTACATAACCCTCTTCTCGATAGAATTCTGAAAAGCTACATCTTCAACCGCTTTTGCCAACTGCAAGGCCGGCAATTCTACTGAGATAGGAATTTCAGCATCAATCCCGTATAGCAATTGGAAAGGAGACATCCCTATGGCTCGCTTTGGAGTGATCCGATCAGCCCACAACGCATCATACAATGCTTTGTGCCATGTCCTCTGATTTTCTTCTACTAGTTTCCTGATTATAGTAACCAGATTCTTATTGACTGGACTCAGCTTGCCCATTGCCCTGTGGATAATAGTCAGATGAGTGAGCCAAAGTAATGCCGAATCCATAGCAAAATTCTGTCAATTCATGTGACGAGAAATTAGAGGCATTATCAGCTACAATCTTATGAGGCACACCGAATCTGACGATTATATTTTCTTTCAAGAACTTGCAAACAGCTTCAGAAGTTGCTTGCTTGATTGGTACAGCTTCTACCCACTTGGTAAAATAATCAGTAGCGGTCAGCACATAGTTGTGTCCGCACTAGGAAGCAGGATTCAATGTTCCGATAAAATCAATCCCCCATTGGCGAAAAGGTTCTTCAATCACTACAGGTTTCAGAGGAAGAGCTGCTAGCTTGGGACGACCAACGAAATGTTGACAAGCTTCACATTTAGACACCCATTCTGCTGAATCCCGGAAAAGAGTAGGCCAATAATACCTAGCCCGTAGGATCTTATACGCTGTTACAGAGGACGAAAAATGTCCTCCGCATGCTAGGCTATGAAAGGATTCTAATAACTTTTCCTGTTGTGATTTATCAACACAACGCAAGAAGACACCATCAATACCTTTCTTGTATATTGCATTATTCCACAAAAGGTATTTTGCAGATCTCAACTTGACGGTCCTCTTCTCTTTTTGATTTAAATGCGGAGGGCATTCACCATAAGTTAGGAAGAAAGCAATGTCCGTGTACCATTCATCGGTCGTACTCACAAAAAGCACCATAGGCAGCTCTGAAGAAGTATCTTGAGTCTTTTCACACTCTGTTTCAGCATGATTTTCTGCAATCAATTGACACAGGCCCCTTCCTCGTACCAACTTGGTAGGTTTGATGTCCAAGTCGTACTCCTGAACCTTAGCTATCCAAGTACCTCATTGGCTTCCCAGCTCTTGTTGAGTCAGAATGGATTTAACAGCAGTATCAGGAACGAGAACGAGAGTATGGGAATTCAGCACATAGTACCTGAAATGTTTTACTGCTCGTACCACTGCGTAAGCATGTTTTTCAATCTGTGACATCTTCAACTCATGTTCCTTCAACGGAAACTCATGAACGTGATAGGAGCTTCGATGCCTTCTTCATTTTCTTGCATCAGGATGGCTGACACTGTGTGGGCGAGGCATAGTGCATACATGATGAAATCTTCTTGAAGTCCGACATACTAAGACAGAGCGCAAAGCAATCGCTTTTTGATTTCTTCGAATGCCAGCTTCCCTTCTGTACTCCATCGAAATGGAACTTTGCCTTTCATCATTCCAAGGATATCCTTGGTCTTGTCAGCGAAAATCAGGTACAAATCTTCTCAAGAAATTAACCTTTCCGAAGAAAGAATGAACTCCTGTTTTACTTGTGGGCAAGGTAAGGCTCTGAATAGCCTTTACCCTCTCTGGGTCAATTTTAGTTCCTTCTTTAGTCACAATATGACCCAGCAGCTTTCCTTCTGTAACCCCGAACATGGACTTCTTAGGATTCAACGAAATCCCGTGACGTCTGCATCTCAGAAGTACTTGTTCTAAATGATCATAATGATCACTCCGTTTTTTAGAAAAGACGGTCAAGTCATCCAAATACACGACTATGACCTTGCCCATCAGATCTCTGAATGCCAGGTCCATAGCTCTCTGAAAAGTAGCTCCGGCGTTAATCAAGCCGAATGGCATCCTCCTGTAAGCAAAGGTACCCCATGGGGTCGTGAAAGCTGTCTTGTGTTGATCTTCTGTGGTTACCTCGACTTGATTATATCCCGAAAACCCGTCGAGCATGGATAACATTTCTGATCCAGTAACAGTTTGCAATACCTGATCCATGATAGGCAAGGGATAGTTATCCTTCAACGAGGACTGATTCAAGTTCCGGAAGTCAACACAAATCCGGATCTCGCCATTCTTCTTCCTGACAGGAACAATGTTAGCAATCCAAGTGGAGTGATGGATTGGGAAAATAATTCTAGCATCTAACATCTTCTGAATTTCTGCCAGGATAGTCCCTGAAATCTTCGGATTGTAATGTCTTTGCTTCTGTCTATACGGCTTCACATCAGGCTTCAAAGGGATACTGTGCTGTACATCTTTGGGCTTGAAGGATTTCAAATCTGCATAAGACCAGGCCAACACATCGATGTATTTCTTCAAAAGCGAAAGTGAATCTTACCTTCTCTTCAGGAGAACAACATTTACCGATATTCACCATCCGAGGTTGATCAGATGAACCTAGATTGATTTGATCTACTTCAGAGGAAGAAGCTCCTTCAACTTGCCTTTTGTTTTGGATAAAGCGATCATGCTTGTCAAACAGACCCTCCAGGGAAACCAGACCTTTTGGTATCTTGTTGCCTTTCAGCTGGATAAATTCACCATCAACCTCTTGATATGGATCTGAAATAGTTTCACGAAAGGCTGATTCCGAACCTTCAAAATATAGCTCACTGAAATTGTCAGCCTTTTCTAGAAAAGCCAACACTTGTCGATCATCATTAAACACTTGCCAATGAGTTGCATTATCTGGGATACTGGGACGATATACAATCTCAATAGAGTATGTATCTTGCTTGAACTGAGGATGAGGAAGAAGAAGAGATGCAGATACGGCCAAAGAATCAGCCTTGTCATTATAATCTCTTAAAACTACCTTAATAGAAAATGCATCAAAGCATTCTATACTATCCCAAACTTTATTTCGGTAATGTCTCAACCGATCATTTTTCACCTGATATATACCCCTGACCTGATTAACAATCAGCTCCGCATCTCCTTGAACCTTGAGATTTCTAATTCCCTTCTGTCTGGCTAATTCTAATCCCAATAACAGGGCTTCATATTCGGCCGTGTTGTTAGTATTATCAAATTGCAACTTATAAGCTGATGGGAAAATCTCGGAGCTAGGAGATATGAGAACAACACCAGCCCTGATCCAGAGGTTGAGCAGCTACCATCAAATTCGAGCATCCAAATAGCATTGGGATCTTCCTCTTCAACATCCACAATTGGTATCTCGAAGTCATGAAATAATTCCCGAAGCTAGCATCTTCGAAAAGAATCTGAGCCTTAGGATCATCTGATTTGGTCACCAAATACTTTGCCTGCGGTTCAGGATGAAGAACCTGTTGAACCCCTTTGACTGGGATCTTGGCTTTGGTCCAATCCATACTAATCTCTCCTCCGACATCTTTACAAAATCCTCTACCCAAGAGGATACCATAAGCCGCAGGGATATCGGCAACCAGAATAGTCATTTTCACTCTCTTCTCAGGGAAGGCAACAAATGCAAACTGTGCGTCCTTGATTTGACCAATCAGAGGGACTTGTTTAGTTTCCATGGAATAGCACCGTCCATATGACTTAGTCAAAGTAAGTCCAAGGGCATGGGCCACTTTTGCGGGCATAACATTATCAGAGGCCCCTGAGTCAATGATGCAATTGCTGAGTTTAAACCCATTTATAAGTAGAGACAAATAAAATGGTTCAATCTTTCCTGAGGAAGAAGCAGAGGTCAGATTATTCTGAGGTGTGGGTTGAGTAGGATTTGGAAGGAGACCTTTTGAAGGTGATGGAATAGCCGCTTTACTTCTGATAAACTTGGCTAGCTTTTCAAACTGTTCAGGATTTGACTGAAGGTATTCTGCTTCTGACATTTGAATTTTGGTTCTCTTTGCATGATCAACAATATCAAAAGCAGTATAAGAAGGAATGATGGTAGGTTCAGTTCTAATTACATGAGCTTGTGCTGGGGCACTGATCTTAGGAGAAGGAGAAAAAGGAGTAGCTGCTTTTTTGGTAACCTCTCTTTCAGTTTGCACCGAAATAGGGGTACCCCTCTTAACTATGGATACAGGAGGTTCCTTATTCTTCTCCTTAGTGCTTTCAAGAGGTTTTCTGGGGTTCTGAGATTGGGACCGAGTGAAGACAGCAAATGACTGACCATCTGGCACACATTCATCTTCATCATATTCCAAATACCCAATGCTGGAGTCACCAGCTGACTCATCATAAGACTCATCAGCATATCCTGAAGTTTCGAAAGCCTCACGGGAATCTTCTTCTTCTGGTTCATCATCTTCTTCAATTATTTCTACTGCTGCATTAACGGGCGGAGCTTCAATTGCTAATCTTGGTTGAGCAGGAGTTAACCGTGGCCTATCTCTGGCAGGTGCACCATTGTTATTAAAATTTCATCTAGGGATATCCCGGTACGGAACATTGCTCACCTGCTGAGACATTTGCTTCTTTAAAGCAATCAAATCATTAGCCATTTTTTGAAACATAGGATCAGTATTACCTTGAGAAGAACCTTGATTTTTGAGTTTGGGTACATCTTTCTTGATCCTTCCGGCCAAGATGAGATCATCCTCTATTTCAGTAGCCGTTGACTGAGCAGTAGCCAAATCTGGGATAACCGACCTTCGTAATAAAAAGCTTATATCAGGAGGTTGAGCATTGATGAAAAAGCATTTTTGGTTTTCCGTCGAGTGCATATTTTATTTCTCGGAATTTTCCGGATCAGCTTATTGAACTTAGCCACGAATTCCCGCATAGGTTCATGCGATTCCTTCTTCATATGAGTGAGCTGAGCTAACAAAGCATGAGAATCTTCAGCTGGTTTGAAACGTGCTTCGAACTTAGTCCGCATGGTAGCCCAGTTTGGGATGCATGCATTTGGAAGGTGATAGAACCATTCAGCTGCTGCTCCCTGCAATGTTTCAACGAAGAGTCGAACGGAGACATCTTCGTGGGCCACTCCGAGGACACCGCATGCAACAAAGAAAGATGCAATGTGCTCATCAGGATGCTGCTTCCCATCTCCATTGAACTTGGGAATATTTTTACGAGATCCACGTGGTAACTCATTCAATGGAGGAGTCAAGGAAAGAGGACCAATAACTGCACCCCAAGGCACAGGTTGAACCGCCATCCTTCTGAAAAGAGTGCGTACAGGGATCCGAGTATCAGACAAGAGTAGTGCACGACAAGTTGCAGATGCTTCCCGCTTCTTCGTGGATCCAGTTTCTCGAGCAACAGTGAAGAACTTCTGTTCGGTTAGAGATAACGCTTGTTGGGAGAAAGGCTGAAATTGTGCTGCTGCGCAAGAACTCAAGAGTGGATCAATTTCACCTTGAGCTCGGCGAGACCGAGTGAAGATCTTCCTGGCCAGCTTGAACTGAAAGGAGATCTTATTAAAAATAAGGCAAATATGGAGTCACCAGACACCGAGAGGATAAGCTTTATACTATTGATCCGTAGTCCCCAAATGGAGTCACCAAAATCATTGGTTGGATATTTTGTCAAACCAAAATATGAGGTTCAACCACGCACATGGGATTAAATCCTCCTCAAAGACAGTGAGGCTGCACTGCTTATCATAATCTAAAACACAAAGAAATAATATATACAATATTCACACTAATCTAACCATTGGGGGTTGGGATGAAATCCTGAAATCCACATTCACACGATTCAAGGATATTGCTTTCGTAAATGAAATAGGTTAGAAACTGTTACAGTGAAAGAAGCACGGTAGAAAGGAAATGGGAGAAACGTATTTTCTTTCGAGTAAACACAGAGCACGAAATAATCATACGAGTTTTAGATCACAGATGTAATGTCCAAGATAATTAGAAACACTGAGATTCTATGCAAAGAATAGCTTAAGATCATGAACATAAGAACACTGTCTTAAATAAGATATATTTCACAACACAAAGTCTGTAAAACAATATCAACTCCTATTCTTCAAAATGATTGAAAGAAAACACAAAGTTTTTCTCCTTTCCAATAGCCCCTCAATATTCCAAAAACTCTCGACCCTTTTGAATGCACAGCATCCTTTATTTATAACAAAAGGAACTAGAGATAAAACTAGGCAGATCCTAAAAAGTAGCATTTTAACTGGAGTTCAGTTTTGCATGACTCTCACGCAGGAGATCAAGTCAAAACATGATTAAAAATATGACGAAACAGAAATGAAAAAGACATGTCAATTTCAAGATTGAAATGACATGACACATTGGGACTTAGTCCGAATCATCATCTTTTGCTCTTTCCTCTTTTTCTTCCTCCTGCTGAGACTGTTTGTTCTGAAATTCCTGGAACTTCCGAATAATGCCTTGCATTTCATTCTCATCAGGTGCAGTGGAATGATCATTCCACATTTCGCAGGTCTCATGAATATCACTGGCACTGCCGGGAAGCTTTTTCAATTTTTTGCTGAGCTTTCTTAAGGCCTCCAACGTATGTTCAATCCTCACAAACTGACCAATGACTTCAAGGTCAAATCCGTGTACAGGTTCATGCTGAACAGACTCTTGGATTTGTTTGAAGAGATCATCTGGTGATAGGATACCTGAGTTCCCAACTGACACCTTTGGACAAATCTTCAGCAATTCTTCTTCCAGATCACTTTTCCCATCGATCAATTTATCCCTTGATTCTCTCAACTTGCTGCAGGCTTCGTTGAGAATCTTTACTCTGAACCTGATGGCCTTGGTGAGCTGGAAATGTTTATCTGTATGTGGGAGAATACCTTCTTCCACCAAGACGTGTGCTGGTAATTGCTTTAGCACTTGGAGAGCTTCACAAGTCAAATCAAGCTGTCCAATTTCTTCAGTGAATTCCTCATCCATCTTCTCTCCTTCCTTCTGAATCTCCCCCAAAGACTCATGAACCTTCACCACGTCTTGAATTACTTCCTTCCCCTGTTGGAGCAACTTTTGATCCATTCATCAACCACCCTTCCTTTTTAGCAATCTTCTCAATCGTAGGCACCGGCGATGAAATCGAACCCGGCAGAAACAGAAGAAGGTGGTATGGATTCAAGGGGTTTTGAGAGTTTAATCAAAATCTCTGTCAACTGCTCCACTTTTTCCTTAAGCTCATTTCTGCTTTGTCCTTTGTTTCTTTCAACTTTTGCACAAAGACGCCTATGGAAGCCCGTGCATCTTGTCAAGCGCTCCTTCTCTTGTCACTTTCCCTAGAGCCACCTTGGTTATCTAATAATCAGCAGCTGTTATATCATCTCTAGTTTTGTCACCGAGGGAGTGGCAATCTCTGGAACTTATCTCCTGAAGCATCTACCAAAACCCTTGAAATCGCTTTTGGGTTTCTTGGCTGATTTCGCAAAGTAGAAGCCTTGAGTGAGCTGAAATCAAAGGCGGGTAGGGGTACAATCACTTTCCTTTTCCTCGAGTTTGCTCGAGTAGCCATCATGTGGCGTATCGTAGGAAATTGCCAATGTTGTAGTAATCGGTATTCTACTCTCAAGGGGGAAGATTCTACTATTGGAGGAGGAATAGTAGCCAACGTGGTAGTAGATGCAACAAAGAGAGGTACAGTTGAGGTGTGCCGGATCACTTGGGTTCCAAAGCAGAGAGGGGTGAGAGTCCGTGAGAAAATACCGCCATACTCAAGAAGTGGATGGGGAATGAGGAGGTTGGAGTGGTTGTTGAGGGGAGGCATGATTCAGTTTCCAAAGCCTGGGATGCAAGAGACAAAGTTTCTTTAATTTGATAATCAACAAATGATGAAGTCAAGAGCTAGCTTCCTCCTTCTTCCAAATTAATTTCTCCTATTTCTGGTGGTGTTGGTGATTCTGGCACAACCACCGTTTGAGCTGGAGAAACAATTGAAGAGATTTGTCTTTCTTTCCTCTTCTTGGGAATCCTGATTTTTATAGGCCCCCCAGAAGATTCTTTGTCCTTTTTCTTTTGGGAGGGCCCCACCTCCGTTTCAGCCAACTTTGGAAACTTGTCATCTTTAAAATTCATGCCCCAAGAAGAGAGCCATTTTTTGGTGCGAGCAAGAATGAGAGCCGACCTATCTGTGATAGAGGCTTTTTCGCTGGCCGACCAATCAATAGGTGGGAAAACGTATCGATCCTCATTAAGCCCATCATAGGACATATCCAACACACTTTCATTGTCAGTCGTGCCATCTGGCAAATCAGAAAGCTCCAGCGTCTGAATCTCATTAATAGTCAACCTACTATTATCTTTTTTGCGAACCACAACTTCATTACGCAGATCAACCCATATATCCTCAATGTCAGGCCTGTGCAGATGTTGGGCTCCATAGGCTCTAAGCACTCCTCGGATGTCAAAACCATCCCGAGACTTCATATGCTTCTTTAATTTTTCCTGAAGTTCACATTCAACATTTTTGGCCTTTGCCACTGTCGAGCAAGTATATCTCCCGATAGAAATTGGGAAGGATACAGCTGCCTTATGCTTGCTTTGTTGGAATTTGTGAAAATCCAACAGCTGTCTGACCAATTCTATCAATATCAATCTATCCCCTGGATAGCGAGGCAGACGGAAAGGCTCTCCCGAGTACATGACTGTTCGAAGATATGTAAACTTCTTGAATTGCAAGAAGATACACCCCCATTTGGATACTTCAGTCCAAGCCTCGTCTGAGACTCTTGTCTTTCTTAGCCCTGGGTTCAGCCGGCAGATATTCTCGTAGAAGAAGGCATCATTTACCCTTCTAAAATGTTCTTTGGACCCCTTCTTTGTTATTTGAGGGAAATATTTATAAACTGGGTTTGTCGTTCTGCTTCCCTTAGTATCCAGCCCGGGATAGTTCCTCATCCCGGCTGCTGCGTAAGCCACATATGAAAACATATAAAACTTTCCAAATGATAAGATCGTCATCATCTCGAGAATCAATTTCATTACCGATAAGGGTTCCCAATCAATCCCTTGCTGATTCTTCTTGATGGTGACCATAAACTGATACATCCATCCATGAAATAAATTTGATTCAGGCAAGCCAAAACCCGGCTCAGCAGGGTGATAATATCATTGATTTCTTGTATGAAATCACATCTAGGGATAGTCCTTGGAAATCTAGATACTGCTGGTTTAGCCTTGACCAGGAACTTCTTGTTGACATCCTTAATGCAGCCTTCCTGATTACTATCCCAGGCCTTCTGAGCCGACTTGATGTTCAGGTCCCCATACTCTTCGAAATTAGGTAGTTTTAGAAGATCATCAAAATACGCTCCATCTAGCCTGATCACTACCTCACCACCGGCTTTTCACTTTTCACGAGAGAAGCCGAGTCATAACTAGATGCACAAGCCAAAACAAATTCTGGACATTGGGCGGACATGGGAAAGCCTGCTGCAAGGGGCAAGCCACTGTTAGCTAAAGCTGTCATCCATGGGGTTTGAGAGGAACTCTTCACCCTATTCCAGAAGTCATCCATATCTATATTGCCAAGTTCAGTGTCCCTGATATCATAATTGCAATCAATATATGATGGAGATTCTGGCTTCTTGAATTTGTACTTCATCCTGCTAGACTTCTCGGCCTTCTCCTGAGATGGACCAGGGTCCGACATGAAGAATGTTGGAGGGAGAAAGGCTTGAAACTCAGGAGATGTTATCCACACTGAAAATCCCGATCGACCAATACGCTGGAAGAATAGAAAAGTCCGACACGCCGAGGAGGATGTCGGAAAACCCTGAGAACCCGACAAGTTTGATATGTCGGAACTTTGGCAAAGCCCGACACTTGCTTTTGATGACGGAAACTCGGAGATACCCACTTCACATCAATGACTAAACGGAGGAACCCCGACACTTTGTGGATGTCAAACCGGAAGAAAACCCGACACTTCAATATACTTCAGAACTTTGAGAAAGCTCGGCACGCCAATCCGTCAATACACTTCGGGTCTCCGGCTCTGCAAAACAATCTTCAAAACCCAAGAAGCAAAAACAGGGTTTTTCTTTGAATTCCAAAACATGTAATCTCCTTTTATTATTCATGCATCATGCATATAATTGAAAACTTCAAGAGAATAGAACCAAGTGATAGTTCAGAAGAGATAAACCCTAAAAACCTAAAACCCTTTCCAAAGCAACACAGAAAGAAGAAGGAAAGAAAACCTTCAACACCCGGCAAGAAATTGGGAATAAAATACGCGCAATCGATCGATAAAAACCAAGAATAAAGAAGGGAAAGAACAATACCTTCAATTCGAGAAATGTAAGATCGAAAACAGACGATCCAATCGAGCAAGGTGAGTTTTCGGGTTTTGAAAACGGAAGAGCACGCACAAAAATTCCACGAATTAAAAATACGAATGGTAAGAATGACGTGGAAATCCACGTATTTATAAGAAAATTGGTAATTAATACACTTCAGCTCGGCACGTGCCAACTCACCGACCACTCGGCATGAATGCCATGTCAGCATGTTTGGGAGGTCCGAAAACCCGACACGAGGGGACTTAGTGCAATTCGGGTTTCGGGTTTCGGAAAACATGATGCATAAAGCATGAGGTGCTTAGATGCTACATAGCCCCAAAACCCGATACAAAGGATTAAGCGGACTTCGGGAATCGGAAAACATGGGGCATAAAACATGTTTTGGATTATGGATGTTCCGAAAACCCGATGTTTGGGGGTCCGAAAACCCGATTTTCTCAATATGAGGTCGGTTTCGGTTTCGGAAGATACAAGACATAAAGCATGTTAAAACTTATGTCAAGTCAAATTGGTAACACCCGAAAACCCGATTCTCTTTAAAAGAGGCTATAATGCAAAATCACTTCAAAATTTCGTAGGGGTTATCCGATCGCTTTGTCGTGAACTCAAAATGGGGATAATAAAAACACACATTATTATTACTTCAACAATGTGCACAATGGATCATACATTCGTAAGAGGAAATGGTTACCATTATAGTCTTGAAAAGGAGGCTTGAAAGTTTCCTCAATGTCAAGGACAACTATTTCCTCTCTCTGAGAGCTTGTTCAAGCTATATTCTATTTATGCTTACAACAACTTGGCAATGTAGCACCACTTGCTGAAAGGTGTTTAACTATGAGTCCTCACAACTCTATACGAGCTCACCTTTAATATTGCAACAATCTCACCACCATACTCGTGTTGATCTCACCTCCCAACTTATGTCGAGCATGCACGGAGCTCACCTAGAAGTTTGGTTTTTCATGACTCACTCAAAACAAGATTTTTACTGGACCCAACCACCCTTCATCACTATAACTACTAAGTTGAGCCCCTCCATAATATCTCACCACAATAATAAGACTTGGATCTGTAATCCTGAGCCTATCTTTTGAACTTGACCATGCATCATCTTGTTGGAACATGACAATAATCTCAAGCTAGCTCCTCTTCATTTCTTTTGTGAAAAATTCTACAAAAATCGATTCACCGAATGACTTTGTTGATAGGTTGGTCACGGACACAAAATTCCCAAGACTTCGCTTGTACTACCAACCATCATGTTAACCTGATGAACAACTCGGTAACTCACCTAAATCTTGCACATAGACTTGGGATCCTTACCACCATGTTTGATTTACGGAATTTATTCTTTAGCTTGCCACCATTAATATTCCACTTGTTGGCTTGACTCTTGGGCAGATCGACATGTCTAAAAAGACCAAATTGGGTATAAAAAAGTTTTCAATGTAATTTTATCCTGTAATGGTTATTCCATCTTGAAAATGTGACTCTTGTTTTCCCATGCACAACATGGCTTCTACATTGCGTAAGTTAAAAATGGGGTACTCGGGTTCTCTTTACCATTTTCCCACGTATCATTTGGTGACTTGGCTCTTGATGTCTTCTTTTCCACTAGCATACCATTTCCACCTTGCATGACTCAGCTTTGTCTTATACTTCTCCCATCACTTTTCAACATGTCGATTGGCTTACAATCCTATACTCATCTCGTAAAGTTATTTTCCATGGTTGAGCTAGCCATTTGTGTTGTGTTGCTTTGTTTATGGAGTCCCCCATTCTCAATTTTGTGTCTACTAATGGGTTCGCTAAACTTGACACATTCCTTCACTACGATCCATCCCGAGTTGAGCTACTCATTCTTGGGCTAATCATGCTTGATCTTCCTATGCCTCTAGTCTTTAACGTTATGACTTGGCTCTTCAAATTTTCCAATGATGATCTCCCAACTCAAATGGCATTGGGTATTCTGTGGATGAAAGAATAGAGCTAAATTCCTTTGTGAGTTTTTGTGCAGGTGGATTTATGTTTATGACCTGCCAACCCAACATCAAATGGTCTAAGTTACCTTTGTACATTTGACTCTGGACACTCTCTTTATGCTAGCTCCTATCAAAACATTATCCTCTCCCCACGAACTTCCTTTACAATGAATCATCTCTTTGTTCTTGATAGATGTTGTTTAGCTTGACCGAGAAATCTAATCTCATCAAAATCCTTGATGGATCACATACCAAAAAATGAGTGAGCTCACTTGATTTACATGATTTGTCGAGTCATATATCCTGCATCCTGTGAATACCCATGTGGGCTCGAATCACAAAAATTACTCATAATTCATTCTCCACCAATGTTGGATTCTCCATATTGACTTGGATTCAATGCTCGAGAAACTCGCTACATGGTTCCACAGAGGATGAAGTCTTAACACTTAGCTCACCGAGTAGCTCGTCAAGTGCTTGGTGAGTTGTCTTGTTTAATAGGCCTTTTGATCATTTTTTAAAGATTTTACTCTGAAATTTTAGGTCGTATGGAATTTCACCGAAGTATAAAGATCATAAAGATACAATAAAACCTCCTTAACATAATTTATCAATTTTAATCAATTAATACCTATGACGAAAAAAAATGGTCCCACTAGACCAATGTCTCGTTAAGAGCACACCATGATCTTTTTCAAACCAAGAAAAAAATGAAATACGAAATGATCTCGAAGCCTTTGGTTAAAGCCACGATGTGTCTTAAAAAAAAAATTTCTTGTAAGCCCCAGAATGTTTTATGAATAAGTCTTTCTATCACAGGGTCTACTATACATCCCCGTTGTCCAATTTTGTCAAGTGTGGAAAATTTGGACAAAAATACTGAATGAGACACCTAAATCATATCAACTACAATATGACATTATTGGTTTACATCATTTCTTGCATTATGTTTTTTTAAACAATGGATTGAAAACCATCTAGGAAGTATCACACTTCCCATATCAATCATATGCTAGGTAGTCCACTAACATAATGTTTAAGATTCCTCTTGTGGTCTTATTTGTATTCATAGGTAGTTCCTCCTAGAAAAGGAAGTTCTCACAATTAGTATTGGATTGGGAAATTAGGATGTGCACACTCTACCTTCCATTTTCATTCATAGGTATTCCTCCCCACCCTTACCTTATTTTTTTACTCCTACATATACACACTATTGGTTGCTCAAATGTGCACCCCACATGGATCTTAAAGGGCCGAGGTGTTTGAGACCACAATGGAACCGTCCCAAGTTGTGGGACCTTGCAAACTTAGGATGGATATCCGAGAGAAGGCCGTTCCTCTATTTATTTCTACTACTCTACTATTACTCCTAGTGATGGAAGGAAAACTAATCTAATGATGCCAAGGAACCAGGATATAAGGATAAAATAAAAGGAAACTACACTAAAAGGTGATAACACCCCGAGAAAAGAGGGAAAACACTATTTGTTCTAAGTGAGAATGAAGGGAAGTGCATGAAAGGAGGCTAGGCAAAAGTAGCATAGCAAAACACATACTAACGAGGTTGTTCTCTTGGAACACAACTAAATATGGGCCGTAAGGGACCATAAATAGCAAAACAACATACAACACAAAAGAAAAGGAAAGAAGAAGGAATGTAATGACATATTAGGATAGAGAATAGTCACAAATGATGCTCCTATTACTTCCGAAATGCACAAATTTGTTACAATGATGAAGGAGGTCGATATCCACATGTAAGAGCCAAACATAGAGGTTTGCAACTCAAAATACAAAAATATGAAGTCCTTAGCAAAACATGTAAGGATCCAGAGTGTCTAACATAACAAATGAGCCTTGCTCTTACATTTATAGATGAACCCATGGAGGAAGAAGGAGAAGGAGGGAAAATCCAAATTTGAAATACAACCACCAATAAGAAGCATTCAATGCCTACAAATCCACCTAGAGATCTGTGAAATATGCTTCCCCATGCCTGTTTGATGTGTTGAAGAAGGAGGGTGGATTATACCAAATCGGGTGGTTGGAGTAATTAGATCTGTTCATCAATGTTCAGAAAGATGTTTTCCCATTTCTCACCTACCAAATCCACCAAAATTTGAATTTGAATTTTTGGCACTATAGATTATGTCCAAAGGTCTTTGAAAATTCCAAGTGTGCACGGATTCAGATCTATAGCGAGAAGATACAGGTACATCGAGAATATGTCAAAGTCCTCGAAATATATAAAACATGTGGTAGGTGTGGATTGGCTGAAATGATGGCCAACTATGTGAATACTTGTCATTTGTGTCATGTGTCACTCATTGATTTATCACAAGGATTCAACACCCTATTGGCACGCTTTGACTAGTTACATGTGGCACACTTAAGCATGTAAAAGATCACTGACATAGAGGGGCATAAGGAAAGGGCACATAGGAAAATAAGGAAGGTACGGATGAGGTGCACATGCACGTAGGGAAATGACAAAAATTAGTGAGTAGAAAACACTTAGTCAAGGCACAACTATTAAAAAGTAATGGGCGTGGTGCACAAGGGCGAAGGACTTAGCCGATAGAAGTAGGTGTGGGGCACGTGGGAAGGGAGAGCTTGATTAGAAGAGGGTGAATGCACAAGAGTTGAACACAAGGGAGGGGTGGAAGGAGGGAAAGGAAAAGGCTTTGTAGGGAAACTATCACCAAGAGAATGTGTCAAGTGATCTTGGGCACACACAATATTTCAATAAATAACTCAAATCCGAGCGTTTATGTGAGTTACCCAAATTGTTAGGAGAGATACTTGGATAATAGTTTTGGAAAAATTTTAGGCCATCTTCCTGCTAGATGAAAGAGATCAGTAACCTGAAGCATCCATTAGGCATGGAGTCTATTACGTTAATCATGAAATTATTCTTGTAGTCACTTGAGAAACATTTCTTTACTTTATCCCGAATCTTACAACTAAGAGAATCTCTGTACTCTAGAAGCAACAAAAAGAGCATGTGTAGGAATCATGTGAGAGGAAATAACCATGTATAAAAAATAATGTGTGCACGATGCACTTGAAGGAATTGAAACTACTCTAATATATACAACATGATGTAGAAAATTTAATGGAAGGGTTTGAGATAGATCCCATTCATTGGGATTTGTAGTGCACCTCCATCAAGATGAGTTAACTTGAAAGAGTTTAGCTTCTTTGTAGAAATGATGATGTATGGGCCACTCTAAAGTGCATCAAAATTTGAATGGCACCTGGTTTAGCTCTGTTAGCATCCCATTTTAGGACCAAGTCTCCAACTTTGAAAGCTTGAGGCCTAGCCTTTCTGTCAAACCATTTCTTTGTTGCTTGCTAATGTTGTTCTAGCTTGATCATGGTAGAGTTCCTAAGTTCTTCAAGATTAACCAGCTCTACCATTCTGATTTCTCTTTCATCCACACCTTCAAATTACAACTGCTTGAGCAAGCACCAATAAATTCAGTTCTAGTGTCAAAGGAAGGGTAGCCTCCTTTCATAGACAATCTTGTAAGGTGAAGTTTCTATCACCATTTTTATTGTGATTCTATCTTCCCAGAGCACGTGTAAGACCTTTGTATGCCATTGTCTTTGGCTAATGTTCATTGTGCGCTTCATGATTCTGATTAGGTTCTTGTTTGTTGATTCTGACAGACCTTTTCCCTGAGGGTAAAAGTTGGAAGAAGTCTTTAGGTAAATGCCTATACTTAGAGCCCAATTAGTGATTTTAGTTCCAAGGAAGGATTTTGTATTATCGAGATAATTGTTTGAGGAGCATCAAACCTTGTTGCTATACCTTCAAGAAAGTCAAGGATGACTACCTTAGTTGATTCCTTGAGTGCAACAACTTTTTTCCATCTGGTGAAGTAATCTGTAGTTGTCAACACCTATTTATGTGTAACGCTTGGAGGATTGATCATGCTAATCAAGTCGAGACCCCATTACATAAAATGATGATCCACTTGAATTGGTGGAGGAAGCACTACCGAGTCTTTTCTTTCTTGCAAAGAAAGTGCATTCCTTGCATTTTGTGACCCACCTATGTGCATCTGCAAATAGGGCAAGGCCAAAAGATACATTCCACTATGGTCTTCATTGTTGTAGTTTTAGCAGAAGTGTCCATCGGAGAATCCATAGTGAAATTATGCTAACACTTTTTCAGTCTGCACTCTTTTGATACATCTTAACATCACACCATCAAGATTCCTTTTGAAGAGAATTCCATTAATCAACACAAAAGGGACATATTCTAACTTCAAATTTCTTATCTTTTCTTTATTTAAACTAGGAGAGTATGCACTCTTAGAAAGGAATGTGATCATGTCCTTCATCAAGTCACGCACACTTGGGTTTGTATTCTATTCAATTTCTACATGTGGAAGGTCTTCATCTAGAAATAATGAAGCTTCAAGTTCAGTTTGTGCATCCTCAGTAATTTGCTTATAGAGCACACTACCTCTTACCATTTTTGTGGCCTTGATAGTCACATCGTACTCCATGATTTTGGTCACCCATCGTGCTCTTTTTCACTGATTTCTACTCCCATGATTAAGTCTCTGACATAAGAGTGGGAGACTAACATCCTAATATGATTGGTGGCGAGCATAATCTTGAATTTCTTGAGTGCGCACATGATGGAAAAGACTTATTCTCTATGTGACTATATTTTAGTTCATAATCCTTCAGTGTCTGGCTGAAGAAGGCTACTAGTTGTTCTAGCCCTTGTCCATTTTCTTGTGTTAGGACAACAACAATTCTTTCCTCGGCGCCATAGGCATAAAGTATGAAATCTTTTGAATAATCTAGATTGATGAGTATTGGTGCAAATAATCTCTTGCTTGATCTTATTGAAGATTTATCTTCCTTCTGCTGTCCATTTGAAGGCTATGTCCTTATTAGCATTAAGGTGATGGGCCAAACCAGATCCTGCAAGTTAGGGATGAAACACCTAACAAAATTGATCTTGCCAAGGAAGGAATATAGGGAATTTTATACGTCAATAGGATAAGAGCTAGGATGGCTGAAATGCACTCAGGATCAATTATGATGCCATCCTTAGAAACTACATGGCCCAAAATCTTTCCTTGCGCCACTACAAAATTGCACTTCTTGGGGTTAAGAGATACCCAAAATTCTCTACATCTCTCAAATACTTTTTCTAGGTGTGTCATATGATCCATGTTCTACTTTGAGAAGACATTTATATCATCAAGGTAAACCAAGATGAACTCATTAATGTATCCTTTTAAGGAAACATCCATAGAGCGCTAAAATGTGGCTTCTACATTTGACAGACCAAAGGGAATTTTATGATATGCATATGTTCCTCACTTGGTTGTAAATGTTGTTTTGAATTGATCCTCTTCCTTGAAAAGGATCTGGTTTGAAACTTGAGTACCCATATAACATACTGAGAATGTCCGCATGCCGTACCACACTTTGTAGAATCTGCTCATTGAAGGAAACAAATAATGATCCTTTAGAGATGCCTTGTTCAACTATCTAAAATCAACACAAATTCTGATTTCACCATTCTTCTTGCCTAATGGAACCAGATTTTTGACCCAAGTAGATTACATGATAGGAAAAATAATTTTTGCCTCAATGAGTTTGGAAAATTCCTTCCTCATGAGGGTTCTATCTTTGGATTAATAGGTCATTGTTTCTATCTAACAAGATTGATGCTAGGATCAAGCTCAATGGAGCATTGAGAATCACTTGGATCAAAACCTTTGAGGTATTCATACTCCCATGAGAAAATATCACTGTATTTTTGATAGAGAGAGATGAAGGCATGTTTTTCTTCATGCGCACAAGTCCTTCGATAAATAACTCTTTCCCATGCATAATAGTGATGAAGGAGTCATCTTCTTACGCAGTGTGCATGTATCTTTCTTTTCCCTTGAACTCATCAATAGGGATACACATTTTTCTAAGTTGACCAACCCTTTAGGCAACTTATTTTCTTCAACTATATCACTTGGTTACCATAGTTATCATATAAGTCATCTTGTATACGATGAAAATTTAGATTCATTTTGGATAAAATGGATGATCTCACGTGCCAATGTAAAATACTTTCCAATTGGTGTTATTATGCTGGAATGGATGGTTTGATCACCATCTTAATGTGTGTTTCCTTTGACAAATCTCTCAACAAGAGAAAATTGTGAACTCGAGTGCGGCCATCATTGACTTCCTTATTCATTCTGTGTGGAACCACTTACAAATTAAGAGCATCAAAGCTCTCAAGGAGGTCCCAAAATCTATATTTATAACATTTGAGAAGCTTATTCTTTGTCTGGAACTTTTTGGTAACCTGGTGGATGATCAATTTTGTGTCCCCAAAGATTTGTAGTGCCTTAATTTTCTTCTTCTTAGCAATGAGAAAGCCATGCACCAACACTTCATACTCTACCACATTATTAGAACATGTAAACTATAACCTATGTGTGAAGAAGAATTTCTCATCCTTAGGGGAAATGAGAACCACTTCTGCTCCCATGCCGTTTTTTCTTTTGGATCCATCAAAGTACAACTTCCATAGACCAAGTTGAACTTTGTCTTTCTTGAGCGTGCATGGAATTATAACATCTTATTCTAGGATGTAATAAGTACCAAGCCCACTTTCATAAGATTCTAGTTCTTTAGCATAGGGGTCAAATTTGTGGTTTCCTTCCACCCATTCATCAAGCACTAGTTCTAGAATAGATGGTGGAAGAGCTGCTCTTCCGAGAAGTAAAACCAATTCTTCTTAGATTAAATAGTTATCATGGAGAGGGGATGGGAGATATGACTCTACATGATAGGAAAATATAGGCTCAACTTGTATGGTAAACCAAGTACCATACCTTGTTTTGAGTATCATATGAGACCAATCAGAAGATAAGTAATCACCCACTTTGATGGTAAATTCTCTTGACAAATGTAGGTAAAACAAAGGAGGTAGGTCAATGATTGACACATCTTGAGTAATAGTTAGGCTTGGGCATACATGGAGGGTTAACTCAAGATCCTTGATGACTCCTAAGATAGTGAAAATTGAGCCATCAAGTTACAAGGATCCTTTAGAAAAAGGGCTATATTTCAGACCTAAGACATCGACTATTTTCTTAGGCATAACAAAATTACTAGTGCTAAGTCAATCATGTAATTATGCATCGGGTTTTTCCTATAATAAAGGACATTTAGAAGGGTGGGGTTTTAACAAATTTAATTACTTGTTTCTCCTCTTCTTGGTAGATTTTGATAGAAGTGTGTGGCTTCTGCATAGCTAGATCAACGCGTGAGAGTTGCACCAGAGCTTCATGCAATAGATCTCGCTGAGATGGAATGGTCAGGGCATCCCACATTGTGAAATTTATGTTTGTTCTCTTTATCTAGTCAAAAATGCTAAATGGGAGGCCCCACATCTTGTGCATTTGGGGAACAATCTCCTTTCTTGACTTTGTTTAGGTGCGGAAGTTTAAATTTTACCTAAAGAAGAGGATTTACCTACCAAAGGAGGGGTGCATGCTGCTTTACTTGAAGGAGATTTACGTGGGGCCTCTTGCATAGGTATTTGATTTCCTTTACTGCAATATGCCTTATCTACTTCTTTCTTATTTTGAGAATCTTCTTATGTTGTTGGGATTGTGACTTGCACACCCGACTCAAACATTCTTTTGTTATATCGTGTTTTGTCTACAAATTGAGCACGATCTGTTTGTATCTTTTACAACTTGATAGATTACAAAAAAGTACTTCATGTCAAAGAACATCAAGTTTTTCTCTAGAGGAGATTTTGTTCTTTCTAGGTTATCTGCTTCAGGTGCACTTGTTGAAGGTTCTAAGCTGAAGCATTCTAGATCATTAAGGATTGGGCATGCGTGTAACATTAGTGTTTCACCATTTTCTTTACATTATTGAAATGAAACAGAAAAGAGGTTATGGGATGATGAGGACAAATACATATTTATATTGGTCGGTTGATGGTTATTACACACATTATGACTTATCAATCCAATGTTGATTGTGAGAGATTCCTTTTGGCTGGGAGGAACTACCTGAAATAGAAAACAAGACCACAAAAGAAGAGTTAAATAATATATGACAGTGGACTACCTAGCGTGTGCTAGATCTAAGAAGTGTGATACTCCCTAGATGGTTGTCAATCCACTATTTAAAATAACTTAATGTGAGAAATAAACAAATTCCTATTATATTTGATATGATTTAGGTATTTCATTCAAGCACAATAAGAAAATCTAACATAACAGGCTAGGCTATAGTCAGATTTGAAGGGTAGGTAGGTGTCAGGGTGTTGGAACTGGTCAAGGTCAGGTTTTGGGTTGTTTGGGTCACTTGGTAGAAGGTAGGTTGGCTCTATTATTGGCATAGGTGTAAAACACGAAACCTATGTCATTTAGGTGAAACCGGTTATGGTTTAACAGAGACCGGTGACGGTCATGGGTAACCGGACATCGATAGGGTTGGGGTGAAAGGAATTCAATGAGATCTAATTGTGGGGATTAAACTAAAGCTAAATAGAGATGGAAGAGTGAATAGGGAGGTCTGTAAAGGTCTTAGGTATACTCAGAGGTGTACAACAGGTGAAAATGTCTGATTTGATGGTGTGGGTAGAGGAATGGCTGAGTCTACAAGTAAGTAGGAGGTGGAAAATGAACATGCAAAGTATAAAAGAATGATAGAAATAAAAAAGGCTATTATACTAAAATAAACTATGCTTTATAAAGGTACACTTACTAGTGATGTAGGTTTGATGGTTGAATTATGATAATAGTTGATTAGAAGAATGGTGTTTAGTACCATGGTAGTGCTTCTTGGAATGTTTCCAGTGAGTGTAATGCCTCTAGATCTATCTTGGTGTTGGCTGTGGATGTATGGGTGTGTGAAAAAGACTCTAGTTATGCTTGCATCTAATTCTCTTCTTGTCCCCATGATCTTAGAATGTGCCAACCCAAAAACAAGGTTGCTAAGGCCAATAAATGGTAACCGATGGTGGTTCTAGGTTGGCCGGCATCACTTAAGGCAAGGATTCCCTAGGTTTACTAAAATTGACATATCTTAGCAATCATTTTTTCCATATGTGTCTATTCTCCCAAATCAAAGTGGAAGTTACCTTTTTCATGAGCGGGAATGTGGTTAGAGGGATAATAGGCATTGATTTTTAGGGTTGAACTAAGTCTTAGCTCATTAAGGTAAGTGGGACCAAGTCTTAGTTAGTTATGGAAACATGTCAAGAATAGGTCTAGGGTGAGGTGGCTAGGTGAGGTGGAGGGGTGAGGTGGAAAATATCTTAATTAAAATAATTAAGTAATGAATATTGTAAGGATGGTTATTAATTTAATTATAAATAATTAAATTAATGTTAATGTGGGGTATAAGGGTCATGGTTAGGTGAATATGTTTGAGTTGGTTATTTGATGGGGGACCAAGGGGAGTGTGACCCAATTTTGGTGTCTACATTTTTCCCTTTTTATTGTGTAGCTTGTATTGGTAAGTGACGCTGAAAAAAATAAGATGTGGTTGTGTTGAGTGTAAGTGAAGGTGGTGTTTCCCAAGCATGGGTGAAGGTAACCCCCCTCAAACTAGGAACCGATGAGGTGAGAGAAGGAATCGGTGAGTGGTTTGATAAAATGAGGAGGTGGGTGGTTTGAGAAAACAAGGTTAGGTGTGAAGAAGGTGATGGTCGAGGGTATGGTGATTATAAGAGGTAGGGTGGGTGATTAGGTAGAGCATTCAGATGTACACACACATTGTGAAATTCCATGAGATACAAGGGTTTCTCAACATAACAAATGTACATTAGCTAGGGTCATAAAGGTCATCCAAACAAGGGTTGTTGAGGTTCGGTATCTAGGGTAAAGGATACGGTCCAGAACTCAATGAGGTAAGATGCAAGAATGCATAGGTGTGGTTCCAGTACATCCAAAAGGTCAAAAGGTCAAGGTTTTTTTGGATAAGGGTCATGGCCATAGGAAAGGTAAGGCTATTAGGCTAAGAAAAATAGGTACCATCATTGCAAGATGCAATGAGTGAGGACATGGGAATATCCACATAATCAATGGTTAGGTAGGTAGGTGTGGGTAGGGTAGGTGGAGGTAAAAATGGGTAATGGGGTAGAGGTCAAATTGACCAAATAGGAAATGGGCCAGGGTCAAAGGTAGTGACATTCGAATGCACACACACGTATAAACTGCGGCATGGTACCAGATTGAAGAGCTTGCAAACTCTACATTGTCTAAGGTCGATAGGTCTATCCAAACAAGGTTGAAGTGAGTTCGGTATCCAAGGTATATGATATGGTGTGGAAACACAATAGAGGTCAGGTGTAAGAATGTTTAGGTATGTTCTAATACACCAAAGGTCAGGTCAGGATAAAAAACATGACAATAGGCAAGGTAAGGTTAGTAGGCTAAAAAATTACATGTAACCATGTCGTAAGGTACAATGAAGCATGGAGGGTCAAATGTCACAACAAGTGGTTCAGATCCATGTATATAGGTCATGGCACTAGATGTCAAGTGTGGGTAGGGTAGGTGGAGGTAAAAATTGCTAATGGGTAGTGTCAATCAAATGGATGCACACACCAAGATCTCAACATGGTATCAAGTCAAAGAGATTCTAAACTCTATAATGTCCAAGGGCGATCGGGTTATCTAAACAAGGGTTGTTGAGGCCCAGTATCTAGGTTAAAGGATATGATCTAGACACACAATGGGTAAGATGTAGGAATGTGTAGGTGTGTTTCTAGTACATCCAAGAGGTCAAGAGGTCAAGGTTTTTTTGGACAAGGGTAGTGACCAAAGGAAAGGTATGCTTGGGAAGATAACAACATGCTAACAACATTGAAAGTTAAATCGAGTGTGCGAGGTTGATGGTCACATCATGGGGGTCAGGTGTGGGTAAAAAGAAGGTGTGGCATAGGTATGGCCATAAGAGGGGCAGAAATATGCCCCAACTGATGGTGAGGTGGGTGATAAATGATGAGGTCAGGAGGATGAGGTGGATGGTCGGGTCTACGTTGGGTTATGTGAAAAAGGTTGCAAGTAAGTAGATAAGGTGTAATGGGTTGCCATGGGGCCAAAATAGGTAACCAACACTAGTCATGCTTAACCGATGATGGTCTAGGTAAACCGACCATAGTTTGTTAGGGCACATGACTAATGTCGGTCTAGGTACAATCGACATCGGTCAGTTAGATTTGTTGGGTGTGTTTAAAAATGAAATTTCTACATTTTATGGATTCATTTGTTATTTTCCAAATAGGATAAAACAACAGAGAGAGAAAAATGTGGAAAGAGACCAAGAGAGATAGAGATCTGAGTTGGCAATCCTCGTAGTGGGGGATCGATAGGTGATAGGTGGGTCCACGAGATCTATTTGATCAATTTGGTTGGTTGGAGGTGAGGAGGTCGGTTGGTGATGGCAGAGGTAGGAGAGGGATTGGGTGGACCACCGGTGTAGTGGCCCGATGTGCCACCATGAATATAGTAGCACGATGAGGTAAAATTCAATCCCATGTTGTGTTTAGGGAGGTAGATTGTTGTATAGAGGTCGGGTGATAAATAAAATTTTTGGGGAAAAGAGAATTTGAATTTGGGAAAAAAATTGGGTGAAATAGGAATGGGGAAGGGTATATTTAGGTGAATGATGGGTGGGGATGAATTCAGGGGGATTTGGGTAGGGAAAGATAGGTCGGGGAAAAAATGTGGAATTGTGGAGGAAATGGGGTAGGGTGTCATGGATTTGGGTGCCATGACAGTGACCAATATCATTTAATGGTTGGCCATGTTGTGGGAGTCAAACTAGCATCGGTCATGGATGAGCGTGATGATGTTGGTTGTGGAGATTGTGGTCGATCGAGGATAACCAGTGTTGGTCATCATTTGGAGAAAAATGGGCCAAAAATGAGATAGGGTGGGTGGGTGAGGTAGGTAATGGTAGAAGAAGATGTTGTTGATGAGAAAAAAAGAAGCTTGGGTAAGAGGTTTAAATAGGTATGGTTGAGGGGTGTGAAATTGAGGTGGGGGAAAGGTACGTGGTTAGGGTTGGGGTAGGTAGATAGGTCATGTGATAAGAGGGTAATTTACGAAGGAAAATAGGTAGGGTAATAGGTATAGGTGGGGTGTCAAGAGTGATTGTGGGTATGGTTTTAATAATGTGATGGTTTGTTGGATGTAGGTGAGAGATCAACTATGGATGTGAGATAGGGTACCACCCCTGCTTGTGGAGGTATGAGGGAGTGCGGCAGTTGATGATTGGTGCCATGTCATGTAGAGGTTGGTCTGATTGGGATAAGAAACTATTGACAAATAGTTTGGGAGATGAGTTTGATGGTCACCCTCATCGACAAATGGGACTCGGCAACCAATACCTTCCATCTGCCAATGGGTGAGATCACAGTCACCCTCAAGGATGTGTACGGAGATCCTGTAGTTTTGATAGTGGGATGCGGTGTATTCTATCTCCTCGAGAGGAATATAAGGAGTTGATACTCAACCATGTGTTTGGTGAGGGATGTAGAGTTGAGGTTCTATAGTGCTAGTATGAGCTATAGAGATATGTATCGGGCCCTTTAAAGGAGATAAGGTTAGTGGTGTTCTTGATGGAGGTAGTAAGTTTTTTTACACTACCGGATGTAAAGGGTGGGAGATTCCCATGATCATTTATGGGGATTCTACAATATGGTGGAGGACACGACCTATTTTGCATGGTCTCTATTCCTAGTATAGTTATATAGAGAGATATGGGCTTATGGGCATTTATGGAGGTTAAGCTTTGTGTTGCACATTCTTACTACACTGTGTTATGGGCGTACATGCATTATTATGTGTGTGTGTGTGTGCAATATGTATGCCCCAATTAGATGCATTCAAGCTGATTTTTTCAAGTGGGCTTCGAGCGATGGTTGCTATGATTGGGATCATTGAGCTACTAGAGATACACATGATGTAGCCTATTACAAGTGTTTTCTAGAGGGGTTGTCTGACATGGACATCATTTGGTGGCTATATGTGGGTTTCCCATCATTTGGGCATATGGCCGAGGAGATACATGAGTTACAAATGCTTCAGATGGATAGAGAGGAGAAGATGATACCCATAGATAGGGTCAGATAGAAGTTTAGACTACCTCAAGATATACCCCCACCATTCCCACAATATAGGAGGGATGATGTGGAGAGTCCTCTACCTCTACCATAGTTGATGATGCCTACAGGTCAGGAGGAGCAAGTGGTAGATCGGTGGATTGATTATGTCGGGGTTCTTGATATATACATATAGTGGTGGGCCACACATTTTCAAGTAGTACCACCGAGGCTAGGGTAGACAAATAGATTTAGCCACCATCACTTATCGAAGGATGCCCTATCATAGGGGTAGTAGTGGCTACCTTGGTGACATAGTTGGGGATAGTATAGGGACAACTAATATGGTCGGTGACATCGGTTGCCACTTTACGAGCATAGGTGGCCTCTCTTCGAGCCCGGTAGCTCGGGATAGGCACCCACTCGGGGTGGAGGTGGGGATGGGGTATAGGTGGTCACCCTACAGGTGCAGGTTATAGGTTTATAGGGCTAGTTGGCCACTACATAGGCGCAGGTTATGTCGCTTTAGGCCCAATACAAGAACAGGGGTAAGAGGCCGATGACACCATCGTATAGGCACGGGGATGGGTACCACTTTATAGGTAGGGGTAGGATAGGGTCCCATAGGATAGGTATAGAGTTAGAGGCTAATGGCACCACCACAGATAGTACCTGTAGCTTGGAGTTAGGGATGCCCTAGGTGAGGTGAGGTATTATCAGGATTAGTTGATGGCCACAGGATAGATTTCCTATCCTATGGAGAGTATAGAGCACAACAGGCCTCAAGTGAGAGGACCAGGTTGCACACCCATAGTGTGGAGAGCACAGGGGTCCATCAAGCCCAGCAAGACAAGGTTAGAGTGAGGCCACCCCTAGATGAGGTACTAGCAGAGATCTAGCCAAGACCCATGGTGGGCGGTGAGATGTTAGTTGGATGTCGTATGGGGGCAGAGGAGGAGGAGGAGACAGGTGAGACAAATATGGAGGATATCTAGTGGGGGATACTTGATAGCTGTATGTACCTCCATTTTGGTGTAGTTGTGTATTTTTATATATATATATGCCTACGTGCTAAAGAGAGTTAGGATGTATACGATATTTTTTTTTGATCATATACCGGCCTGCGTTTGAATATGGTGAGACTTTATATGAGATTTTTTTTATTTTTGATCATATATTGACTTGCGTGCCAAGGTGGTGAGTTTGTATATGATAGTTTTTGAGATATTGTGATTATTATTTGGCATCAGTGTTTATTGTATGTGTTTTGCACATAATGCTTCCGTTCCTAGAATAGAGTTGCTTCTATCCTTTCATTCCTTTTGAAAGCAGATAAGGGTTAGGGCTAGGAGGAATACTTGAATGTTGAGAGGGTGTGTGCATACCGTAGAGAGAGATCAGATCGATTCCAAAGAACTCCTTTTTGTCTGGAAGGACTAGCTGCAAGTAAGAATGGAAGACCACCGATTCTAATTAGACAATAAATGAGGGAACTGCGCTTGGGCCCAGGAAATATTAGACTTCCTTTCGAAGGTGGTCGATTCCCTATTAATATGAATTACCACAAAATTCTAACAAAAAAGTTATTGCAAAATTACAATTTAATTACCTTGTTAAAACAATAGAGGAAAGGGCTAGTTTTGGTTTTGAATGATAGTGACCGATGCTAGTCACTATCACCGTGCTCTTAGGTTTACGCTAACCGATATCGGTAGGGCGATGGTTTAGAGGCTTTTAGTGAAGGTTGGCTATAAGGTGGTTATGGTGTTTATAAGGCTAGTAAATGATTGGGGATAGGTAATGGGGTGATGGAGAAGGCTCAGAGGGTATGGGAGCTGTTCTTGGGGCAATGTAGGGGTAGAGGAATGATAGTTAGATGTAGGGTGTTACCGGGTAGTAGATCTAGGAATAGACTTATAATTGTTGTGATTTAGAAGTTCAAGAAATTTTATTAAAAGAATATACAAGATACTACTTACTAGTTCCTCATGAAGATACAGGTCCAAAGACTATGATAATGAAGGCAGGGCTCAGGTAGGATGATCGGATAATCAAAGATGAGCTATCTTCTCTCCCGATGCTTGGATGAGTATCACTGGGCTCTAGTTACTCAGTTGCAGTCTTGGGCTTGATGTCCTTCTTTGCAAACTCCTCTCTTTCCTTCACTTGTCTTTGCTCGGCCAAGTGAATTCCGGATCCTTCCAATGACTTCTGATATTCCAATCAATGAAAATCTAGCCCTTTGTTTTTGGTTGGGGAGGTCATTTCTGAGGAACCGATGGCGCTGATTCACGTAACCAATGGTGGCAGTCGAAGTACAAACGATGTCGGTTAAGTCAAAGTGGGCTATTTTTAGTAAAATAGCCAACTTTCCCTCCTTTTCTCTCGAGGAATTAGTTGTGGGCTTGGTCAAGTCATTATTAGGTTGATTTTGGTGCGGGTGAGGAGTAATTAGTCATGGGTGTGGATGTAGACCAAGTTATAGGTCTTAATTAGGTTAGTTTAGGGTTAGGACTAGGTCATGATGAGGTGGCAAAATGAGGTGGTAGGTTTGGAGATGTGGATTTATTAATTATAAGGTAATTAATAAATAATTGTGCAAGGTTTAGGTGGTGAGACTAGGTTGCGAAATGAGATGCGGGGCACAGGGTGTCGTAAGACACAAATTTGGTGTCTACATTAGCCCCTTGTTGTTATGTAGCTTGTCTTGTAAAGCTACACTGACAATAATAAGAAGTGGTTACTCCTGTTAAGGGTATAGGTAATCCCCCTCAAATCTATCACAGATTGAGGTAACATGAAATCAGGGATAGGGTTGATAAAGGGTAAATGGTGTTGAGATGATGGTAAGATGGTGGGGTAAGTTCAAGGAAGTAGACACACGTTGAAATGCAGTAGTGCGACCAGGGTACATGATTTGAAGAGAAAACAAGCAATTCATAGGCAAAGGTCGATAGTTTATCCAAACAAGGGTGATATAATCCTGGTATCCAAGGCATAGGAAGTAGCTCCAGGGGATATAACGGGTAAGGTACAGGAATGTTTAGGCATGTTCGGTAGTACCAAATGGTTGGTTTGGTTGAGATAAACGTCACGGTCTTGGTCTAGGCAAAGTTGGTCGACTGATCAAGTCAAGTACCCTAATCATGCTAAAACATGAACAGGTGAGCTTGATTGAACAAAAAGTGACATAATGGGTGGATAAAATTGTAAGTTGTGGGTTTTGGGCAAGGTATTTAAGTGGTGTAGCCTTAGGTCGGGCCTGATTGGTTGGTTGCGGCCTTGGGTCGGGCTGATTGGTTGGTTGCGGCCTTGGGTTGGGCCAAATGGTTGGTTGTGGCCTTGGGTCGGGCCAAATGGTTGGTTGCGGCCTTGGGTCGGGCCTGATTAGTTGGTTGCGGCCTTGGGTTGGGCCAAATGGTTGGTTGCGGCCTTGGGTCGGGCCTGATTGGTTGGTTGCGGCCTTGGGTTGGGCCAAATGGTTGGTTGCGGCCTTGGGTCGGGCCAAATGGTTGGTTGCGGCCTTGGGTCGGGCCAAATGGTTGGTTGCGGCCTTGGGTCGGGCCGATTGGTTGGTTGCGGCCTTGGGTCGGGCTTGGTTGGTTGGGTGCGGCCTTGGCTCGGGCCTGGTTGGTTGGGTGTGGCCGTGAATGTGGCCAATGAAGTCAAAAAAGGCTATTTAGCAAAGGAGGGTATAGGCGATGTGGTGAGAAAGGGAGATTGGTGAATAAGGCAGAAATTTTGGTAAAATAGGGATTAAACCGATATCGGTTAGCTATGACCGGTATCGGCTAGATGACCGATATCGGTATTTTAGGGCACAATATAACCGATATCGATTATAGGTCAAAAACCTATAAAAAGAAAAATACGACTGTCGTTGTCACATTGTCAATTTGAAAACCAAATTTAGTTATGCAGGTGTGAAAAGTGATTTTGTTTAGTTTGTATCTTGAGTTGGCAGTAGTTGAGTGGAGGAGTGAGTGATTGGTAGACCCAGTGAGTAGGAGGCAAAATTTGATTGGTGGAAGACCCAATAGAGGAGATTTGGAGCCATGGCACAGCGGCAGAGGGAGCGAGGAGGTCTTGGACCAGTGGACCACCACCACCTATCCCACCACGACGATGTATAGTCGCAATCTTGCGGTAGGCTCTGAGCTCTTACCTTTGTGAATTTAATGAGTTTAACTTAGATGTGTGGTTTGGGTAGGAATTCTAATTTTAATAAAATAATTAATGAATGGAGGTAATTTGCAAAATGGAGTGGGTAGGTAGGTTAGTTAGGTCAAGGTGGCAGGGTGGGTAGGTTTTAGGGTTTTGATGGGTAAAAAAGGGTAGAAATAGGCAAAAATGGGTTTTGGGGGCTGCGTTGGGGTTTGGCTCGGCCATGGTTAGTGACCGATGTCGGTCACTAGGTGACCAGGCAATCGGTCACGTAATTTTAGGCAAAAAAGCGCGGGTTGTGGGTAGGGCGTCGATCGCATTGGTCGGCCGGCGTCGAGTCTTCAGGTGGGGAGGCAGTGCGGTCGAGGTGACCGTGCGGTCATTAGTTAGGTTTATTTTTGTTTTGTTTCATTGTTGTTGGTGTTTGTGTTTTGTTGTTTGGTTATTGTTTGGGGTGAAGAGGGAGGGGTAGAGTTAATAGGAGGTGATTGGGATGGGGGGGTCAAATGGGGTGGTTGTGTGGTTGGTTCGGTTAGGATAGATTAAGTGTTGAGTATGAATTAGGAGGTGTTAAATTGGTAGGGGCATAGTTAGATGGTGAGAGTAGATCGAGGTGATTGGTAGGGTGAGATAAGGAAAGGGGATATCGTAGATGTTTTAGGGTAAGATAGGTGGGTGCAGGTGTGTGTTATAGAGTCGGGGTGTGGTCGGGTGGGTAAAAGGGGGTATAGAGGGTTAAAGTAGTTGTTTTTGTAAAGGGTAGGTCTAATGAAGTGGGTTGTTTTTACAGGCACGTCAGCAGCTTATGATGCGGGATCGGATGCCCCCACTATTGAGATGGATGCAGCCACATGTGTGCACAACGATGAGCCATTATGATGCGTGAGGGGAGACTCGGCGAGTCCAGCAGGTATAGGGCAGTGGATAGGGACCACAACCTTATGGTTTCCCTCATCGAGAGATGGGATCCGGCAACCAATGTTTTCCATCTCCCTACTAGAGAGATGACTATTACCCTAGAGGATGTGTATCACATCCTGAGACTGCCGATCGTAGGGGAGGTAGTATTCCAGGTAGATGCGGAGATGGCTATGGACAGCATTCTTCAGGTATTTGGAGATGCAGCCGCATTATTGACTTATCACAGTGTGAGCATTGCCTATGGGGACATGTATCGCGCCCATAGACATGAGACATGGCTTGCCATGTTGATGATGATAGGCATCACATGCTTCACCCTCCCGGACTCAGAGGGAGGCCGCTTCCCACGGGCTTTGATGGGAGTGCTACATGAGATGGTAGAGGAGCATACATGCTTATGCACAGGCACAGTATATATTTAGTGCGGCTATCTGAGAGAGCTGTGGGGTTATCGCCGGATGAGGCGATTTGGGATTTGCTCCACATTTTTGTTACACTGCTGGGCATATGAGCACATCATATGTATACGACCCGATAGGGCTGCCATGCGGCCGAGGCCACGAGTTATATAAAGATATGGCTTTTAGAGGTGGTTGGGGGTCGTGGGCCAGCCACGAGTGGTGCTCGCAGGATGGGACATAGCCTACTACCGACATATGTTAGAGGGCTTGACTACACTAGACATTGTATGGAGGCCCTACAGAGGCCATCGGCCCGAGGAGGAGTCAGAAACACGAGATCTGTTGATCCGTATACTTTACAGATAGCTGGGCGAAGGCACAGAGAGTATGAGTGGATACCCTAGAGAGAATGCGGCGGCGGTTGGGGCTGCAGCAGGATGAGCCACCTCCCTTCCCACAGTACCGGAGGGATGATGTAGAGGCCCCACTACCTACACCGCACTGTTGACCCAGTTAGGTAGCGAGAGAGCGGCGAGATGATATAGTGGATGACACTCGGTGCAGTTGAGGTTCATTTTGGTGTGGTAGGTAGGGAAAGAAGTAGCTAGAGAGCACAGCCCACACAGCCAGATTTAGTGGCTATTATAGCAGAGAGGGACTGCTCATAGGGCATGTGCAATTATTACGAGGGCAGCTTGCTTTCTACACGAGCAGATCGGGGTATTACGAGGCGGTTAGCTTGAGCACGAGTGTGTAGCAGGCACGTGCAGTGCACCCACGAGGCACCACCATAGGCACCGACACAACCACAGGCACCACCATGGCGGCACCGACACCACCACAGGACAGAGCAGGAGGTGTACCGTGCAGGGCAGGGGGCCACTATTACTAGGAGTCGGGGGACCAGCCCCAGCAGCCATGGTGGCACGGGCCTCGCTATATGGAGGTGAGAGAAAGAGGCCAGTATTATCGATGTCCTTGATGGTACAGGGCTGACTATCAGCCATATGCGGCACACAGAGCTGAGACCTCTCGGGCCGTAGAGATCCCGTGGGGTGCGCCACAGGCCGGTGGGTCGGTGAGGGGAGGAGATGAGAGCCAGCATAGGGACCAGCAGGGAGAGGGGGCCGAGGTGGTGGGAGAGATAAGACACCCCTAGAGTAGATATGGTTTTTTTTTGCTATTGGATATAGACACCGGTCTGCGAACCGGTTATGTTTATAGAGGCCTGTGTGCCCACATATGATGTATTTATTCATTCTTGTTGTATATACCGGCTGCGAGCCAAGTGCAGGTTGTATAGTTGATCTGCGGCTGCGAGCCGAGTATATTTTTATATGAGAGACCGGCTTGTGAGCTGAATCGAGATTTTGATAGTGATTGAGGCTGCGTGTAGCTTTGTATTATTTTGAGTCGACGAGAGGCCCCATGCGGGGAAAGTTGTATATTTAAACATTGATATATATAGAGATGATGATTTTGATCCACATGGTGTGTATAAAATGTTTTATATGTTTTGTCGATGGTTTTGAAATTTAATGTGTGTAGATGATGAGTTAGATCCAAATGGTGTATATACTTGATGGGTTTGATGTAGATATTGCAATCTAACTACATATTTTGTTGATGGTTGTTTTATTGTAGATAGATGATGTTGATGAAATTGTGATGATATATTGATGTGATTTTGATGACAAATATTGATAATGGTGTCGTTATGCAGGAAAAAGAGGCGGGCGCCACAAAAATTTGTAAAAAATAAAGAAAAGGCCTAGGTTTAAGCAAAAGGAGACATGTGACCGATATCGGTTAGCTAACCGACGTCGGTAGAACAAGGACCGATATCGGTTAAGTAACCGCAATACAGTTATGCCAAAAAATGAGCTTTTCTAAAAATAAAAAGCTTGGCGGAAACTTAAGGTCTTATTTTTAGAGTTCTTATTTTTAGAGTCATGCAACAAGTTAAATACGTGAATGCGACGTTGTTTGACGACTGATATAGGTAATTGCATGAAAGAATTGAGTGATAAGGAGGAAAGAGACAGGTAAAGTGAGTGTGGGATGAGATTAAGAAGGTAGAAAGGCAAGTTATATTTGAAGAGGGTGATGAACATGGCTGGACGAGGAGAAACATCTAGCAGGCAGGGACGAGAGGGAAGACAAGGTCCACCCCAAGCTGCTGCATCCCAAGAGGTAAACTGTTTGATTGTATTTTAATTCTTGCATGTTTTGATGAAAAGGTGAGAGAAGGTAAGAAGGTAGAGATGAGAAAGAAAGGGTGATAGGCAAGGGTTTGGGATAGAGTGAGTGTTATGGGGTAGGTAAGCAGGGTGTTCACGTATGTTTATAGGTATAGAGAGGAGTAAACGAACAAAATAATTATCGTAGGTGGTGGTTTTAAGTAGGCTATATAGGGTTGACAGTGACCGATATCGTTTAGAGATAACTGGTATCGGTTAGTAAACCGGTATCGGTTATCTATATAAATCTTGACATTTCTTCTTGTAGGAATTTCGAGAATGTGAGAAAAACACTTGGGGATTTAATTTATTGAAGGTTATGTGTCGTTTTGATGTATGCAGGCGGAGGCAGGGTTGAGGATGAATGATAGTGTGCCAGCTTTGTTGTCACGAATCCGAGCGGATGTAACACCAGCTGAATGGGCATTGATAAACCATGTGGGGTTAAGTGGAATCCGCTATTATTCACGAATCACACGTAATCATGCTATGTTGCAGGCATTGATTGAGAGGTGGAATCCGGAAAATAATACCTTCTATCTGCCAATAGGGGAGATGACAGTGACATTGGAAGATGTGTTTAGGATCTTGAGGCTCCCAATTACAGGAAGACCAGTGTATCGAAGCATTGCCTAGCGTGGCACGGGGAGTGATAACAACGATAGATTTGGTTCAGTTGCACGATATTTGACATAACAGGAGTTTGACATTCACTTATGGTATAATGTATGCAACACACCACGAGAAACAAGGTTGGCATGTGGTATTAATGATAGCGGTGGGGTATTATGCATTACCGAGGGTGGAGGAAGATTTCCAAAAGCATTGATGAGTGTTATTTGGGAAATGATAGAAAGGAGAGTGACTTTGCATGGGTACCCACATATCTGGTGGAGTTATATAGGGGTTTATGGGCTGCGAGGTAAAAACACGGGATGACACTTTGGATTTTTCATACTTATTACATTGTTGGGCCTATGAGCACATTATTTGTGTGCAATCGATAGGCGACCCATCCATCGGGAGAGACAGAGTGCGAGAGGTTGGGATTCGAGATGATGGGTCCGACAGAACAAGAGGTGAGATCCCGAGCCGTGATAGATGACATCAAGTATTATAGGCGAGTATATGGGAGATGGTGATGATTGCGGATATTTGTTGGAGACCTTACGGGAACTATATGGTGACAGAGCACATAGCTAAGGAGTTGAGGGGTGTAGAGCGATTGAGGTGGATCGCAGGGCATAGGCCAGGTGAGTACGAGAGGATTCCTCTAGATCATGTGCAACAGCAATTTGGATTTGTTCAGGATATACCTATGGCTTATAGACCATACATGAGGATTGACGCCGAGGCAACATTCTCACCTCCCCGGCCAACACCTCCAGAAGGGCCAGAGGAGATAGCAGCCGATCGCAGGGTAATGGATGTAGGAGCGACAGAGGCCTATAGATTATGGTGGGTAGCAAAGCTGCGAGGTGTATGTGATCGTCCTGACATAGCATGTGATTACAGGATGGAAGAGAGATCATCTGCATGGGGTTTAGTTCATCACTCCAAATGTGGGTGAATGAGACAACGAGGATTGTTAGCGGTTGCAGAGTCATGAGTGGAGAGACTAGAGGCAATATTTCTCACGCAAGAGGATGTATTCGTATGTTACGAGGAGATGTTGGCGGATCGATGGGAGGAACCAATAGCATTGGCACCCTTGAGGATGGAGAGGCCAAGTGAGTGGCATCGACGATCATGATCACCACCTAATTCGGGAGGAGGCGCAAGGGTCTAAGTGAATTTCATAAGAGTATAAGAATAAATAAGGATGCCGACCTGCGCGTCGATGATAGAGAAGATGTATTTGTTTAACATCTAAATAAAACTAAATATGTATGTTGATTTGGGTTATGATAATAATAAGAATGGTTGTGTTTTGCATGTTTTGTTTTGAAAAAGGATAAAGATGAATGTGAGTGAATAGAAATACACAAATAGATTCATATATACCACACATGATAGGTTATGGTAGGGGATGGTCGAGAGCTAACCTTGGGAGACCCCATGTCTCTAAGTGCTACCTACATAGCCCATTGCACAAAGCAAGGAGGGCCTCGGACCGATGTAGTTCTCCCTTAGGACCAGGGAGAGGTGAATTCAGGCAATTTGGTTATGGTTAGGCAATTTGTTGGCTGGTAAAAATATTGATATTGGTAGGGTAACGTTATTGGTGTTGGTAAGGGACTGGCGATGTTGGTGTAGGTATAGGTGAAACGAAAGTTAGCTTACCCAAGTAGTAGGGAATCGTGTCCTGATTAAGGTCAACACACAATCCTAGAGTCGAGTAAAAGAGGCAAAATTGTCCCGTAGTTGAGAAGAGCTAAACAAACCACATATTAACATAGGATGGGCTTGAATCCCTAGGTGCCTTGCATAGGCGAGAAGTCGATAGGTGAAAAGAGTCATATTATCACAATATATCGGATATACGTCACGTCCCCTTGAGTGTTGTTGTGTTGACGAATGGTGAGGTGAGGTGGCTGGTATAGGCAGGGTGCATAGAACTTATTATAAGGTGATTATTACGAGAAAAGAGAAACAAACCTAAATAGACAAGTCCATGACTCAAAAGTGCTTTGGAATACTACTTTTACTTTTACGGATATAGGCGATCGATGCGGGAAGTCCATAGGGGATATGCATTTTGTTGTTTTGAGGTCTTCATGAAGCTGAGCAATGCGAGAAGCTTCGATAAAGGCTGACTTTGTATAGCTGTCCTTGAGGAGCGAGTCTATTTATAGTAGCAGATGCACACTTTTGTGTATAGTTTGTCCTTCGGGGAGCAATCTAGTGTATAATAACAGATGACTTTGCACATAGCTTTCCTTCGAGGAGCGATCTATGTATAACTTTAGAGGTCTAGATGTCTTGTTTGGCATGAAGCATCTAGTTTTGTAGGAAGTTTGACTCAAGAATATCCCATAAGCGTATAATTAAGAACGTGTTATTTTGATACTTTTAAGTCATGGACTGGACTAAAAGGGAAGGTATCTTTAAGGAGGTATGACCAAACCATGTGAGCTTGATTCGATTTGAGATGCATGGAACAAAAGTGTATGAGGTAGTAAATGAGCTCAAGGGACGAGCGCAAGGTAGATAAGAAGTGATATAACACTAAATTCAACAGTAGAATGGTCGAAGATGCAAGGCATTAAGGGGTTCAGGCTCAGGTTTACCATTAAGCGAAGCTAAATGGTAAGTGCCTGATCCGTAAGTATGAGTGATAATGTAAGGCCCAATCCAATTAGGAGCAAATTTTCCACGTTTGCTCTTTTCTAGTTTGGTTACATGCTAATTCTCTTTGAGGACAAGATCACCAACCTTAAAGGTATGCTCATGGAGTCACTTATCATAAGCACACTTGATGCATTTTGATAGATTTGAAGATGGTCAAGAGTTGTAAGATGATGCTCATCAAGAAGCTCCAATTGGGCTAACCGCTCTTGGTGGAAATCATCATTGGTGAGAATATCCTGAAGAGATATTCTTAGGGAGGGTATTTGTATTTTGAGAGGTAAGACAGCCTCGGTACCATATACCAAAGAGAATGGGGTGGCATTAGTGGAGGTGTGAATGCTAGTCCGATAAGCCCAAAGGGCAAAGGGGATGTGATCAGGCCAATTGCTTCCAAAATCGTTAACAACTTTCATGAGGATTTTGGTTAGGGTTTTATTAGAAGATTCGGCTTGACCATTTTACTTGTGGATAGTAAGGTGATGAGAAGCTAAGTTTGATACCAAAGTTGTCACAAAGGTCTTGTAACAACTTATTTTTGAAATATTTTCCATTATCTGTTATCAGGCGATGAGGAACGCCAAAACGACAGATAATGTGATGGTTAATGAATTCGACGATTTTTTCTTTTTTGGTTGAAATGAGTGGAATGGCTTCCACCCATTTAGTGTAATATTCGGTTGTTGTGATTATCCAATGGTGACGTTGTGAAGATGGTGGGTGAATCTCACCAATAAGGTCTAAACCCCATTGTGAGAAAGGCCAAAGATCTCGTGTGACCTGTAGCGGATGGCTAGGAGTATGTTGAAGGTTGGCATGTTGTTGACACATAACACAATGCTTAACATATTTGTAGTAGTCATTATTAAGAGTAGGCCAATAATAGCCTAGGTGAAGGATTCGTTTGGCCATGGCAAGGCCACTAAAATGTCCACCACAAATACCATCGTGGACTTGTTGGATGGTATAGGTGACCTCCGCACCGGTTAGACATCGAAGGAGGATGCCATCAAAGCCACGTTTATAGAGGAGTCCCCCCATGATGACATAACGAGAAACACTTTTAAGAAAAGCACGTTTTCCATTACTAGTAAGGTCAGGTGGGAGAACAGAGGTTGTAAGATAGTCGTGAAATTGGTGATACCAGGTATCCTGCAAATTAGCAGACACATTATTTATCATACAAACATCCGGGGTGGAGTAAGATGGGGCAAAGAGTTGTTGGACCATGACGAATATGTCAGAGTCAGTTGGTGAGGCTGGAATTTACGAGGCTAAGCAAACCATAGTATCCACAAATTTGTTAGTGGAGCGGGAATGGTTTGATTAGAATAATGAGTAAATAAGGTCAAAAGTGAATCCACATAATGTTTGTACTTTTGAAGTTCCTCATTTTTACATTAGTATATGCCCATAACTTGATTGACTACTAGTTGGGAGTCACCGAAAATGTTAATAGACTTGACACCAAGTGTAACGCAACCCGGAGACCCAAAACAAGGGCCTCGTATTCCGCTATATTATTAGTACAGGGAAATCAAGCCTAAATGAAAGAGACATAGGCTCAGCATTAAGAGGAATGAGAACAACGCCGCTCCACTCGCCGCGCGGCATTTGGATCCATCGAAGAAGAGGGTCATTGGATACGACTCCTCAGAGTGAAAGAGTGGCAATGAGTTCAATCAAGGAAATTAAAATTGGTAAATTGCTCCCCGTAAAGCGGCTTTCGCGAGTTGGTGCGTGATAGTTTGTCCTTTGATTGACTTCGGTGTATAAATTCAAGGTCAAGGTCAGCGAGGAGCATAAGCCATTGGGTGATGCATTGGTTTAGATGAGGTTTGGCTTACATATAATGAATGGGAGTCTGTGTTGGTGATGAAAAAAGTTTTGTGATTCAAGAGGTAGTGTCGATTTTGGTGGCTACGAATGATAGGGCTAGGCATAACTTTTCTACATGTGTATACCTAGTCTTATAATCCACGAGAGTACGACTTATGTAATAAACGGCTTGTTCTCGATACTCGAGTCATGATGTGTAAGCATGGCTCCTATAGCATGGTCGATGGAAGAAAGGTAAAGGTAGAAAGGGCGATCGTCTCGAGGTGGGATAAGCACAGTGGTCTGCAAGAGATAGGCTTTAAGAGCCTTAAAGGCTTGGTGGCACTCTTTGCTCCATTGAAAGACAATGTCCTTTTTAAGGAGGTGATGGAAAGGTTGACATCGATCCGAGAGTTGGGAGATGAAACATCGGATAGATTGGATTTTACCTTGCAAACTACGCAATTGTTTGAGGTTAGTAGGTGGGGAATTTCTAGGATAGCTTTGACTTTAGCTGGATCGACCTCGATGCCACGCAAAGAGATAAAACCAAGAAGTTTTCTGAAAGGACACCAAAGACACATTTCTTTGGTTGAAGATGAACACAATATTGTAACAGGTGATCGAAAATAATGGTTAAAACATCGAGATGTTCACTACGATGTTTAGATTTGCCAAGAAGATCATCGACATAATCTTCAAGGATAGTGTGCATAATGTCATGAAAAATGTAAGTCATAGCCCGCTGATAGGTCGCACCAGCATTCTTAAGGCCAAACGGCATGACACGATAACAAAAGGTTCCCCAAGGAGTTATGAAAGTAGTTTTATGTTGATCGTCAGGGCTACCAAAATTTGATTGTATCCCGAGAAGCCATCCATGAGAGAAAGCATCTCATGGCCCAGCAGTGAGATCAACAAGTTGATCAATACTTGGGAGGGGGAAGTCATCCTTCGGGCAAGCGAGGTTAAGGTCTCGAAAATCTGTACATATCCGAAGTCCCCCATTGCTTTAGTAATGTGCGATATTAGAGATCCATTGAGGATAGTCAATAGGTAAGATGAAGGAAATAGAAAGGAGTCGTTGAAGCTCTTCTTTGACCAAGAGGGCAATGCGTGGATGCATTTTTCTTAGTTTCTATTTAACTGGTTTGACATCGGGTTTTAGGGTAATGTTATGGACAGCAATGTCGGATCAATTCTGGCATGTCACCTAGACCAAGCGAAAGCTTGGTTGCGGGCATAGAGGAAAGTAATGAAGGCAGTTTGTTCTGATGCGGTAAGAGATTGTCCGATCTTCACAATGTGAGGATCGTCCTCGGTGTGGATGTTGATTTCTATAGTCGACTCATTCAACATGGTTTGAGTATCAAATGGCAAGGTGCATTGAATATAAGAGTCATCCGCACCAAGGTAAGTGAGGATGGAGTCGTCATCCTGGCACTCAACAACATTAATTGAAGGTGAGTCCTCTTCGATCATGTCTGGATATAGAAGGGGAAGAGAAGATGGGTCTTCATTACCGTGTTGATAAGTGAGAGGACCTAGGAAGATAGCGTTTATGAAAAAAAAAAAAGTTAGGAGGGATAGATTCAGGTCTATCAACTCTGTGGGTGACGATGGCAAAATGGGTGATGATGGTTTGGAAGGGGTGACTTCGCTCGTCTTCCTGATACAATAGATATGCGATGTTTTCTTTGGTGTAAGTGTTTGAGAAAATCCAAGACCAATACGATCTTTGTGTTTACGTGTAGTCACGGAATGATTGTATGTCGGCCTTGTTCATAAAGACCAAAACCAAAACCTTTCCAAGCACAGTGAGTCAAGAAGGTGAGGGCAAAACGATGATTTGTCGGTATTGAAAATTAGATTGAAGGGAACCACACCAAGGGGAGTTCGGGGGTAATAGAGGATGTGTCGACACCCCCATATGTTAGGTTGGTGAGAAATTAGGTGGTCCATGGAGATTACCTCCCCCACACGATGGTCATAGGTAGGATGCGCATGTAGCTATCCATACTCCTGTGGGGTATGGAAAGAGCTAACGTTATATAGGTGATACTCCCCCAGCGTAAGGCGTTGAAAAACATCTACTAAAGGGTTTGAGGTTGGGATGTTGTCTGCGAGAAAGGAAGTGTGCTCCTATGTGAAAGCAAGCAAGAAAGAAAGAAACCCAAAATGGGTCCCACAGTATGCGTGCCAAAATATTTCACACGAGAATGCTTCCGTTCTAGAATAGAGTTGCTTCTATCCTTTCATTCCTTTTGAGAAATAGATAAGGGTTAGGGCTAGGAGGAATACTGTTGAATGTTGAGAGGGTGTGCGCGTCCGTAGAGAGAGATCAAATCGATTTCAAAGAACTCCTTTTTGTGCTGGAAGGACTACTGCAAGTAAGAATACAAGACCACCGATTCTAATTAGACAATAAATGAGGAACTCGCCTTGGGCCGGGAAATATTAGACTTCCTTTCGAAGGTGGTTAGTTCCCTACTAATATGAATTAACACAAAATTCTAACAAAGAAGTTATTACAAAATTACAATTTAATTACCTTGTTAAAACAATAGAGGAAAGGGCTAGTTTTGGTTTTGAATCACAGGATGACGATCTTAGTCACCATCACCGTACTGATTTCTACTAACCGATATCGGTAGGGGCGTGGTTTAGAGGCTTTTAGTGAAGGTTGGCTATAAGGTGGCTATGGTGTTTATAAGGCTAGTAAATGATTGGGGATAGGTAATGGGGTGATGGAGAAGGCTCGGGGGTATGGGAGTTGTTCTTGGGGCGGTGTATGGGTAGAGGAATGATAGTTAGATGTAGGGTGTTACCGGGTAGTAGATCTAGGAATAGACTTATAATTGTTGTGATTCGAAGTTTAAGAAATGTTATTAAAAGAACATACGGGATACTACTTACTAGTTCCTCATGAAGATACAGTCCAAATCTTTGTGATAACGAAGGCGGGCTTAGGTAGGATGATCGAGATAATCAAAGATGAGCTATCTTCTCTCCCGATGCTTGGATGAGTGTCACTAGGCTCTGGTTACTCGATTCTGATCTTGGGCTTGATGTCCTCTCTGCAAACTCCTCTCTTTCCTTCACTTGTCTCTGCTTTCGGCCAAGTGAATTACGGATCCTTCCAATGACTTCGATATTTCAATCAATGAAAATCTAGCCCTTTGTTTTTGGTTGGGGAGGTCATTTACTGGGGAACCGATGGCGGTTACGTAACCGATGGTGGTCGAGTAGAAACTGATTTCAGTTAAGTCAAAGTGGCCTATTTTTAGTAAAATAGCCAACTTTCCTCCTTTTCTCCCGAGGAATTAGTTATGGGCTTGGTCAAGTCATTATTAGGTTGATTTTGGTGCGGTGAGGAGTAATTAGTCATGGGTGTGGATGTAGACCAAGTTATAGGTCTTAATTAGGTTAGTTTAGGGTTAGGACTAGGTCATGATGAGGTGGCAAAATGAGGTGGCAGGTTTGGAGATGCGGATTTATTAATTATAGGGTAATTAATAAATAATTGTGCAAGGTTTAGGTGGTGAGACTAGGTTGCGAAATGAGATGCGGGGCACGGTGTCGTAAGACACAAATTTTGTGTCTACGATATGCATACACATATTTTTATGATGAGATGGATGATTTGTTGATGATGTAATTGTGTTGGTAAATTTTGGTTATTATGCATAGATGGATGGAAAATAGGTGTGGTAAGCATGGTTGAGTCGGGTCATAGGCATAGTGGAGTCGGAGTCATATGCATGATGGAGTCGGGTTATAGGCATGTTAGAGTCATGTTAGGATTAGGCGTGATGGAGTAATGTTAGGATTAGTCATGATGGAGTCAAGTCATAAGAATGGTTGTGTTAGGTTATAGGCATGGTTGAGTCAAGTTATGTTTAGGTATGGTTGAGTCAGGTTATAGGCATGGTTGAGTCAAGTTGTAGGCATGATGGAGTCAAGTTGGTTTAGGTATGAGGTAATGTCCAAGTTGTAGGTAACATGGGGGACAAATGGTGATGTATATATAGGTTATGATTTTAATTTCCAAATATGTGCTATAGTGGAAATGTGAAAATGATAAATGAATGATTTGATGATGTAATAAAAATGTGTATTAATTGATGCTTATTTGGTTTAATTTCCAGTTATTGATATAAAATGGAAACTAACTAGGGTAGAATGTGAATAGGAAAGTGAAAGGGGGAATTGGTTAGGGTAAAGAGTGGCCAAGCTAACCTCCAAGGGCCCCATGCCCTCAAAGTGCTACCTACATAGTCCCAAAAAGGGACCTCAGGCCGATGTAGTTCTCCCATAAGCTAGGGAATATTATGATGAAGTAGAGGAATGGGTTGATAGGTGTTAGGCATGGTTAAATGTAGGTCATAGGCATGATTGAGTTTAGGCATGATTGAGTTAGGTCATCGTAGGAATGGTTGAATGTAGCACATAGGCATGATTGAGTTAGGTCATATGCATGGTTGAGTGGTTTTAAATATAGGTGTCGATGATCTAATCACAAAATCCACATGTAAGGCAAGTCCCTTGAGTATAGGATATAATAAGCAATGAAGAAGGTGAATGGTAGGAGGTGGTAAAAGATCCACTTAATTGATAAGAACCCTAATGAGTCTATGATACCCAAGATGGGATTATGAATGTAAGACCCTAGAGGCATTGCATAATGGACTATGCTAAAGGTGAATAAAGTCACATAATCACAAAATGCCGCATTTTAGTGATGAACAAGTCCATATTGAGTAAAGAGGAAATTAGGCTAAAAATGCAAGGAGGTGAGAATGGGCGGTTTAGGGTAACTTCTTGTACGACAACGTGTTTTTTGGAACAAGAAACCCAAGATAAAAAATAAGTAAGTCCATGACGAAAAATGATATAGGCTTTAAGCCAATTCATCGTTTTCTTCATTCGTTTGTTTTTAATAGTGATCGATGCGGTTCATTCGGAAGTCTATATGGGATGAGTGTATTATCTCCTTGAGGTCTTTGTGAACCTAATCGATGCGGGAAGATTTGGGATATTTTTATTAGATTTGTGAAATCAATTGATATAGTTTTCCTTGAAAATTGGAGTCTTCTATTTATAAGCGGGATGGAATTAGAGTGAAGAGATGTCCCTTTTGAGGGAGTCCTCTTTTCTTCGGAAGTTTGACTCAAGGATTTGCATCCCTTTTTGTTTTTGGACATTTAAGTAATAGACAAGACTATAGAGGAATATTAGGTTCTTGTTTAGAAGACAAGAATACAACACACACAAAATTAATTATGAAAGAGGTGGTTTCGAGTGATGAACGACCATGGGATTCATCTCAAGAAGATGAAAAGTATCCATGAGAATCATCTGCTATGACTAAAGATTTCCATGGTACTCATATTGAAGATAAGGAAATCTTATGAAATTCTGTGAAGGGTAATCACCTGATTCTTGTTGAGTCGTGGATCCTCAAAACGGGTGATATGGAAGGTGAACAATGCTCAAGGGATGAGGGATAAACTTAAAAAAGTGGTATAGAAATTGATTTCAACAATAAAATGGTCGAAGATGTAAGGAATTAAGGGGTTTAGGTTCAGTTTTACCTTCAAGTGAAGAAAATGATAAGCACATGATCTATAGGCATGGGTAATGATATAGGGTTCAAGTCAATTAGGAGTAAATTTACCCCATTTAATTTTCTCCTCTTTGGTTACATGTTGATATTCCTTCACGTTGAGGTCACCGACCTAAAAGGTCCATTCCCATGTGAACATGTTTTCATTGTCACAATATGCTTTTTGCACTAACATAGATTTGGAGATGGTCAAGAGCATTGAGACAACTTTCATCTAATAACTCAAGTTGTGTCAAATGATCTTGGTGAAAAGTCATCGTCATTGAGCATGTCTTGTAGTGAGATGCGAGAGACAAGGAATCGGACTTAGAGAGGTAAGACACCCTTAGTACCATAGACCGGAGAAACGTTGTGGAAGTATTCAAAGTGTGAATACTAGTGCAGTAGGACCACAAGGTGAAAGAAATGTGCGTATGCCAATCCTTCCCAATATCATTGACTACCTTCATAAGAATTTTGTTCAAGGTTTAATTGGTCGATTCATCTTGGCCATTGGTTTACAGGTAATAGGGTGATGAGAAACTAAGTTGGATGCCAAAAGCATTACATAGTTTATGTAGGGTTTTGGAATTGCTTTCCATTATCGGTGATGAGGCGGTGAGGAAAACCAAAGCGATAAATGATGTAATGGTTGAATTCACATATTTTCATGGCTTTTGTAGAAATGAGGGGATGGCATCTACGCATTTAGTATAATATTTAGTAGTGGTTATGATTCATTGGTGGTATTCTAAATAATTGGGATTGATCTCACCAATAAGATCCAAACCCCATTGAGAGAAAGGCCAAAGGTCTCGTGCGACACATAAGGCATGACTAGGTGTATGATGGATATTAGCATGTTACTAGCATTTCACGCAACGTTTTACATAATCACAATAGTTGTGGTTTAGGGTTGGCAAATAATAGCCTAGGTGAAGAATGCATTTTGCTACAGCTAAACCACTAAAGTGACCTCCACAAATTCCATCATGGACTTCCTTAATGGTGTAGGGAATTTTAGAACTTGTAAGGCATCGTAAGAGAATTCTATCAAAGCTACACTTGTAAAGAAGACCACCCATGATGACATAACGTGAGACATTTTTAAGAAAGGCACATTGTCCATTACGAGTGAGATCGGTAGGTAGAATGGAAAGGGAAAGATAGTCTGCATATTTCTTATACCAAAGGTCATGTGGGTCAAGGGAAATAGTTCCGACGAAGTAGACCTCATGAGGTAAATAAGAGGGTGATTATAGCCTTTGTATTGTGACAAAGATTTTAGAGTCGAGGGAAAAGTAGGTATCTGAGAAGCCAAGCAAGCCATGGTATCTACAAATTTATTGGTAGATTGTGGGGTGGTTTGAAGTTCATAATGGTCAAAGGTGGTCAAAAGTATATCTACGTGATGTTTATACTTTTGAAGTATCTCATTACGACACTGGTATATACCATTGACTTGGTTTACAACTAGTTGAGAATCACCAAAGATATTAATGGACTTAACATCTAAGGCATAAGCAGCCTAGAGACCCAATACAAGTGCTTTGTATTCAACAATATTGTTTATACAATCAAAATCGAGTTTGAAAGACAAAGGCATAGGTTCACCATCAAGAGGAATGAGGATAACACCAGCCCCACCCCCACGCTGACACTTAGAGCCATCAAGAAGAGTGTCATTTGGTAAGTGGGTTCATCTATGGAGAGGAAGCTATAGACTCATCTGGAAAATCAAAGTTAGAGGGTTAATTTATAGAAATAGGTGTGTCAAGAAATTGGTCAATATCCCGCCCTTGATGGACTTTTGATGAATGAATTCAAGGTCGAGGTCGGAAAGAATCATAAGCCAACATGCGGCACATTGATGTTGATAGGGTTTGGTGTACATATAGTGTAATGGGTCAATATATTAGTAATGGAAAAGGTTTTTGGTTGAGTAGGTAATGGAAGAGTTTGGTGGAGACAAAAACTAAGGCTAAGTAGAGTTTTTTCAGCATGGGTATATCTAGTAACATAGTCCATAAGCGTATGAATTATGTAATAAACTACTTGCTCTCGGTGTTGGTCATCACGATGAGAAAGCATGACACCTAAAGGGAATGGTCGAAGTGGCGGAAATATATAGGTAAAATGGCTGGTCATCCTTAGGAGGAATGAGCATTGGTGGTTGAAGGAGGTGTTGTTTTAAGGCTTCAAAGGCTTTATGACATTCATCATCCCATTTGAATGACACGTCTTTCTTGAGAAGATGATGGAATGGTTGAAAATGGTCGAAAAGTTATGAGATAAAACACTGAATAGATTACAACTTACCTTGTAGGCTTCAAAGTTGATAAATATTAGTGGGTGGAGGAATTTCCAGAATAGCCTTGACTTTAGCAAGATCAACTTCTATGCCATGCAAAGAAATGATGAAACCTAGGATTTTCCAAAAGTACCGCAAAGATGAACTTCTTAGGTTGAAGACACATAAAATACTTGATGAGACGGTCAAAGATGACTTTAAGGAAAACTAGGTGTTCGGTTCGATGTTTGGATTTGGAAAGAAGATCATCTAACTAATCTTCTAATATCGATGCATGATGTTGTGGTAGATGTAATTCATGGCTTGCTAATATGTAGCACAAACCTTTTTTAGGCCAAAAGTCATGACTTGATAGCAGAAAGTCCCCCAAGGGGTGATGAAGGTAGTTTTGTGTTGATCTTATGGAGCTAGTAATATTTGATTGTAGCCCAAGAAACCATCCATGAGTGATACCATTTCATGGACATCGGTGAGATCAACTAGTTGGTTAATGCCTAGTAGGGGAAATTATCTTTGGGACAAGCTAGGTTGAGGTCATAGAATTCCATGTAAATGTGGAGCCCCCTATCGCCTTTGTGACATGAACGATGTTAGAAATCCATTGAGGATAGTCAATGGGTAAGATAAAGGAAATTGAGAGAAGGCGTTGAAGCTCTTCTTTGACTAGAAGAGCAATGCGAGGATGCATTTTCCATAGCTTTTGTTTGATGGGTTTGGCATCAAGAATGGTTACGATATTATGGACCACAATTTTTGGGTCAATACTGGGCATATCGGCATAGGACAAGGGAAACACGTTGTTATGGTCTTGAAGGAAAGAGATGAAGGCTTCTTATTTAGTAGCGTCTAAGGATTGGCTGATCTTTATAATGTGTGGGTCATCCTGAGTGTTAATGTTGATTTCGATGGTTAATTCATTCAACATGGTTTGTGTCTCAGAAGGTAACGATCGATGAATATAAGAATCTTCCGCACCAAGGTAAGTGAGGATGGATTCATCATCTTAACATTGAACAACATTAATAGAAGGTGTATCATCATCGATCATGTTAGGATATAGGAATGGGAGAGAAGAGGGAGCCTCACCATTGCATTGATAGGTCAGAGGTCCCAAGGAAATGGTGTTTAAAAAAAAGTTAGGAGGAATAGATTCGGGATCTATGGACTCCATGGGTGAAGATGGTAATGTGGGTGAATGAGGTGGGGAAGGTTTTCCATCCTAAATGAGATCGACATGAACCTTCTTGGAAGGTGGTGCGTCAAAACCAATGCCACTACAATCATTGTGTTTACGAGACAATATGGTGGCCTGTTTATAAAATCGAAGCTAAATCCTTTCCATGTGCATCAAAGGAGGAAAGTGTGAGTGAAGCGGTGGTTAGTGAGGTATTGTAGGTCGATGAAAATGGTTGGGTTTGCGATGGAGGTTTGGGTTTATGGGTGGCAATATCAAGTGCCTCATATGTTAGATTAGTGCAAAGGTCGGGAGGGCCATAAGGAAAAATGTCATCGATGTAGATGTCATAAGCCAAAGTGTTAACATAGGTTCCCTTAATCTTGCTTGGGTAAGGAAGGTGTCAATATTGTATAGGCGGTATTCCCTAGAGTGCGGCATTGAAAAACACCTTCTAAGGGATCGTAGTCTATATGTGGGTAGCGGGGATAGACAACTCGCTAGATGAGGGGAGACTTGGTGAGTCAACGGTAGAGGCTTTAGTAGAAATATGGATAGCAAGGTTAGATGTAGAAGAGGTAGTGGTATTCTTTATGGATGGGCTTGTAAGAAAAGGTGAAGTTGGGATAGTGGCAGATGTCTTGACTAGTACAAGCACATCATTGGGCTAGTATAGCATGTTACAGGTCTTGAAAGGTAATGGATCGGTAGGATGGTGTAATTATGTTCTTCATGTTCAATTTTGAGGCAATGATGTAAAGTTGAAGAGACACAATCCATGGCACGGGTTCAAGGTCAAATAAATAATAGATTATAGTGGAACTCTCTTTCTAGGACATAGAAAAGTTTCGGGATAGTGCGGGGACCCATGTGGAAATGGAGAAAGATGGTACCCAGGGTAGAGGTCATGGTGTTATTAAAGGAGCATAGTATAACTAGGTTACCATGCATGAAATTGGTAGGTATTCACATTTTTTCATATGCATGGGAGGATATTATGTTAATACTAGCACCACCATCAATCATAACGCATTTTATGTATATATTATCAATAAAGACATAGATGAAAATAGTAGGGTCGAGGTCTTCATATTGAAAGGGAGCGATCTCTTCATCTAAAAAGCGGCGAGGCAGCTACTTGGTGAGTAGGTGGAGGCGTAGAGGAAGGTGATGACCTAGTGAGAGAGGCTATGTGGTGAGGGGTAATGATGGAGGCTACATGCATGGGGTCATTTGGTAAAACCTCAATAGATTGAAGGACCTCCATGAGGGCTTGATGATGTGACTCAGAGGTTTGGATGAGGTCATATAAATAAATTTGAGGGGGGATTGGTGTAGTTGTTTTAGCATTGTGTGATGTATGACCCCATCAGAAATAGGATATGTAGGACCTCAAATGGTGAATTTGGGTATGGGTGTGGATGGTATGTTGGGTACATGGTTGGTTGATGGGCCAGTTGCCTTTTCCTTGCCTTTATCTTTCTGGGCATGAGTGGCAATGTTGATCATGTTGATCTCGAATCTCAGGGGTGGATCAAAAAGTTGCGTGGATGGAGATATTGGTCATTGAGTAGGTAATGGAAGAAGATTTGGGGAAATTGGTGGAGGTAAAATGGGGTCCTCATCAAGAAGATCATTGCGTCAAAATTTTCTTCGGGAGGACATAATTGGACAAGGGTGGTTTTAAATCCTTACAGTTCTCTACATCGTGTCCTAGCACACGATGGTAGGTGTAAATTTTAGTTTTGTCAAACCCTTTTGTTTTGGGTTTGAGTGGGTTATAAGGTCTAAGAGGTGGTAATGTGATGATAGAAGTTTCAAGGAGATTGGTTAAGATTTTGGCATAGGACCCTACTAGTGGATCACAATGAGAGGTGAATGTGGGTTTGGGTATAGGTATAGATGATTGTGGAGGAAGAGGCTTTATAGGAGGGAATGGCTTGGTCCATTACTTTGGTGTGTGGAGTGGTCTTCGAGTGTTGGTTGCATCTACTTGGAGTACGGCATGGTAGAATAGCTAATGACGAGAAGGTTTGGTTGGTTTAACTACCTTATTCGAGGGTAGCATTTTTAGCTTTAGGTTGCACCTTCTTGGGAAAAGGTGACATGGGTGTACAATATGTAGAGGGAAAAATAGAGTGTGGAAGAGGATGGGTTACCCATAGGGGTAACCGAGTTGTTGTGGGGGTGGTTGGTATAGGTTGGGTAAAGGTGTGAGTGGAAGAGAAGAAAGTGTCATGAGTATTGAAAAAGTTATGAAGGTAGTGGTGGTATGGGTGGTAAGAAAGTTACGGGTGATAATGAGGTTTTGTGGATATATTGGGTATATTAGAGGTTCATGATGAGGAGGTGGGATGTTACAGGTCTTGGTTTTACGATGGAAGATGATTGCTTGGCCAAGGTTGAGGGGTGAGGTCCTAGGATGGATAGAAGACACAAAGGTGGTAACATGTGGTAGGCGAGGTTGGTGTATGAGACCTAGGAGGTTGGGTCTTATTTTTAGGGTCCAGACTAAGTTTAGTGTTGGTTTTGGAAGATGTGGATCGAGTCTAATTTGATGGGTGGGTGAGTAAGGTTCGATGAAGCCATGACTCCTAAGGTTGTGACGGGTTTAAGTAAGGGAGATGATATAGGCATGGGTAGGTGTTTGGGTGTAGATGTATGTTGGGTTGTGGGTAGAGGTGTGTGTTGGGTTATGGTTGGTGACATGGAAGGTGTTACAATAGTTGTGGTTGTGTTTGGTTTGGTTGCTCAAAACACTTTTGGATAGATAGTGGAGGTGTCGGTGAGTGATAGTTGCATTTGGGTTGAAACAAGAAGTAGAAGGCGTCCCCAAAGTAAGGATCTATCAACATAGTCCAGAGAAATTAATAAGCATGAAAATGGTACTATTGTAAGTAGGGCCGATGTGGATCGAGTAGCAATCCCCATAAAATGTTTTTGAGACATAGGGAAATGGCTAGCCTCAAATTTTGTGGGTAAGAGAGCCGAAAGAAGATCAGCGGGATCTTGAAGGTCTGATGGAGAATGGTCATCTAAAGGAAATGATATTTCTATAGGATCCTCCTAGGTAAAGGATAGGATAGAGCTAGGTGAGGTGAAATCTCCTTGTTATAGTGTAGGTTGTGGACATGTATCTCCTATGAGTAGGAGAGGTGCAACCCGACAACTACACAAAAATTTGAGGTGTCAAAGGTGGCGTGCTACTTATAGGCTCTTCCATGGGTAAAGGAGAAAATAAAAGGGGTTCATCTGTGGGTGGAGGAGTAGATGAAATAGGTTCTAGTCTAGGTACGGGAGCTCGGGATAATATTTCATCTATAGAAGGAACATGAGGAAATTGGGAAGCAATTGGTATGTCGTTGAAAATAACATGGACCTCAAGGACATTTCTATCATTGGTTGAAGTGTTACCAAGTTGGTTAGAAGATGGGTAATGATTAGGGAATGGCTTCTTGAAGATATGTAGGTTTTGGTTACCGGTACATTTGGGCTATCCAAGACTAGATCTCCATTGTCTAACATTTCTTGGATGATATTCTTGAAGGTGATGCATTTATTGTCACTATGACCTTTAACACCTTGATAATTACAAAATTCATGTTATTTATACCACGTGGGCATGGGGTGCTCAGGGTCAAAACAAGTGTGTGGTTTTATAGGAGGAAGGGTAATGGCCGCAACCTTAATAAGCTTTTCCAAAACAAAAGAATAAGGTTCTCCTATTGAAGTGTACTTTCATTGTTCTTGTCTAAACTAGAAAGCTTGGACGAGAGAGAGATTAGAAGGAGGTTTGGTTGGGTTTGATGGGTGAGGGGGCCAATTTTGAGAACTATAGTGTTGGAAGATCCTTTGGGTTTTGAATAGTTGTTTTGGGGTTTCAAAGATGAAGAAGCATCATTTGATTTGAACATGATGTTCTTGTTACGTAGCTGAATTTTCTTCTCTTCGATAGCACAAATTTCCAATTTCCATGCCATGGTGAATGCCTCATCAAAAGTGCGGAAGGTTTGTACCTATAGGGTTGGTGAGATGTGTCTAGCGTAAGCCCAAGTAAACAAATCTATGAGTTCAGTTTGAGTTAATTGAAATGTGAGCTGGTTAATTAGGCTACGTCGGTGAGTGATAGACTCATCACTATCATGTGGAATAAAGATCATTCATGGTGACTTTCTTAACAATGTTGATTAAGAAGTGGTCTAATAAGGCTTGGGCTACTTGATTAAATGAGTAGATGGAATGTCTAGGTAGTCCACTTTGTGCAGGTCAATGTAGGTCCTTTTAGGGACACTAGGAAGGTTCGTAGGATTAAAGCATCATCATGGGTGATCTGTAACACCCATGTTTAAAAGACCAAAAATGTTGTTGCGGGTCTTATTTACTATTGAAATGGTTGAATTTTGGCATTTCCCAATGTACATGGTATGGGAGAATAGGGATGGATGGATGAATGGGCTCATTACAAATTTCATCGTAGGTGAGAGAATTACGTGAGCTAGAAACTGATGCTTCTAGTGTCTGCATCCTTTCCATCATCAATTTGATGAGGTCATTGGTAGGTTGTGATGGAAGGGCACCTCTTGTGGCATAAGGGGTTGGTATTGAACATGTGATGTGGGCGGCATTCTAGTGTATGGTGATTCCAAATAGGAGGTTGAGAATAGGGGACTGACATAGAGGGCATATATCTAGAATGGGTGACAGATGAGATAGGGGTTGTTGATAGTATGCATATGTAGGTGGGATGGTCGTAGTGACTTTAGTAGCATTGGGGGAAGAGATTGTGGGATGGAGAGGACAAGATTCTGGAATGGAGTAGGGATCACCAACACCATGGGTAGTTGTGTTATAATTGGTATCTGTGAGACAATGGGTGTAAATGGGGTTATGGTCTGGATGGTCAATGATGGGAAAACAAATACTATGGATGTGAATGATAATCTGCAGATGCAATAGTCATAGCGGTATGGGGCCTATCGTGAAACCACCGAGGGTAAATCGAGGTGAAGGTAACGCCACATTAAGAGGGGTTGTTTCACCATTTTCTTTACATTATTGAGATGAAACAGATAGGAATTATGGGTTGAGGAGGAATACTTGTTTATGTTGTTTAGTTGATGGTTGTTGTGTGCGTTCTAACTTCTCAATCCAATGTCTTTGTGAGATATTCCTTTTATCTAGGAGGAACTACCTGAAATAGAAGATAAGACCACAAAATAAGAGTTAAATAATATATGATAGTGGACTACCTAGCGTGTGTTATCCTTGGGAAGTGTGATACTCCCTAGATGGCTATCAATCCACTATTTAAAACAAATTAATGCGAGAAATAAACAAATTCATATTATATTTGATAGGATGTAGGTATTTCATTCAAGTATAATAAGAAAATCTAACATAACAGGTTAGGCTATAATCAGATCTGAAGGGTAGGTAGGTGTCATGGTATTGGAACTGATCAAGGTCAGGTTCTGGGTTGTTTGGGTCACTTGGTAGAAGGTAGGTTGGCTTTGTTATTTACACAGGTGTAAAACATAGAGAGAAATGTTAGTCGGGTGAAACCGATGATAGTTTAGCAGGGACCGGTGATGGTCGTGGGTAACCAACGCGTAGTAGTTAGGTCGAGGTATAAGGAATTCAATGAGATCTAATTGTGGGGATTGAATTGAAGCTAAATAGAGATGGAAGAGTAAATAGGAGGTTTGTAAAGGTCTTAGGTATACTCAAAGGTGTACAATATGAAAGAATGAGTGATTTGATGGTGTGGTTAAAGGAATGGCTGAGTCTACAAGTAGGTAGGAGGTGGGAAACAAACATGCAAAGTATAAACTAGTAGCAAAAATAACAAAGGCTATTATACTGAAATAGACTATGCTGGTAGAAGGTACACTTATTGTGATGTAGGTTTGATGGCTGAATGGTGATAATAGTTGATCATAAGAATGGTGTTTTGTACCATGGTAGTGCTTCTTGGAATGCTTCTGTGAGTGCAATACCTCTAGATCTATCCTAGTGCTGGTTATGGATGTTTGGGTGTGTGAAAAAGACTCTGGTTCAACTTTCATGCGCTTCTCTTCTCGTCCCCCTAATCTCAAAATGTGCCAACCCAAAAATAAGATTGTTAAGGCCAATAAATGGTAACTAACGGTGGCTCTAGGTTGGCCGGCATCGGTTTAAGGGTGACCAAGCATCAGTTAAGGTGGGATTCCCTAGGTTTATTGAAAATGACAGATCTTAGCAATCATTTTTGCTAGATCTGTCTATTATCCCAGATCAAAGTGGAAGTTTTGTTTTTATGAGCGGGAATATGGTTAGAGGGATAATGGGCATTGATTTTTAGGTTTGAACTAAGTCTTAGCTCATTAAGGTAAGTGGGACCAAGTCTTAGTTAGTTATGGAAACATGTCAAGAATAGGTCTAGGGTGGGGTGGCTAGGTGAGGTGGAGGGGTGAGGTGGAAAATAAATTAATTAAAATAATTAAGTAATGAACATTGTGAGGATGGTTATTAATTAATTTATAAATAATTAAATTAATGTTAATTTGGGGTATAACGGTCATGGTTAGGTGAATATGTTTGAGTTTGTTATTTGATGGGGGACCAAGGAGAGTGTGACCCAATTTTTGTGTCTATAATTGGCACAATGATATTTTCTATGAGGCATGTTGCATGGGAAGCACCATTTTGACTCTTGTGCCAAATTGTTCTGAATTGGAACAAGTGCCCAACTTTCACGGTGTTGGAAGAGAAGGCACGGGAGGAAAAACTTACAAGGTCATATGTGTATTAGGCTGCCATCTATCATTCGATAGTTGTGTGCATATCTTTGATTTCCATATTGATTCCACTAAGGCTGATTGATTTGAGCATGTGTGTGATTGGAATTTCCTCTATAGGATTTTGTTTGTTGCTTTTCTAATGATATGACCTTGTTTGATAAATTTCTAATCAAGGCCTTGAATTCTTCATCTTCCTTTTATTGCGATGGAGAGTAGGATGTTGAGGCAACTAGTTACATGCTTTTCTCAGGAATAGGAATAGGGGCCATAGAGGGCTGGGGTGCTTGTGAAATTTATGGGAATAAGGGAATAGGTGGTCTAGGATCCAACTTTCCCAAGTGAATAAGAATATTTTCTTCCCTTATTGCAATACTATAAGTAGCTGGTAAATTCCTACCTCCCATAGATTGGATCATAAATGAAATGTCATTGTTGAGCACCTTTAGATAATAGAAAAACATGTTGGGCTATAGGTCTTACCACAAGAGGGATTCTATCCCAAGTCTTCTGAAATCTGATGTTGAAATTATTCATCTACTCATTGGGTGCCCTCCTTGTTGTCATCAATTGCTCCACCAAATATAGGTGATCTAACTTATCTTCAAAGTAATTGTAAAGAATTGTTCCTAGCACATCCCATGTGGTGATAGATCCATGTCTTAAGCCTCACTACCATTAAAGATATTTACCTTTGAAAGAGGTTGCAAGCAACGTGATAGTTACATGATCATGTGTGATCGAGATAGAGTGATCACACATTGGCTATATCCTGATATGCTCAATAGGGGTGACTTGATTCTCACCAGGAAAGTAAGGAATACTCTTGATCACACCATTTGACATATCATGTTTCTGACTAGGAGAGCAAGGACTCCCTCAAGAAAAGTTTGCAAAGTTTCTTAATGGAGGAGGTTGTTGATGCACCATTGTAGGGTGTGTAGGTTGTCTATTTTGAGGAGGAGTTGAGTGGGCATGACATGCTCGAGATAGATATACACATGCATGATTTCTAGAATGAACTCTTCTCGGGGATAACTGGATGAACTCAAAATAATATTCATTTTCTTCACTTCTTCTTGTGTGAACTCTTCTCATGAAAGGTTCTTAGGACTATTGAAATAGAGATCTTAAAATATAGGGAGTCACTAATGTGTTGAAATGAGCCTCCAAAGGCTGAAACAATAAGTCCACACACCTAAACTTAGAGATGTGAAATTTGATCTTTCAATATTGGTCCCCGAGCATGCCAAAAACTTTTGGTTGCTCAAACATGAACCCATGTCTCGGATCTTGAAGGGCCAAGGTATTTGAGACCACAATGAAACCTTCCCCAAGTTTTGGGATCTTGCAGCTTGGGATGAATCTTTAGAGAAGGCTGATTCCTCTGTCTATTTCTACTGCTACTACTACTGGTAGTGTTAGAAGGAAAACTAATCTAATGATGCCAAGGACTAGGATAGAAGGATAACATAAAAGGAAACTACACTAAAAGGAGATAGCACAAGAAAAGAGGAAAGAACACTATCTGTTACGAGTGAAAACAAAGGAAGTGTGCGAAAGGAGGCTAGGCATGAGTAACATAATGAAACATGTACTCACCGGAGTCATTCTCATGGAACATAAATAAATATGGAACTATAAGGGACACGAAATAACACAACTAGCATACAATGCAAAAGAAAAGGAAAGGAAAAGGAATGCAAACATGTTAGGATAGAGAATAGTCACAAAATGATGATTATATTAATTCCATAAATGCACAGAGATGTTACAATAATGAAGGAGGCTGATATCCACATGTAAAATCCAAACATAGAGGTTTGCAACTCAAAATACATAAAATATGAAGTCCTTAGAAAAATGTGTAAGGATACAGAGTGTCCAACATAAAAATGATCCTTGCTCTTACATTTATAGATGAACCCATGGAGGAAGAAGGGAGAAGGAGGGAAAATATGAATTTGAAATACAACCACCAACAAGAAGCATTTAATGCCTGTAAATCCACCTGGAGATCTATGAATTATGCTTCCCCATGCCTATTTGACATGTTGAAGAATAAGGAGGGCAGATTATACCAAATCGGTGGTTCAAGAAATTGGATCTACTCATCAATGTTCAGAAAGACATTTTCCCATTTCTCACCTACCAGATCCACCAAAATTTGAATTTGAATTTTTAGCACTATAGCTTATGTTAGAAGCTCTTTGACAAGTCTAGGCATGCACCAATCTAAGATTTGTAGTAGAAGATACGGCTATCAGAAGATGTCAAATTCATTGGTGCATGTAAAACATGTTGTGCATGTGGATTGGCTGAAATGATGGCCAACTATGTGAATACTTTTCATTTCTACCACATGTCACTCATTGATTTATTACAAGGATTCAAAGATCTTGTTGGAACACTTTTTCAGTTGTGTGACACACTTAAGCATGTCAAAAGATGACTGACATAGAGGTACATTAGGAAATGATGCATGAAGAAAACAAAGGAAGGTGTAGAGGAGGCGCGCAATGTGTGTGTGGGGAAATGAGGAAAACTAGTGAGAAGAGAACACATGGTCAAGGCACAACTATTACAAAGTAATGGGCACGACGTGTAAGGGGAAAAGGACTTAGGCGATAGAAGCAAGTGCAAGGCGCATGGAAAGGGAGAGACTGATTAGGAAGAAGGTGAATGCACGAAAGGTGGGCGCAAGGGAGGAGTGGAAGGAGGGAAAGGAAAGGGGTGCATAGGGAAATGTTGACCAAGGGAATGTGTCAAGTGATCTTGGGCATGCGAAAATTTCAATAAATAACTTAGATCCAGAATGTATATGTGAGTTATCCAAATTTATAGGAGAGATACTTGAATAACACACACTATTCAATGAAAAATTTTGGCATGCCCGATGGGACCGTCTCTTCGGTTCATTGCATTATCTTCATATAGGGAAAATTTTTGTGTGTTTCTTTCCTTTCAAAAATACATATTTAATCTTCTCCTAGTAATATTATTTTATTTTAATTTTCTAAAATGACATTTTCATTTGGTGCTTAAAACGAACCAATTATTCCTTCTTGGATTTTCATAGTAGTGAAAGAGCATGTTATTGACCTATTCATCATTCGCTTCATCAATATAATTGTTGATTTGAGATATAAAATTTGTTTCATTTCATCCTTGTATGCTGCATTATTAGCTCACATTTAAAAATGAGGGTGGCATATATGTTGGAAGTCATGCCCAGTCGATGGTTGACACAATTGAACTGTATGAAAGAACTTTCTTCTATCTTTCTTTTCCAAATTGCAAAATTTTAATTTACACATATTCTTAAACAACACTCCACCTAGAAGAAGTTGTCAATGATCACACGATCGAGGATAAACATTGGGCATTGTTGGTACCCAAACATAATCTCCTTCACAACTCAAGTAGCATCATGGATCTCACAAGACACTCAAGGGAAGACAAATGATTTGTGTGTCATTTGTAGCCGGGAGCACATCTATCTGACTTTTAGCACTCAAGATTTGAAGGAGTGGGTAGTACCTCAGAAGGATTTTGATCTGATCCTCACTATTTTAGGTTGTGCCTATCAACCAAGGCAAGAGAGCCTATATTGCAGCCTTTGTTTGTTGAAGGAGGTGGAGATATCCTTTTTCTTTGCACATTGTATGGAGATGGCCTTGGGAAAACATGATCAATTATCCATTATTTAAACTCAAAGGATTTATCACTACTAAATGATGGAAATGCTTTCAAGAAAAGGCTAAGGCTACTAGAAACATGATAAAATCCTGATATGCTTTGTGCATTTTGTGAATGGATTGTATTCCTTTGTTGAAACACAATGCAATGTAGGGGGTAGTATGGTTAGGATGAGTTAGTTTGAATGAAATTTTTTTGGGAGATGTTTAGAAAGACTAGCTAGGAATTACCAACTTCCTTGAGAACCTTTGCAAGAGATCTCTGCAACACCTAAACAATAGAGATGTTTTAATGGGGTTAAAATACTCCTTCATCCAGATATGTGCACCAAATGGAAGCCTAGATCTGCAACTCTTCCACAAAACCTTTGATAACCTACCACAAAATCTTGAAGAAAAATACCAAAAAATATTCCAAGAATCTCTATTTGATCATGACCTAAGGTACACCCAAAGGTTTACAAATAATCTCAATATTCAAGGACAGTAAAATGATTTTAAATCTGTTTATCTTCTATCAGATGAAGGCTCTTCTGAATATAAGATTTAAATGCCATTAAACCATCAACAAGACATGAGACCATGTATGATCAAAGAGATCCTAAACACAAGATTGCAACATGAGCAATAAACACAAATTGAAATCATTCTAAAACATAAGCATATACAAATTTTGCCAAGAGATAACACCAAATAATCCAAAAATTGATCAAATACATCAGCAGGGGAATGTTATTGGAACAATCTCAGAGCTTGTTGATGGCTTTACAACTAAAACCAACTCAACATGATGAAATTTGATGCAATGTGGAATTGAAAATGGCTCTCGGCGGTCTTCTCTGAGAAAATGGGTTTCTTCCAGTTTTTTGCTTGAAATCTCTAAGTCCTTTTTTTCTCCTCCCCTCCCCTTTATTAAAAAAATATCATATATACTTAATGCCAGCTTGGAGTCTTTCCTCTCAAGCAAAGAATATGCTTGAGGGATCAAATTTGTTACAAAAACCCTTATCCTTTCATGAAAATGACATAAAACTAAAAACAACTCGCATATTGCCAGGGATGCACAAAAAGTTTAAAATATTACACAAATTTGGATCCTTATCCATCCCAAGGTCACGTTTTTGTCATTCAAGCATGCCAACATGTTTTACTTATCATTTTTTACCTTTTCCCCTCATCATTTCACCTCTACAACTTTTGATTTTCATTTTTCACATTTTTTACATTGGGCCCGAGCAAAAATGCATCAAAAACATCATAGATCATCAAATTAGCTCATGAAAATGGTGCCATTTCTCTCAAAAGGCTAAGGGGACTCAAAATCATATAAGGTTCGATGAAATTTGATAAAGAAATGTGATTTCCAAGCTCCTTGGAGCTCCCATGGCGGCCAAAAAATGAAATTGCATAGTATCCATTGATTTTGATCAACTTTTAATATCATCCCTCCACGTGGATAATGCCATTTAAAAAATCAGCTCAGACACACCTTTTGACCTTTGAATGGGGTGGGACATGTGTCACAATGTGATTGGATCGAACTCCCATGCTTTAGAAATGCATTTGCAACCTTTTTACTTTTGAAAATTTTGCAAAAATTCTCGCTTCTCCCCTGGACCCGCCACGTGTCCACATGTGGGCCCCACCAAAACCACGGGCTCATTTTATGAATTTTGACACTTTTTTGAAAAAGGGAAATTTTGCTTAAAATTTCCACGGGCCCGAACACCCATTCTCTTCCTCACCACGTGGCGCTCTCCCATTCACCACAGGTCCAAGCCTCCCACTTTGCCATCAAACCTCCCTGCCAATTTTACAAAATTTCAAACTTTTCCCCGGGCCCGCGCTTCCCATTTTGCCATTTGGGACATGTGTCGCTTCATGATTTGTTGCGAGCTTTGGTTAGAATTTTAACTTTAAAGTTTTGAAGTTTAAAAACTTCAAATTCATCAAAAGCTTTTCCCTCCCATGCTGACTCCTCCTGACACGTGTCCACCTGTCATTGGATGAGGGCCTTTGGGTCAAAAATCTCCCTTGACACCTTGAGCCAAAAAACATAAAAATTTACCAACTTCTTCTGCCACCCGCATGTCTTCTTGCCACGTGTCCTCTTCCCATTTGTTGCGGGATTTCAGCTCAAATTTTGACTTTAAAATTTTGAAGTTAAAAACTTCAAATTCATCGAAACCCCCACCCTTCCATGCTAACTTCTCCAGGACATGTGTCCACCTGCCATTGGATGTAGGCCTTCGAGCAAAAATTTAACTTAGAAATTTTTACAAAATGGAAGCAAAATTTCTAAGGCAAGCCCACCACCCGCCATTCCTCTAGCCAATCGTAATGTGCCACATAAGCACTTTACTTAGTAAAGTGGAGCCAGGGAACAAAATTTTCCTTTTGCCAAAATTTTAAAAATAAGTTAGAAACATTTTCTCGCCTTCCTCGTCTAATAGGAAACCACCATGTTGTAATAATATTATGATGATGAATTTGACTGGAAAAAAATGCCCATATGACCGTCAAAATGTCAAAAATGCAGAGGATGCCCTAGAAATCAAATTTTTTGACAAGGAAGGTAGATTTCTTGATCTTGAACCAATTGAATCATTTTTGACATTAATTTTGACCTTGGGATTGGGAAAATATTTGCACAAACTTGGGATTCGATCGACTTGAGTTTTTTCATGATTTGACAAAGGAAAAATGACACAGCCCATAAAAATGAAGAAATTAGGGCACAAAAAGGGGAAACTTGGAAAAATATTTCATAATAGGGAAAAGCAACAACATTATGAGCATTTGAAAGTATTCAACTGGAGAAATCGAGTTTACGATTATTTGAATCGACCAATGATGAAATGTTTCTGAGTAGAATTTGACATGAAAAATTAAGGCACATTATGAAAACTCAATAATGGGACCAACATTGGCTCTTTCTTGGGGATGGGCACTCCCAGTGAGTGCCACAAGGAAAAAATGTAGACCAAGTGCCAAAACCATTGGGCAAAGGAGTCAAAACATAAAGGCAGCCCAAAAACTAGAATTACCACCAAAAGGACCGAGAAAACTAGCCAAAAATGGTTTCCAGAGGACAAAAGGGAAAACCACACACCAACCAACCAACAAAAAAAAAAGCAAGAACAAAGACTATACAAATACTGACTTGTGCATACCTTACTTTGGGGATTTAATCCAAGAAATGTTTTAAGTGTCTTTCATTAACAGTCGGCTCCAGCAATTCCCCATCTAGATATTCAAGGAAACAGGTATGTTCACCAACTTTGATGTCAATGGCATAAGGGCCCATCCATAATGCATCAAAATTTCCATGCTTTCCCTTGTCTTCATGCCTACTATCCCATAGCAAAACCAGATCTCCAACATTGAAGGCTCTAGGAGTGACCTTCTTATCAAACAACCTCTTCAATTTCTCTCTAAATCTGATATGCCTTTGATGAGAGGCTCTTCTTTCTTCATCCAACTCAATGATCTGATTGATTCTTGATTCATATGGGCCATGTTCTTGATCTTCCAATTGTTGGGCAAACTGAAAAGTGGATAATTACAGGTGTAAGGGCAGCAAATCCTGAGTTCCATACACCAATTCAAATAGGATCTTACTAGTTTCTCTTTTAGGAGTTATTCTATCATCCCAAACTAAAAATTTCAATTGTTCTCCCCACTACTTATTGTTCACTTCCAATGTCCTCCTAATGATCTTGAGCAAGTTATTATTACTTGACTCAACTTGTACATTACCTTGTGGATTGTAGTTTGAAGAATAAGTTAGATTTATTCCATATTCATTACACATTGCCACATAAGGTTTGGCTCTAAAACACATAGCATTATCATATACAATATTAACTGGAACTCCAAATTTTCATATGATATGATTCAACAAGAAATCCATTACCACTTGGTGTGTTGCCTTTCTAGATGGAATTGCTTCAACGCACTTTGTAAAATAATCAATTGCTACAAGGATCCATTTATGACCAACACTAGAAGGATTTGAAATCTCACCAATGAAGTCCATTCCCCATTGTTATAAAGGGACTTCAATTCATACAGGCTACAAAAGAAGGGATCCTATAGCTTTTATTCTTCCAGAGAAACATTGGCAACTATCACACTTTCTAACCAACTGGGTTGCATCTTTAAAAAGAGTAGGCCACCAATAACCAGCTCTTAAAATCTTATGTGCTATCACTCTCCCAGCAAAATTTCCTCCACAAACTCCCCCATGAAAATCAGTAATCAACTTGGGAGCTTCATCTTTAGTTATGCATTTCAAGAGGACACCTTCAGGGTTCTTCCAAGCCAGCCCAAGGTTTGTTATGATATATTTTTGAGAAGCTAGCTTGAGGGCTCTTTTCTAATTTTTATTTAAATGACTAGGACAACATAGGTGTCTAAGGTAGAAGACCACATCTTTGTACTACTCATAATTTACCAAATTTGCAAGCACATCTATCCTTTCTTCCTCTAGCTGATTCATTTTAACATTTTACAAGTTGCTCTCAGCCATGAGCTTGGCAAGACCCAAACCTCTTACTAGCTTTGTTGTTTAGATATCCATATCATATTCTTGTAATTTGTTGACCCATCTACATCTCTTACTTGATATATCCATGTCTGATAAGATGTCTTTAACCATGATGTGGGGAACATAAGAAACAACTTTTGAACTCAATATATAGGGCCTGAAAATATTTGTTGCTTTTACCAATGCAAACGCTTGTTTTTCCATGATTGTAAACTTCAACTCAGCTACTTGTAAAGCCTTGCTAAATAAATAAATAGGCCTCTCATCTCTATTCTCATCCTTTTTAACAAAACTAAAGCAATGGTATATTCAGAGGTAAAGGAAAATATTTGGAAATGCCTCTTATAGTTTGGAGCTGCCAAAACAGTGCATGCTTAAGTGTCCATTTATTCCTTTGGCATCCTCCTCCCACCTGATAACTTGATCCTTTTTAACATGCTTGTGATTGGGAGAGTAAGCTCAGAAAAATTGAAACAAACCTTCTAATAAAATTGATTTGCCTAAAGAAAGATTGGATACCTTTCTTGGTTCTTAGGATAGGTACCTTGTTGATTACCTCCACTCTCTTAAGGTCTATCATGACATCATCCTTATATACAATATGCCCCAAAACATGGCCCTTTACACACCAAAATGACACTTGTTTGGATTAAGATAAATTCATACTCCCTACATCTAATCAGCATCTTCTCTAGGTGTTGCAAATGGTCACCTCACTACCTTGAAAAAATAGTCACATCATCTTGGTAGACTACAATAAACTCATTGATGTAACTAGCAAAGGCAACAGCCATTTCCCTTTGAAAAGTGGCACCAACATTCATCAATCCAAAGGGAATCCTAACAAAAACATAAGTCCCCCATGGAGTAGTGAAGGTTGTCTTAAGTCTTTCTTGATTCTTTAACAACCACCTGATTGTATCCGGAGAAACCATCCAAAGTAGAAAGCATTTATGAACCTGTCACAAACTGCAACATATTTTCCATATTTGGTAGGGCATATTTTTCCTTCATGGATGCTTTATTTATATTCCTAAAATCCACACAAAGTCTGATGTCTCCATTCTTCTTTCTAACTGGCACAAGGTTTGCAACCCAAGATGAATACCTAGTGGGTTGAATAATACCTCCATCTCTCAACTTCTTTAACTCTTCTTGCATTTTCATGGAGAGAAGTGGATTAATAGGCCTTTGTCTCTATCTGAATGGCTTATTCTTGGCCTCAAGAGGGATCTCATGTTGGAACAAGTCTTCCCTATATGCTTGCAGATCTCTAAGACCAAGCAAGACAAAGGTTTGATATTTCTTTAAAAGTTGGGCATAGGACTGCTTTTCCTCTTTGCTGAGATTGCTGCCCAACCAAATCTTCCTTGGTTTATCCTTGGTTCCCAATTTTTTCTCTTCCACATCCCTTGAAGTAAACATGTTCCTATTAATGATGCAATCAACATTGCTAAAATTTGATTCAAGTGCAACAAGACCTTTAGGAATGGTATTTGTTTTTAATTGTATAATATATTTGTCAAAAAAAGTTTCTCTCCCATAATTCATGCATACCATTGGCTACTAATCAATTTTCTAACCAGAAAACTCACATTGGCATTGTAAGAACCTCAACACTTGTGCATCATCATCAAAAATATGCCAATGTTTCACATTATCCGGGACAACTGGCCTTGTTAGCACTTCAATGTTATATTCACAAAAGGGTGAAATGGTACAATTGTCAAATCTAGAGCCAAGTACAACCAACTTATCAGTAGCAACATTAAGACCTCTATCATGGTAAACAATGTTAAAGGAATCAAACATTTCAATCAAGTCCCAAACAGCATGCTTATATTGTTTCATATGCTGATTTTTTATGACATATAACTTCCTTACTTGCTTGAAAACCAGCTCTGAATCCCCCTTGCAACAATATCCTTCACTCCATACTTCCATGCAATCCTTAACCCCAAAAACAATGCCTCATACTCAGTAATATTGTTAGTGCATTCAAAATTAAGTTTGAAGGAAAAAAGAAACTCCTCCAAACTAGGAGAAAGAAAAACTATACCATCACCATTTCCAAATTTGGAGCAAGCTCCATCAAATAGCAACGTCCATAGAGAACCTACCATATCAAGGCATTCTAATTTATCCATCTTGTTCTCTTTTCCATCAACAAAGCTAATGAAATTGTCAAAGATCTACATCAGCAAAGAATGCTTCATAGGAAGTATTGTTGGGATCTTCAATCAAGTGCAACATGTTATTTTCACCATAGAGTTTGACAAGGATTCCCTCAATGGGAATAGTGGAAAAGGACATGTCCATTTGAACACTACCACCAACACTTATAGCCCATTTTCTTGACAAAAGCATACCCCATTTGGTAGGGAAATCAACTATTACAACATCAAGTTGTAAGTTCTTACCTGGATAAGCTACAAGTTGCACTACTAAACCCTTCACATAACCAACAACCAGAACTTCCTTGAATCCATGGTAGTACACTTCCCATAGGTAGTCTGTCACCTTGATATTCAACTCATTCATGACTTCTAGAGGCATGACATTACATGATGCACTAGAATCAAACATACAATTGTGAAGTAGTCTATATTTTATGAGAAAAGTTGTAAAGAATGGATCAAAATTCAATTGGGAATCAACAAAGGATGTCCCAAATATACTTCAGGTGCTTCTCCAAGATCCTCCACTACTAGTGGTGTTTCAAGGCCAACAATGATTTGAAGAGGAATCTCAACAACATTTACATTTCTACACTGGAGTAATATTCTCTTCTTTCAATCCCAAGTACTCAAATGCTCTCTTTTTATGCTCGGGTATTCTAAGAAACTCAATGATGGGAACACTCACTTTGATTTGACTCAATACTTGGGCAATATCATATGGAACACTCTTTGGCAGGACAACATTGGGAGGGACACAAGTAGATTCATCAAATGGAGAAGGATTCTTGGCACCCTGGGCATGAAGAGGACTGACATTTTTACATGGGACAACAAGGTTCTTGGCAAGTGTTTCTTTTCTAGGATTGTCTTTTGGAATGCTTGTGAGCAAGGGTGTCTTTGGCTTGGCTTGAGGACCAACTCCTCTAACAACTTTACTTCTAGTATTATACTCTTTCTCTTGACCAACCACAACATTCATTAACAATTGTCTATCTTCCTCCGAGGGAATACCACCATCATAATTCTTGATCATTAAAGCCCTTAGATATTCAAAGTCATTATTAGGAATTTAAAAATCTTGAACAACATCCACCTCATGAGTTTGAGGAAGAGAAAGAAGTGGTACCCTCTTTATGCAATCCCAAAAGGTTCAGTAGTAGTCCTTGCACTTATTACATCTATTGATGTTGTTGCTGTTGTGAGCTTGAAGAGCTTCCCATCATACAAATGTCATCATCCATTTCATATTAATCATCATCTTCAATAACTTTCTATTCCATTTCACATGGAGGATGAGGAAGAAAACATCTATCACACCAATCCATGTCAGCAATTTCTTGAACAACAAAGAATCTTGCGAGTCGGGGGTAAAGAAGGCACCACTCTATTTTCATGTGCTTGGGGTTGTCCATTCCCCCACCAATAAGCCATTTAACTCTATCATGTTGTCTTTGATCACCCATAGGATGATTTCCAAATCTATCATGGTTTTGAGTTCTTTGTTGTGCTTGTGAACTTTACCAAATTCCTTTCTCGGTTTGGGCTAATTTGTAAGAAATTTCTTTGACAGCCCCTGCCAAAGTCTTGACAACATCTTCTAAATCAGCACCCTTGCTAGCTTGAGGCTTCTCAAGGTTTATTAGCTTCACACCATCCCTCTTAAGTGGTTTACCAATATCTTTAATATTATTTTCAATTTGAAGTTCCATGGTGAAAGCTTGCCTCAAGTTTGTAGGGTTTTTGTCTCTCAAGTAATAGGCTACCTTTTTATCAAATGCATCTGCATATTTGATCAAACAAGATTCATCACAAGGCCTCAAGATGATAGAAACCTTCTCAATGTTTTGGTTAATATTATATTGAAGTCATGGACTGTTTCATTTGGGTTCTTTTTGATATTCTCAAATTCGGAGACAACGAAATCTAGGATTAGTCCTGTCACCATATTGCAACCTAAATACATTTTTCATCTCACCATGAATCAAGTAGAGTTATCAGGTAGAGCCTTGTACCAATCCCTAGCATATTCTTCAAGTGTATGGATAAAAACTTAATATACACATCCTCAAATTCTATCTCAAAATATTCCATCATATTATCAAACATTTTGAGATGTTGATCACTAGTAATGGCATTGTTACCTTGGAATTTTGGCAACCTATTTCTGACATCTTGTGGGATAGTATTTGGGTAACCATCCATTCCTCCAAAATTTATAGGGCCAAAAGTGTTAACAACAAATGGAGGTCTAGGCTGAGCCATATTGTTTGGTGGGGGTGATCTTGGAGGTGAAACAAGTTGGTGAGAAGTACAATATCCTTGGGGCTCAAGAATGTGATTCACAAGATTGGTATCCTCTAAGTGCTACTTTTCTTGGGAAGTTTTACTTGAATTAAAACATAGAGGTAAATATTGGAGAAGGAACTTACCGGCAAATTTCCATATCGTAAAAGCGAAGGACCTTCACTACCTGAGGCAAACAAGTTTATGAGATGATTTGTTGAATTAGAATCACTTAAAGAAGAGTCATAGTTCTCTACCAAAGGCTGATCTTTCTCACCAATGACTATATCTTGGCCCGATGTCTAACCTTTAACCACTTTCCAAACTCTTCTCCCTTCTAATGATTTTCTTAAATCGAGAACAATTTTATATCGGATTCTTTAAGGAAGAGAGATCTTCTTCCCTCCAGTTTTGTAGAGATCAATAACACAAAAATAAATGATAGAAAGCTCAATACACTGGTATTTCTAAATTCAAATCAGCATGGAGTCGCCACTAAGTAATTTCACCTCAGTTGTGAAAAAATGCACTAAAATAATCCTGTCAAATGCTTTCTAATACTAATAACTTTGCAAGGTTTTATAAACCAGACCTTATTTTTAAATAAACCAAGAACAAAGCAACCAGGATGTATAAACTGCAAAGTAAATGCAAAAGAGTGGTGAGCTTAAAAATTTTTTCCTAAAACCTGCAGATCTGAAGTACAAAGCAATATTCCAAGAATGCAATAGCTCAGATACTTGAATATGCAAATGCTCAAACCCTTCAAACACCCCAAAAACACCAATAAATTCCAAGAAGTCCCCGACAACTGGTGCCAATCTAGTGTTGGTACCCAAACTTAATCTCCTTCACAACTCAAGCAGCATCATGGATCTCACAAGACACTCAAGGGCAGACAAATGATTTGTGTGTCATTTAGTAGGGGAGCACATCTATCTAACTTGTTAGCACTCAAGATTTGAAGGAGTGGGTAGCACCTCAGAATGATTTTGATTTGATCCTCACTATTTTAGGTTATTCCTATCAAACAAGGCAAGAGAGCTTGTATTGCAAAGTCCTTTGTTTGATGAATGAGGTGGAGATATCCTTTCTCTTTGCACATTGTATGGAGATGGAATTGGGAAAACATGATTAATTATCCATTATTCAAAATCAAAGGAGTTGTCACTACTAAATGATGAAAATGCTTTCAAGACAAGGCTAAGGTTGCTAGGGACATGATAAAATCCTTATATGCTTTGTGCATTTTTGTGAATGGATTGTATTCCTTTGTTGAAACACAATGCAATGCAGGGGGTAGTATGGGTAGGATGAGTCAGTTTGAATGAAATTTTTTTGGGAGATGTTTAGACAAGACTAGCTAGGAATTACCAACTTCCTTGAGAACCTTTGCAAGAGATCTGCAACACCTAAACAATAGAGATGTTTTAATGGGGTTAAAATACTCCTTCAACCAGGATATGTGCACCAAATGGAGGCCTAAATCTGCACTCTTCCACACAACCTTTGATAACCTACCACAAAATCTTGAAGAAAATACCAAAAAAGTATTCCAAGAATCTCTATTTGATCATGACCTAAGGTGCACCCAAAGGTTTACAAATAATCTCAATATTCAAGGATAGTAAAATGATTTTAAATATGTTTATCTTCTATCAGATGAAGGCTCCTCTCAATATAAGATTGCAAATGCCATTAAACCATCAACAAGACATGAGACCATGTATGATCAAAGAGATCCTAAACACAAGATTACAACATGAGCAATAAACACAAATTGAAATCATTCTGAAAACATAAGCATATACAAATTTTGCCAAGAGATAACACCAAATAATCCAAAAATTGATCAAATACATCAGCAGGGAATGTTATTGGAACAATCTCAGAGCTTTTGATGGCTTTACAACTGAAACCAACTCAACATGATGAAATCTGATGCAATGTGGAATTGAAAATGGCTCTCAGGTGGTTTTCTCTGAGAAAATGGGTTTCTTCAAGTTTTTTGCTTGAAATCTCTAAGTCCTTTTTTCCTCACCCCCTTTCTTCAAAAAATATCATATATACTTAATGCCAGCTTGGAGTCTTGCCTCTCAAGTAAAGAATATGCTTGAGGGATCAAATTTGTTACAAAAACCCTTATCCTTTCATGAAAATGACATAAAATTGAAAACAACTCGCATATTGCCAGGGATGCACAAAAAGTTTAAAATATTACACAAATTCAGATCCTTATCCATCCCAAGGTCATGTTTTTGTCATTCAAGCATGCCAACATGTTTTACTTATCATTTTTTACCTTTTCCCCTCATCATTTCACCTCTGCAACTTTTGATTTTCATTTTCCATGTTTTTTACATCGGGTTCGAAAAAAATGCATCAAAAACATCATAGATCATCAAATTAGCTCATGAAAATGGTGTCATTACTCTCACAAGGCCGAGGCTTCTCAAAATCATATAAGGTTCAATGAAATTTGATAAAGAAATGTGATTTCAGCTCCTTGGAGCTCCCATGGCGCCAAAAAGTTAAATTACACAGATATTCATCGATTTTGATTAACTTTTAATATCAACCCTCCATGTGGATAATGCCATTTAAAAATAAGCTCAAAGACACGCTTTGACTTTTGAATGGGGGGGCATGTGCCACAATGTGATTGGATCGAACTCCCATCCTTTAGAAATGCATTTGTAACCTTTTTTTTTGAAAATTTTAAAAAAATTCCCGCTTCGCCCTGACCCGCCACGTGTCTACCTTTGAGCCCCACCGAAAACCACGGGCTTAGTTTATGAATTTTGACACTTTTTTAAAACAGGAAAATTTTCTTAAAATTTTCCACGGGCCCGAACACTGCTTTCTCTTCCTCACCATGTGGTGCTCTCCCATTCACCATGCAGTCCGAGCCTCCCACTTTGCCATCACACCTCCCTGCCAATTTTACAAAATTTCAAACTTTTCCCTGGCCCACTGCTTCCCTATTTTTCCATTTGGGACATGTGTCGCTTCATTATTTGTTGTGGATCTTTGGTTAGAATTTTAACTTTAAATTTTAAAGTTTAAAAACTCCAAATTCATCAAAAGCTCCGCCCTCCCATGCTGACTCCTCCTGGACACGTGTCTACCTATCATTGATGAGGAGGCTTTCGGGTCAAAAATCTCCCTTAACACCTTGAGCCAAAAAACACAAAATTTTACCGACTTCTTCCACCACCCGCATGTATTTTTTCCACATATTCTCTTCCCATTTGCTGTGGGCTTTCGGCTCAAATTTTGACTTTAAAATTTTGAAGTTAAAAACTTCAAATTCATTAAAACCCCGCCCTTCCATGCTGACTTCTCCAGGACACGTGTCCACCTGCCATTGGATGCAGGCCTTTGGGAAAAAATTTAACTTAGAAAATTTTGCAAAATGGAAGAAAAATTTCTAAGGCAAGCCCGCCACCCGCCATTCCTCTAGCCAATCACAATGTGCCATGTAGGCACTTTACTATAGCAAGCAGAGCCAAGGAACAAAATTTTCCTTTTGCCAAAATTTTAAAAACAACAAGTTAGAAACATTTTCCCAACCTTCCCCAGCCAATAGGAAACCACCATGTTGCAATAATGTTATGATGATGAATTTGACGGGAAAAAAACCCATATGACCGTCAAAATGTCAAAAACACAGAGGATGCCCTAGAAATCAAATTTTTTTGACAAGGAAGGCAGATTTCTTGATCTTGAACCAATTGAATCATTTTTGACATTAATTTCAACCCTGGGATTGGGAAAATATTCACACAAAGTTGGGATTTGATCATACTTTATTTTTTTCACAATTTGACAAAGGAAAAATGCCACATCCCATAAAAATGAAGAAATTAGAGCACAAAAAGGAGGAAACTTGGAAAAATATTTCAGAATAGGGCAAAGCAACAACATTATGAGCATTTGAAAGTATTTAACTAGAGAAATCAAGTTTGCAGACCACCGAATCGACCAATGAAATGTTTCTGAGTAGAATTTGACATGAAAATTTAAGGCACATTATGAAAACTCAATAATGGGACCAACAAGTGCCCAATTGGTTATCTTTGTCTAGTCATCACCTCAGAGAAAGGACCACCCCTGCCATAACATAACCTGAAACCTCACCTTTAGATTTCCTTCTTCATAGGACACATTCCCAACCAAAAATCTATTCTAAATTCATAAGTCAATCTTGATAGCATAATCCTTCAAACATTAATTCACTTTTAGGATTATGTGTTTTTCTTAGCTTTGTTCTTAACTTGTGCTTTGAGGTGTGAGTTATGATTCTTCATTTCTTCCTCTTCCTTTCACACTCCCCATCATAGTTGGAGTATTATAGTTGTTTCTTGGTTTGTCGAGACCTTATCTTACCCTTCTCATATTTGTGGGTTGGTCCCTCATCTATTTTAAGTCAACAAAATCCATTTTTTCTTAATTTCTTCTAATTTCATAGTAACCAATGTCGATTCAGCGACCTTCATCAGTTTACATCTGACCATCATTAGTTTACCTCACCAATGTCAACTTAAAGCTATTTTGGTTATTTTACCTGAAATAACTTTGTTGGTGCAATTTTTTAGCTTGTACTATTTTTCCCTAAATTTTCCTTCATTCTGCATGCTCTGAAACAATTTTCTCTCAAATTGGTGGTTGTAACTTTTCCCTCTAGTTGAATGCCTTGAAATTTTCACAAACTTGTTGTTTTCCCCAATTTGAAACAAATCGCATGTATGCCTGCAATTGTGCCCTAATTTTTCCAAAATTTGGGCTCTCCATTTTTTTTTTTTGCAATCGTGGAAGTTTAAAATTGATCAATTTGCACTTGTATGCCATTGAAAATCCAATTCCATGATAAAAATGCTTTGAAAACATGTTTTAGTTGGTTCAATTTTGAGAAATTTGTCGTCCTTAGTGAAAAATTCAAATTCTAAGGAATCCCTGGCATTTTATGTGTTTGTGATCGGACGTGCATCATTTTCCGTCAATTTATTCTTCAGCATTCATCAGCAATGTGGCTTGTTCTAATTGGCCAAGGGACGATGTAAAATTGTTTTAACTTATCACTTTTTCCTTTTTTGGCAAACAGGTGAATTTGGTCCCATGGCTCTACTTTACTCTGATTGGTTCTAATGTTGATGATGTGTCCTCTTTTGATTGGATGAGAAGTAGTGAGTCTTTTCGTGCCTTAAGTCATTTTGAAAAAGAGTTAAAGAGCAAATAAAATTCTAGGGCCTGCATAACAAATCAAAATGGAACACGTGGTGGCTTCAGAGCCAAGGATAGAATTGTGGGTGGTCGGGTTCTTTTAAAGTTTTTCGACTTTATTTGGTTAAAATATTAAAGTGACAAAACAATCTGGAACTCCAAAACAAATCACGAGAGAGACATGTGGTAGGTCGAGAGGTGGAACTTTGGACCTCGGGGAAAAATCAAGATTATTTCCCATTTTTGGCATAAAGGTATAAAATTAAAAGCAAGAACGTGTAAGCCCATAGCGAATCAACAATCACCATGTGTCAGGGATAGAATCGGAGGTGCGGGTCCATGGGGATAATTTGGAAAATTTTCCTTTTTCCAAAAAAGGTGGAAATGTGTAGAATTGGTCCACGATTTCAATGGGGCCCACTTTGGGACATGTGTCAGGCCCGTTTTCATGAGGCGAGGTGTGGGGAAAAATATCAAAATTTTCCAATTTTTCCCAAAAATTTTAAAAGGTAAAATGAAGCTCCTAGGTCCACATCCAATGGAATGGTGCCACGTGGCCACTCAGAATAAAAAGGTCAAAAGGGTAAAAATGTGAAACTGTGCCCATGCTAAATCAAATCTTGCCACGTGGCCATTTCATTTTAAAAAATGCAAAGTGGAAAAAGGCGCCTCCAAATCCTGTCTCCAATGGTTTTTCTCCATGTGGAGGGCGTAGATTAAAATTTGAATGTCAAATCAATGGTAGCTTGGTGCATCATTTTTTGCTATGCCCCATTTTTTCCCTTATACACTCTAGGAAGTATAGAGATGTGTTTTTGCCTCCATTGTTTCTTGTGATAGTTTAGTGGCATTTGCAATCTCACATTAAGAATAGCTTTCATTTGATAAAGAGATAAACAAATTTAAAATCACTTTACCTTCCTTGACTTCAGAGATTGTTTGTAAACCTTTGGGTGCACCTCAGGTCATGATTAAATAGTGATTGTTAAATGCTTCATTGGTTCATTCTAACTCAATATTTTGTGATAGATGGTCAAAGATTGTGTGGAAAAGTGCAGATATGGGCCTCCATTTGATGCACATATCCTAGTTAAAGGGATGATTAACCATTTTTATACTTCATGTTGTTAAGTTTCTCCATATTTTTCTAAATCCTCAAAGATTATGGTAGACCTTGGTTTGTCTTATCTAAACTCCCACCCAAAAAATCATTAAAAACAACTAATCCTAGCTTCTTTTTTTTTACCCATGTTTTTCCTTATATACCCACAGAAGATCAAAATCTAGTTGCTAAAGTATGCAAAACATATCGGGATTTCAAAATGTCTTGAAGAACCCTTGTCTTCGCATTGAAATTATCTCCATAATCTGGAAGTGAAAACTTGTGAAAGCTTAGATTTGGAGTGTTGATCATATTTTCCCAAGGCCCTTTTCATACTATTTACACAAATTGAGGGATATCTTCATCTCCTTCACCATCTGAGGGTTACAAAATAGGTTCTCTTACCTTGGTTGAAAGGCACAACCTAAAACAGTTAGGACAAGATCAAGTCCTATCTCGAGTGCTATCCATCTATCCACAAATATGAGTGCCGGTTAGATCATATCCCCGGCTACAAAAGGACACACCATGATCCATCTATCTTCAATCTCCATGCCACATATTTGATGCTACTCGGGACTAAAAGGAGAACAAATTTGGGTACCAACATAACCTTCATTAACTATTCTTTTGTTGATCGAGAATACTTGTCAAAGATCATATAAGTATTTCACATGGTAGAGAAGGCCGGATCAAGGTCTTGGAGGGACAGAAAGGAACCACGTGTGGAAGGAAAGTTCAACATTCGGACTTAGCTGATTTTGAGCATGAATACCTATTTTTAGAATATGGCATGTAGAACACACACAATGATGAAGAGAAGAGCGTGTCATGTATTGTCATCTTTGGAGGATCAAATCAAAGTGTTTTGCATGGAGACAAGCTAAGAATAGTATTGAAACTTCAATTAAGTGGAAGATATCTATAGATAGCACACTTTCATATGTGGCTATGATTATAAATGGTGTGTGGCTATTAATAGCATGTGGCCTATTTTTGGAATAGATAAGCGTTGAAGGGCAAGTCCCCACCATATATATATGATGTTAGGTACATAGTAAAAGGAGAATGAGTGTGATGGATGTATGAATATATAGAGATATACATATATGATGGAATTACTATATCAAATCCATACTCGCATTGGTATAGATTAACATTATTGTAAGGAGCTTATGTAGTTATTAATATATGGAAGATATTGGCTGAATCTAAGTGTCATTCCGTGTGTAATTGAGTAGTACATGTTATAGATATGAGGGTAGCATGCATTATAGAATGATGGATTAGTTATGAATCTATATGTTTCTTCCTTCATCATGTTAACATCCTACTACAACAACCCTAAAGAGGGACCTGGTACCTTTACGTGCTTTGGGTGAGCGCTCAAATCAAGGTTGAGTGATGTCCCAGCACTGCAGCTAGGATGTTATTTGGTAAATTCTAGGCCGCATCATCTTTTTGTTTTTGGGTCCTTAGGACACCATCATATCCCCAAACATTTTGATATCTCTGTCAGGTACAACTTCCCTACTTCATATTAATCAATTTTGTTTCATTTTTTAAAACCAATACTTTCCACAATGACCGAGTATCGGTCATCGTAACCATCATCGGTTCCCCATAATCATCATCGGTCATATTGATCATTGGTTTCTATATTTTATTTTTAATCAAAATACTAACCATATTTATCCCACGGACTTTATCATTATCTAATTTTTTTGTTTTCTCGTGTCATTTATAGAATACAGTCTTACTGAGTTAACACTAATTCACATGGTGTTGACTCACATCAAAACTAACACCCTTGTATTTCACACCACTCGTCAACCACTCCCACCTAGTACATTTCAACCATCCATCCTATCACCTATGGATCCAACTCATATTATCCCCATTCAAGCTATTGGAGATGAGGAGTTTGCAAGACTCCTTGATCATAATCCCATGGTCATACAATACTATTTCTCTCACTCATATACTCGAAACTCCTTAGGACAGTTAATATATGACATGTTTGTATCTATCCCTCCTTCCCTCACACCTGCTTTCACATCAGCTACCACTAGCTTAGTGCTTCCCTCATTCACATTACCCCTTGTGCTTTCTCGGTTAGGATCCACCTCTGTTATAACTTCTACCCAAACAATGTCTATTACACCCATAGTTTCAATTGTTCCTTCACTGACTACCTTGAGCATAGCCCCTTCCACCCCCTTTTCCTTGTATGTTCTAGTTGCATCACAACCACCTCCAGTGTCAGCAACCCACAACCCTTTCCAAAATCTTTTTCTTTATATCCCTTAGTCTCTACCACCCATTACCACAAGATTTATTGTGACCACCCCACCTATTTACATGCATCACCGGCAACCCCCAATCTCGTATGTCACTTATTCTTGGTACATTCCACCTATATCTATCCCCCTTCACATTTTCATACTTGACACCCCATGTATTGGGATGCCATCCACATCATACACCCATTAGAAACCTCCCTTTACTATAGGAGGAACCCATTCTTCACAACCCACCAATGACCTCATTAGGATGATGATGGAAAAGATGCAGACATTAAAAGCATCGGTTTCTAGCTCTCGTAACTCCTTGACCTATGATGAAATCTATAATGATCTTATTCATCCATCCATTCCTATTTTCCTGTATCCCATGCATTGGAAAATTCCCAAGTTCAATCATTTCAATAGTAAAGAGGACCCATAATAGCACTTCCATTCATTCAAGGATGGGTGCTACCTAATTTCCCATGATGATGCTTTTATCTTACAAACATTTCCCATGTCCTTAATAGGAACCACCATAGATTGGTACAATAGTTTACCTAGACATTCCATCTACTCCTTCAACTAAGTGGCTCATGCTTTCCTAGACCACTTCTCGATCAATGTAGTTAAGAAGGTCACCATAACCAGCACTGTAATTGACACAATAGTATGAAGATGAATCTATCATAGATTTTTTTTTCTCGTTGGCGAAGTCTTATCAACCAATTGACGTTCCAGTTACCTCAAACTGAAATTATTGAGTTTTTCACTAGGGCTTGTGTAAGAAACATCTCACCAAATATGTAGGCATAAACCTTCCAAACCTTCGACGAGGCATTCACCATGGCATGAAAGCTATAAATTCACGCCATTGAAGAAAAGAAAATCCAATTACAAAACAATAACACCCCCATTTTAAACCAAATGATTCTTCTCCATTTTCAAAGCCATAAAATAATTATTCAAATGCCAAAGGATATGCCAATGTGGTATTTCTTAAGGTGGGTCCATCTCATCCCTCTAATCAATCCCAACCTTATTCCAATCTTTCCCCTATCCAGGCCTTTCAGTTTTGATGGGAGCAGTGGAAGTACACTTCAATTGAGAGACCTATTCTTGATCTTGGAAAATCTTCTTAAATCTAGATCCATTACACTTCCTCCCATAAAACCTCATACCAGTTTCGATCCCATTCATCCTATGCCTGCATATATGGTATAAGGAACACGACTACTATAATTACCATCATGTCAAAGGCCATAGTGATAGTAATTGCATAAATTTTAAGAACATTTTCCAAGAGATGATAGATAATGGAGACCTTATCATGGACAACCTAAATGCGTTGGCAAATAAAAATTTTTACATCTTTAAAAATTTGTTCCCTAACCATAAACCATCATCTAATCAAAATAGTGAACCTTCATCTAGTGATAACAATGTCTATGAATTCCACATGGTTTTTGATATCATACTAGTCGTTCCTCAAATCCCACCTATTTTATCTATTGAGGAAATTTTGGCACAAGATCCTCTACCCATAGAGGAGCATACCTCTTCTACTCCTTCACCCACAGAGGAGTCCCCTTCATCTCCTCCTGCTCTCATGGAGGAACCCATGCTTTCGCTAATTACATTTCCATGTTTACCTCTTAACCTACGAACAATCAAACACTTTTAATTCTCCCACCCATGGGAGAATCATCATCACCTTTCCTCTACCAAGGGAAAATTTTACCTCACCCACCTACCATCTCTCCTACCCATGAGATACTCATCATAAATGCCACTACCTATTGGGGAAGTTCTCCCTCAACATCCCAATACTCCATTGATATGATCTCAACTATTTTTCCGATAGAGTCCGAGGGTAGCCAATTCCCCTGCCTCATAGACATATTTTATAGGGATTGCCACCAAACAAACTCCATCTTCTTTTACAATAGTCATGTTTTCATAGCTGGTCAATCACTTGGATTATGTTGATAATTCTATGATCTGGGACATCTTCGGCTCCCCTTTTGGACCCAAATACAAATGTTTCTTGAGGATATTTCAACAATCTACACAAAAGTATTTCCAAAGCAACTAGATCGACATTGACCATGCCTATTTTAATGACTTATTCTTTAACATCTCTACCTACATCCAAATCTCTACCCATGACTAAAACCATTCCAACATCTAAAATCCTACCCAAACTTATATCTTTGCACTTATCTAGGCCCATCACTACCTTGGGTGTCATGATGACATCAAGCCTTGTCTATCCACCTGTCAAATTAGATTTTGCCACATCTTCCCAAACCTACACCAAAATTATTCCTCCACATAAAAGGAAGACCCAACCTTCTAGGCCACATACACCAATCTCTCCTACCACACCTTTTCACATTCATCCCTTCTATCCATCCTAGGGCCCCATCCATCAACCCTAAATAAACAATCTCTTACCCAATGCGATTCAAAATCTAAGAAACCTACTACTGCATCATGATCCTTCATCACACCTCATTTAAATACACAAAAACACCCTCATCCTCACCCATGCACTTCTTACCACCTATACCTCCACTAGTTACTATAACCCCAACTTTGCCTATATGAATTCAACTCATACCATCCACCCAACATATACCAAAAACTTCCACCATAGTTCGGTTGTCCCCATGGGTAACCCATCCTTTCCACCATCTGATTTTCCTTCTCCATCCCATACTTCCTGTCAAAATTACCCAAGAAGGTGCAACTCCAAAGATAAAAACCCACTACCTGCAAATAAGGTTCTTAAACAAAAAATCCTTCCATCGCTAGCTCTTCTACCACACCTTTACCCAAATAGATGCCATCAAAACCTAATAAAATACCACTTACCAAACTAATGGGCCAACCCATTCCCCTCCTATAAATCCTCTTCCCTCATGATCATCCACACCTTTACCCAAAACCACACTCACTTCCCATTGTGATCCATTAAGAGGGTCCTACACCAACATTTTAACCAATCTCTTAGAGACTTATGTCATCATATTATCTCCACTTCGACCTTTTGATCCTCTCAAACCCAAACTAAAAGGGTTTGATGAAACCAAGATTTGTGCCTATCATCATGTGCCAGGACATGATGTAGAAAATTGTAAGGCTCTAAAAACCGTTCTTCTCCAACTTTTTCCTCCTGAAATTTTTTTGATGATGATGACCTTCTTGATGAGGACCATGTTCTACCTTCACCTATCACCACACATCATCATCCCTTACTTCTTTAACAACCCACATCTCCATCCTAAAACATTTTTTTCTACCTCCAAATTCAAGATCCACATGGTATGTATTAGAGAGTTGGCTAAATCACCACCCAAAATCTGGTGTGTGTCATACGGATTTCACAAGGCTTTCCCCTCAGTGGGGTTTTCCCATCATGTTGTTACACTACTCATCCTACACCTTCTCCATTTACCACCTCCCCTCATATTAACATGGTTCAAGTTGTCACCCATGCCCAGAAAGACAAAGGAAAAGAAAAAGCAACTAGCCCATCAACCAACCCCATGCCCAATATACCATCTGCACCTGCACCCAAAATCACCATTCGGGGACCCACATACCCTATCTTTGATGGGGTCACCCATCGCACAATGATAAAACAATTACATCAATCCCCTCTAAAGATGTCTTTGTATGATCTTGTCCAAACTTCTGAATCTCATAGATAAGCCCTTATGGAGGTTTTACAATCCATTGAAGTTTTACCCAATGATCCCACACTAGTGGCCTCTATTATCACCCCTCATTATTTGGCCTCACTTACCAAATAATCTACTTCTTCTACCCCTATGCCTACTAATCAGGTCACTACCCTCGCTCGATGAGGAGATTTACCTCTCATGCCGATGATGATATGAATCCTTCCCTTTTCATTTCCATCTATATCGATAACATATGCATACGAAACATCATGATCGAATGGTGGTGCTAACATTAACATTATCTCCTCCCACACGTATAATCAAATGTACATCCCTTCCAATTATATGCATAATAACCTAGTTATGTTGCACTCCTTCAATGATTCCATCACCTCCACCCTTGGCACCATTATCCTTCATATTTGCGTAGGCCCTCGTACTATCCTAGAACTATTCTACGTCTTAGAGGGAGAGTTCTAGTATAACCTATTGCTTGGAAGACGTTGGATTCACATCATGGGTTGTGTCCCTTCAAATTTACACTGTTGTGTAAAATTTGAACATGAAGGGCATAACTATACCATCCCCATCAACCTGTCACCATTCAAAACTTGTAACATGTTATACCGACCTAATGATGTACTTGTACCGGTCAAGGCATCTACCACTACCACCACTTCTCCTTCATGCATGACCCCATTCACCAATGCTTCCACCACCTCTCCCACACCTAACTCTTCTATTCCTACTATTACCACGCTTTGCAGATAACCCATCTACTTCCCATCAAAGTGATGCTTCTCATACCCAATCGTCTAGTGATTCATTTATCCCCGCTACCCATATCAAATACAATCCTTAGAAGGTGTTTTTCAAAGCCTCACTCTAGGGGGTACTACCTACACAATATTAACACATTCCTCACTCCACAAGAGTATGGGAACCTATGCCAAGACTTTCGTTATGACTACCACATAGGCAAGGTTTTCCCTTATGGTCCTCCCCACCTTCTCACCAATCTAACATACGGGGACTTGATACTACCACTTATACATCCGAACCTCCATCCCAAACATGACCATTTTCATTTAACCTCCAATCTCTTACTTACCTCCACTTTTCCCATAATTTCCTTCATCACTACACATGGAATGGCTTTGGCTTCGGTTTTTTGAACAAGGACACCATGCCATCATTTCATGTACCACCTGTAAACACAATGATCGTAGTGACATTGAATTTTCTGCACCACCCTCCAAGAAGGCCCACATCAACCTCATTGAGGAAGAGAAACCTTCTCCACCCCATTCACCAACATCACCACCTTCACCCAATAGATCCCGAATCTATTCTTCCTAAAAATTTTTTTTGTAAACATGATTTCCCTAAGACCTCGACTTATCAATGTGATGACGAGGCTCCCTCTTATTTTCATTTCTTGTATCCTAACATGATCGATGATGATACACCTTCTATTAACGCCATTCAATGTTAGGATGATGGGTCTATACTCACTTACCTTGGTGCAGAAGATTCTTATATACACCGGTCATTACCTTCTGAGATGTAAACCATGTTAAACGAATCGACTATCAAAATCAACATTAACACTTAGAAGACCCGCACATTCTAAAGATTATCCAATTTTAGATGCTACTTAACACGAAAATTTTACTTCTTTCCTCCAAGACCATAGTAATGTTTTTTTTGGTCCTATGATGATATGCCCAAGTATTGATCTAAACATTGTGGTCATTAATATCATAACCATTCTTGATGCCAAACCCATAAAACAAAAGCTACGGAAAATTCATCCTCGTATTGCTCGTTTAGTCAAATAAGAACTTCAACACATTCTCTTAGTTTCCTTCATCCTACCCATTGACTTTCCCTAGTGGATTTCTAAATTTGTTCCCATCACAAAATTTGATAGGGGACTCCTCATTTTCTGGACTTCTAGACCTCAACTTAGATTTCCCTAAAGATGACTTTCCTCTACTAGGAATTGAACAACTAGTTGATCTCACCACTAACCATGAGATGCTATCACTCATGGATGGTTTCTCAAGTTATAATAAAATATTACTCACTCTAGAAGATCAACACAAAACTATCTTCATCATTCCTTGGGGACTTTTTGCAATCGATTCATGCATTTTGTCCTTAAAAATGTTGGTGCTACATATCGTGAGATGTGACTTATATCTTTCATGATGTAATGCATCATATACTTAGAAGATTACATAGATGACCTTCTTTACAAATCCAAACATCAAGACAAACACTTCATAGTCCTTAAGGTCATATTTAACCTCCTCATCAAGTATTGTGTTCTCCTTCAACCTAAGAAGTGTGTCTTTGCGGTGTTTTCAAGAAAAATATTTGGTTTTATCATTTATTTACATGGTATAGAAGTCGATCTTATTAAAGTAAAGGATATTATTTAAATTTCTTTTGGCTACTAATCTTCGTCAACTTTGAATTTTTCAAGGTAATTTGTAATCTATTCGTCAGTTTATTTCACAACTTTCTAACCACTTCCAACCATTTCACCATTCCTCAAAAAGGAAGTGTCATTCAAATGGGATGATGAATGTCACAAATCCTTTGATGCCTTAAAACAATACCTTCTTTAACCATCGGGCTCATTCCCCTTAAATATGACCAACCCTTTAACTTATATATTTATGCTATTGACCATTCATTAGGTGTCCATGCTCGATCATCACAATGAAGCATCACGAGGAGTAAGCGGTTTATTACATAAGTTGTACCCTTTTAGACTATGAAAATAGGTACACCCATGCTAAAAAAATTTGCTTAGCCTTAATTTTTTTGCCACTAAACTTCACCACTACCTACTTAACCACACATAACCTTTTTCATAAATAATATTGACCCCTACATTACATGTACATGAAACCCTACCAACATCAACGTGTGTTGAACATAGGATCATGCTTCTTACAGGACCTTGACCTTGAATTCATCCATCAAAATTCTATCAAAGGCCAAACCATCGCTTAACAACTAGTAGTAAATGCACCTCTTTATGGAAATCAACCTTCTAACTTCAAATTTCCATGATGAATCCATTGTTACCCTCTCTTTGGATGATACCACTTACCAATTGACCTTATTATTTGATAGTTCCAAATGTCGGCATGGAGGTGTGTATGTACTATCCTCATTCCTCTTGATGGTGAACCTATGCATTTATCTTTCAAACTAGATTTTGATTGCACTAACAACATTGCCAAATATGAAGCACTAGTATTAGGCCTTTAAACCGCCATTTCCTTAGATGTTAAATCAATTAATATCTTTGGTGATTCCTAATTGGTTGTAAACTAAGTCAATGGTATACACCAGCATCGTAATGAAATACTCCAAAAGTATAAATGTCACATCGACATACTTTTGACTACATTTGATCAAAGTTACAAACTTCAAACCACCCCATGTTCCACTAATAAATTTGTGGATACCATGGCCTACCTAGCTTTTCAGATACCCGCTTCACCTTCCGACTCCAAAATATTTGTCACAATACAAAGGTTGGACTCTGTTGAATCTGGGTAAGATTTGCATAGGAATAAAAACAAATACACCAAATATAAGATATATATTTTTCAATAGAAATCATTTGGGATAATATTATTTGTGTAAGGAGGTTACAATATATAGGCAAATTGCTCCTATAAGGAAGGAGTCAACTCCTATCTCATTATCACTCATATCTCTCACACATCCCTAGGATATCTCACACACCTCCTAAACTATCTCAACCACACCTATTACTAAGGTGAGATAAACTCACGTACAACTAATACTTCTCAATATGAGAAAGTATTATTACACACATAATAATAATGTTCACAATATTAAAACTCTAATATCCAAATAACCCAAACCACTAACACTTCATGTTCACACTATAAACATGAATTCCTTAACATTCACCCCCTTAGTGTGAACATGGGGAAAACTTATCTTGCACTGCAACTTGTCGCCTGATGTTGACTCATGATCTAGATGGTTTTACCAATGGTTTACCAACAACCAAAATGGTGGTTTTCAAAGTGGTTTACCACAAACCAAAGAGGTGGTTTTCAAAGTGGTTTACCATAAACCAAAGAGGTGGTTTTCAAAGTGGTTTACCACAAACCAAAAAAATATCATGTTGATTGCAGTTTATTTTCAGCCCTCATCATTTTTCACACTTCAGGAGATTACATAGGAATCTATTACAATTGTGAATAGGAATATTACTTCTGTTCTTATTTTCTATCACACAAAACTAGAAAGAAAACACACAACTAAAAAAACATGGCCACCAAATCTTCATGCGGCCTCATCGTTGGTGCCTGACGAGAGGTCGCTGAACAACCTCCTTCCTCCGTTGCCTCGGCCTCCATCTGATGGCTACTTACTCAGTAAATTGGGCTTGAATGATTAATAGTTTCCACATTGTATTTATTGGTATAGTATCCCTCCCGCAATGTGAAACATCATGGATGTCGGTTTCCACCGAAAATGCATCCATAAAAATGAATGAATTTGACATTGATGACTTTATTGACTTTGACGATATACAATCGACATACAATGACAAATTTTGAAAATGACCCGTTATTTTTGACACAAACACTACAATTTTGAATTGACGATACAAAATCCAATTGAAGATTGGATTTTTACGACTCAAATTTTAGATTACAAAAACCAATTAAATACTAGAAACTATTTTTGACTCCAACTTTAAAAAGGATGACATAAACAATATAAAAATAATGGATAACACACTACGGTTATATAAAGGAGACGGAATGTCCCAAAAAAACAAAAATACCTTCTAAGTTATGATAGTCAGCATTCAGACTTATGTCTCTATCCATTAATAGCTCTATATACGCAAACGTGTACAGTTTGGATGCGAACATATGGTAAGTGCATACATGCATTTAAACATGCCTCCAATCTAGCTGCTCCTTCCAACGCCTTCTAATTGCCTCGAAGAGGTGTAGAAGATAATCTCAAATTTAATGCTTTCCAACTTCTGACACAACAAATAGTTACGCATAGATCAGGACGTCTTCACTATGTCCAACTGAACATAAATTTGATCCCACGTGGTTGTTGCATGCACAAATAACTATGAATAGTATTTTTGTGGCTCCAAGATCAAACTTTTTAGATCTATGCATGGATCTTAGATGACTCTATGTAGCGATTCACACTATATATTTTACACCGTCTAAGGAAATAGCATGCAAGTTTAGTTGTATTCATAAACCCACCAGGATAATTAGTGAATCACCTCCCAAGCTCCAATTAAGGATACCATGACGTTCTCAGTAGTAGGGCTGGTGAGAAGTAACACTTACGATGAAGTCCACAGATCTATATAGCCACACCGAGAAACACTAAACACATACAAAGGACATGAAATATGCTAAATTGAGATCAATGTCTTTATGAGCCCATGCACTTGCCGACAATTTTGACTTGCAATTGCTGACTGTTCTATCTATGATTGATCTTCCTCCACATAGATTCAAATCTGAATACGGAAAAGGAAAATTCCAATACAATGTTGTAGGTCGTTGCTAGAAATAAGGATGATATCAAGGATCTCCAATGAATATAGCACACAGATTTGCACTTTGATGCCGTCAAGCAAAGCTCAGAGCCTCCCTCACATTATATACACGCCCAAGAAATGTTGTTGATAATTTGTACGTAGAGATTTAATTCTTGCAGAATATCAGTGATGTCCCAAATCTTTTATCTGCCAAAGAAAAGACACAATCTAACTATCACACACAAAATAAGCTGCTACAAATGAGTTAGAGCTTCTACAATATATTATTATAAAATATATTTCTTAGAAAACTCATTAATAGAGGCGGCCATAAATCTGGCAATGCCTCTGGTGTTTTCAAAACAACATATTGCACTCCAGAAGACCGTGTAACTTCACTCTAATACCGGATGTTGAATGCAAGTAAGATTTTCACATGAATAAAAACAAATACACCAAATATAAGATATATATTTTTCAATAAAAATCATTTGGGATAATATTATTTATGTAAGGAGGTTACAATATATAGGCAAATTGATCCTATAAGGAAGGAGTTCAACTCTTATCTCATAATCACTCATATCTCTCACACATCCTAGGATATCTCACACATCCTCTAAACTATCTAAACCTCACCTACTACTAAGGTGAGATAAACTCACGTACAACTAATACTTCTCAATATGAGAAAGTATTAATACACACATAATAATAATGTTCACAATATTAAAATTCTAATATGCAAATAACCCAAACCACTAACACTTCATGTTCACACTATAAACATGAATTCTGCAAATAGAATCACCATATTATTTATCTCATGAGATAACCTCCGTTAGAGCCATTACACCTGACCCAAGTGACCTTTTGTATAAGCATTTTGTAGACTACATTTCCCTTTCCATTCTCGCCACTTGATCTCACTCGTAATGGACAATGTGCCTTTCTTAAAAGTGTCTCTCACTATGTCATCATGGGTGGTCTTATTTATAAATGTGGCTTTGATAGTATTCTCTTATGATTCCTTACAAGTTCTAAAATTCCTTACACGATCAAGGAAGCTCACGATAGAATTTGTGGAGGACACTTTAGTGGCTTAGCTTTCACTAAACACATTCTTCGCAGGCTATTATTGTCCAACCCTAAACCATGACTATTGTGACTATGTCAAATGTTGTGTGAAATTCCAACAACATATTAATCTTCATAACACTCCCATTCATGCCTTATAGGTCAAATGATGCCTTTGGCCTTTATCTCAATGGAGTTTGATCTTGTTAGATAGATCAATCCTCATTCTTCACAACACCATCGATAAATTAAACCACTACTTGAATAATACACTAAATGGGTAGGAAGCCATTTCCCTCGTTTCTACAAAATCCAAAAAATATGTGAAATTCATCAACCATGACATCATTTTTCACTTTGGTGTTCTCAACTTGCCTCATCACTAATAATGGAAACCAATTTAAAAAAATAACCATGTGAAATATTTGTGAAAATTTTGGCATTCAACTCAATTTCTCATCACCTTATTACCCACAAACAAATTTCCAAGTAGAATCAACCAATAAAACCTTGAAAAAAATTCTTATGAAAGTAGTTGACAATACTGGGAAGGATTGGCATATGCACATTCCTTTTGCCTTCTAGGCTTACCACACTATTATTCACACTTTGACTAATGCCACACCTTTCTCTCTAGATCTATGGTACCAGGTTGTCTTACCTCTCAAATTCCATATTCCATCTCTCTGCATCTCACTATAAGAAATATTTAACGAAGATGACTTTTTTCAGACTTTGTTTGGCACAACTTGAGTTATTAGATGAATTTCATCTCAATTCTCTTTATCATCTCCAAATCTACCAAAAATTATCAAGTGTGCCTATGATAAATGTGTCCATGAATGAACCTTCCAATTTGGTGACCTTTCCTGAAGGAGAATCAACATGTAACCAAAGAAGAGAAAAGTGAGGAAAATTTAATCCTAATTTGCTTGGACCCTATATCGTTACTCATGCCTATGGATCGGTGGTTATAATTTTTCTTTACTTAAAGGTAAACCCAACCTAATCCCCCAATGACTTACCTTTTAGATAATTTTATTGTTGAAATCAAGTCCTATATCACCTTCTATCTATTAACCACTCATCCTTTGAGCGTCGTTCACCTTCCATTGTTACCCATTTTGAGTATCAACGACTAAACAAGAATCATGTCATTACATGTCACATTTTAGCCTTATCTTCAATATGAGTACCACGGATCTACTCATGGAATGATTCTCATGGATACTTTTCATCTTTTTCAAATGGAATCCCATCATTTTCATCACTTGAAACGATCTCTATCATAGTTAACTCTGGGTGTGAACGGCCTTGTCTTCTAAAAAGGAACCTATTTTTCCTCTATAGTTTTGTCCATGAATTAAATGTCTAAAAAAATGTGATTCAGCTCCTTGAGTCAAAATTCCAGCAAAAGGATGACTCCCTCAAAAGGGACATCTCTTCTCTCTATCTCACCACTATAACTAGACTACTCCCTCGAAGGACAACTATATATAATCCTTGCAAAACCAAAATAAAATATTCAACTTCCCGCATTGATCAACTTCACGAAGACCTCAAGGAGATAATATAATCATCCCGTATAGACTTTTTATCATGAATCAATCTATAAAAAAATGAAGAAAATGATAATTTTTTCTCATGGATTAGTCTATTTTGATCATGGGTTTCTTTCTAGGTAAACATGTTGTTGTACACTAAAGTTACACTAAACCACCCATTTTCACCTCATTGACTTTTTACACTAATTCCCTACTATTGGGCCCCTAAAATATTATCCAAGTACAAGAAGGTGCATGGGCATGCATGGCCTAGTCAAGAAAGGGTGCGCAAGGAGAAAGTGCACAGGATAGGGTTCTAGTAGGGTTTAATAAAGCAAGTGGTGCGCACAAACAAGATAGAAAAAGGTTTCAAGACTTAGCCATATTTGAAACATTAGGTAGAACACAAGAAAAGCATGACCTAACTACATATGTGGAATAGATAAAGTGCCAACCTAGTGATAGGTTGGCCTATGAAGGAATATACCCTATGATGGAAGTTTCTAGAAAACCATCATTGCAAAGAGTGGAGAGCTCGGACCTAAAGAAGCATGCTCCCATAAAGGACCACCTTGGACACTTGGCAATGGATCTACAACTCCCACGATGGCTTGATGATGTTGAAAAGGGCTATAAATACAAGCACCCACTAGAGGAAGAAAGGAAGGAGGAGAGAAGTAGAAGGAAGTGAAGCCATGCAGGAATACTATGAGAGCTCCATAAGTTGGGTAGGGATCTATAGGAAAAGGATGTAATAAGGGGTTGGGATTGTAAATTTTCTCTTGAGAACTGATGGGTATAAATCTAGCTATGATGTATGACTTTGAGTCTACACAAATTTGGTATGATGTGGTAGTTTGTAATGAATTACTAATGAATATGGTTATTAATGTTTCTAATCCATGTTTATAGCTTACAATTCTGATTCATGAATTTTTATGGAATGAATATAAATCCTTATGCATTTCCTTTCTATTTTGGTTCCTCTCTATAATTTGTTAAGTACCATTCAGTTTGGGATGATTGCATTTGTCTAGAATTCATTCTAAGTTCTATGATAAGTGTATGTCTCATTCCCACTCACTCTTTTTAAGATCCTATCATAGATTATGTTTCCCACTTAATTCACATAAAAGAGAGAATTTGTGCCCACGCATGACTCGGTGAGTTCACACACCTTGAACCCACCGGGTGATAGGCCGATGTGCATGGGGTTCCTTTGTTCTTGGTGGGTGTAAAAATGACTACATCTTGGTTCATTACCGGGACCTCTTTTCAAAGTTGTAGTGGGAAATAACATACATCATGATCTATGAAATGAGTGATAAAAGAACACCTAACTTTGGAAAGTATTGAATCATTATTCAAGAGCACAAGGGAAGAATTTTCTTAGAGATTCAACACACCGGGCTTGGGTTTGATGCACACAGATGGGTAGAAGAGAACCTCTACCATGAGTTATATGAAACTTTCTTTTGTTGCTTCCTAGTAGAGTCTGTATGAATGGCTCTCGATATGCGTCTAGATCAAGTGGTATTTTAGATTGCACATGTGGACCCAAGAAGAGTACCCCGAAGCAAATTTTCATGGGTAACCATTATGGGCTGTTTTTGGGCCCATGGTTTTTCGGTATTTTGCCCATTGTTTTGATACCCACCGTTTTTTCCCATTGTTTTGATACCCACGGTTTTTTGCCCTTGGTTTTGATACCCACGGTTTTTTATCAAGCTGCTTAAGCATTTGTCTATTTATATGGTCTTATGCATATGATAAAGGTACAAGCAAATGTATTACGATGTGTTTTGAATTCGGGTGTGAATTCGTAGAGTTTGTTGAGCATAGCTCCAAATGGATCTGGGTATTATATTGAGAGAGTGAGGCTTGTAATAAAATATGAGCAAGTGATTCTTGGTGGATGTAGCCCAAATTGGGTGAACCACGTTAAATACTGTCTCTTTGTGTTGTGTTATTTTATTCTGTAATTTTATTTGAGATCTGTAATAATTTCTGCATATTAGTTTCTACTGTTGCGATTCTGTGAGGGATTATTCCGCATATTTTATCCCTTATTTCCTAACAATTGGTATCAGAGTCTGGTTTAGTTTGTTGAAGTGTTGAATCACAGGGAAAGTTTTTAGCTTGAGTGGGAGCTATGGCAGATGAAGGAAGATCTAGGGTTGATAAATTCAACGGGTAAAATTTCAGTCTTTGGAAGATGCAGATGGAAGATTACCTTTATCAGAAGGATCTTTATACTCCGTTGTCTGAGAAGGTGAACAAACCCTCGAGTATGACAGATGTGGAATGGGATTTTTGGATTGGAAGGCACTTGGAATGATCCGACTGAGTCTTGCATCTTCAATATTATTTAATGTTTCAAAGGAAAAGACTACAAAAGATCTAATGGATGCATTAGGGAAGTTGTATGAAAAACCCTCTACCTCTAATAAGATATTTTTAATGAAAAAGTTGTTTAATATGAAGATGTCTGAGAATAGTTCAGTAGTAGATCATTTAAATGATTTCAATATGGTTGTGAATATGCTAGCTTCGATTCTGATATAATTTGATGAAGAAGTTAGGGCTTTATTAATTGTGCTCTTTACACCGAGAGTTGGAATAGCCTAGTAATGGCGGTAAGTAACTCGGTTCCAGCTAACTCAAAGTTGAAGTTTGAGGATGTTGTAGGGGTGATTCTAAGCAAGGAAATGTGAAGAAAAAGCTCCGGGGAATATTCTACTTCAAGGAATGCTTTGACAGTGGAAACTAGAGGGAGATAGAAGAATAGAGGAAACCGTGGAAAATCAAAAGATCGGGTAAGGTCAAAATCCAAGAACAAGATTGTATGCTAGAATTGTGGAAAGCCTGGGCATGCAAAGAAGGATTGTTGGGAGCTTCGGGATAAGAAGAAACAACAAGAAGAAAATAAGGAGGCAAATGTGGCAATGGGTAATGTATGTTAGGATGCTTTGATTCTTTCTTTGCACAATATTACTGAATCTTGGGTTTTAGATTCAAGGGCTTCTTTCCATGCTTCTCCACATAGGCATTATTTTTTTGATTATGTTCAAGGAGATTTTGGGCATGTTTTTCTTGGTGATGATGAGCCTTGCAGCATAGTTGGAAAAGGTTTTGTTCAGGTTAAGATGCAGAATGGGAATACTTGGCTATTGAAGGATGTCAGACATGTGCCTACATTAAGGAGAAATTTGATATCGGCGGGGCAGTTGGGAAGTGATGGTTATACTGTGATATTTACAGAGTGAGACTCTTGGAAGGTTACCAAGGGTGCTCTTGTGGTGGTAAGAGGTAAGAAGGTTGCAACCTTGTATTTAACCACTTGATAATACTAATGATTGTAATCTTGTGGCTTCGAGATGCGAGATACAACATTATGACACTATAGGCTCAGTCATATGAGCCATAAGGGCATGAACATCATAAAGAAGAATTTGCCTAGATATACGAAAAGTTTGGATTTCTATGAAAACTGCATATATGGGAAACAAAAGCGAGTAAGGTTTCTCAAGGTTGGACCTACGAAGAAAGAGAGTAAGTTAGAGCTGGTACATTCGATGTGTGGGGGCCGGTTCGTATCATCTCTTGGGGTTCAAGTTATTATGTTACTTTTATTGATGATGTAACAAGGAAATTTTGGGTTTATTGTATTAGACACAAATCTAATGTATTTGACACTTTTGTTAAATGGAAAGCCTTGGTAGAGAATGAAACAGGTCTTAAGCTAAAATGTCTCGGTCGAGATAATGGAGGGAGTATTGCAGAATGAATTTAATGATTACTATTCTAAGAATGGAATCCACGGGAAAAAGACAGTTCAGGAACTCCACGTAATGGGGGTATCGAAAGGATGAACAGAACAATAATGGAATGTGCTAGGAGCATGAGATTACATGCAGGGGCTGCCTCTTTCTTTTTGGGTAGAAGTGGTGAGCACAGGCTGTACTTGATAAACAGAGGACCCTCAAGTGCCTTGGATGAAGGCATACCCCTATGGTATGGTAAGAAAGTTGATTATTCATTTCCTAGAGTCTTTGGATGTAAGGTGTTTGTTCATATAGACAAGTATGATAGGACCAAGCTAGAGGCTAAATCAGAAAAATGTACTTTCATTGGTTATGGCGGTGATGACTTTGGATTTAAATGTTGGAGTATTAAGGAAAAGAAAATCATTCGGTCTAGGGATGTGGTATTTAATGAGAAAGTCATGTATAAGCAATAGTTGCAAGAAAACAGGAAGAATCCAAGAAAGAATATGCAGTGGTAGAGGATCTTCCGGATGGGAAAGTGACCCATGAATCAATTCAGGAACCTACTCAACAGGAACCCCAAACTCCTACAGTGAGGAGGTCTTCTAGGGTAAGAAAAGAACCTGAACATTTTTCTCCTTCTCTTTATTATTTATTACTCACTAATAGTGGAGAGCCAGAGAGATTTGATGAAGCAATGTAGGTAGATGCCAGTAAGAAGTGGGAGCAAGCCATGGATGAGGAGCATAAGTCTCTCATGGAGAACCAAACTTGGGATTTGGTGAACCTCCGAAAGGCAAAAGAGCATTGCCAGAACAAGTGGGTGTATAGAGTTAAAGATGAAGAAGGAGGAAAGAAAAGATATAAGGCCCGATTGGTGGTCAAGAGGGTTTGTACGAAAACAAGGTATAGATTTTGATGAGATATTTTCTCACAAATGGTAAAAATGACTTCTATTAGAATTGTTCTTGGAATAGTGGCCACGAGAAGACTTGCACTTAGAAACAATTAGATGTAAAGACTTGCATTTCTCCATGGTGATTTGGAGGAGGAACTATATATGCACAGTAACCAGAGAAGGGCTGAGGTCAAAGGTAAAGAGGAGATGGTGTGTAAACCGAAGAAGAGCTTATATGGCTTGAAACAAGCTCCACGTCAATGGTATAAGAATTTTGATAGCTTCATGATGGAGCAAGGTTATATTAGATGTCATTCTGACCATTGTGTGTATACAAAGAAATTTGAGGATGGAAGTTATATTATCTGTGTTTGTATGTGGATGACATGTTGGTTGTAGGTAAAAACATGTAGGAAATAAAAGTACTCAAGAAGCAGCTAAGTGAATCCTTTGCTATGAAGGATTTGGGGGCAGCCAAACAAATCCTTGGTATGAGGATATCTCGGGATAGGAAGGAACGGAAGCTAACTTTATCTCAGGAAGAGTACATTAAGAAGGTCTTAGAGAGGTTTAATATGCAGGATGCTAAACCGGTTGGGACTCCTTTGGCAGGCCATTTCAAGTTATCAAAGGAGCAGTGTCCCAAGACAGAGCAGGAGAGGAACCGAGATGTCCAAGGTACCTTACTCATCAGTAGTTGGTAGTTTGATGTATGCTATGGTGTGTGCACTAGGGCTGATATTGCCCATGCATATGGGAGGTGTGAGTAGATTTATGAGTGATCCGAGGTAAAGAGAATTGTGCAAGCATAAAGTGGATCCTTCGGTATTTGAGAGGGACCATGGGGACAGCACACTGCTACAGATGGATCAAACACCACTTTACGTGGTTATGTAGATTCGAGATATGGCTGGAAATGTAGATAGCAAGAGGAGCATGACGTTATATTTACACTTGTAGGTGGGACAGCGGTGAGCTAGATTTCACGACTACGAAGGCTGTTGGCTTTATCAACCACGGAGGCTGAGTATGTTCACCACGAGAGCAAGAAAAGAGATGATTTGGTTACAACAATTGCTCGAGGAGTTAGGGCATAAGCGGGAGGAATGTAAGCTGCATAGTGATAGTCGAGTGCTATACACCTAGCTAAGAACTCTGCTTTCCACTCTAGGAAAAAGCATATACGATTAAGGTACAATTTCATCGGAAAGTTTTGGAGGAAGATAAGTTGAAGTTGGAGAAGATTCATACCAGTCGAATCCAGAGACATGATGACCAAGGTGGTCACAAGGGATAAACTAAAGCTATGTTTAGCTTTGGTTGGCCTTCACGGATGACAGTGAAGGGTTAAGAAGCTTGCTCGAGAATGGAAATCGAGTCTCAGTGGGAGATTGTTATGTTTGTGGAGCCTATTTTCTGTTAGAGTGTGGTACACCTTCTATGTGTTACACTCGGGTATTTTTATGGCGGTCCCGCTCATCACTAAGTGGGTCGAGGGTTCGGGCAAAGCCCCTGCAAATTTTCATGGGTGGTTTATTAACCCATGGGTAATGGGTAACTGTTATGGGCTGTTTTTGGGCCCATGATTTTTGGTCTTTTGCCCATTGTTTTTATACCCACGTTTTTTTCCCATTGTTTTAATACCCACGGTTTTTTGCCCTTGGTTTTGATACCCACGGTTTTGTATCAAGCTGCAAGCATGCTTGTCTATTTATATGGTCTTATGCATATGATAGAGTACAAAATGTATTAAATATGTGTTTTGAATTTGGGTGTGAATTCTATAGAGTTTTTGAGCATAGCTCCAAACAGATCTGGTATTATATTGAGAGAGTGAGGCTTGTAATAAAATCGAGCAAGTGATTCTTGGTGGATGTAGCCCAAATTGGGTGAACCACGTTAAATCATTTTCTCTTTGTGTTGTGTTATTTTATTCTGCAATTTTATTTGAGATCTGTAATAATTTATGCATATTAGTTTCTCTTGTTCGATTACGTGAGGGATTATTCCACATATTTTATCCCTTATTTCCTAACAAGTACCACGGGTTAAAAGATGTAGATCGATGGGGATTCATGTTGTGGATCATTGGTGGAAAGGATTACTAGTAGCTACATTACGGAATATACTATATCTACATATTATTGTCTAGAAGTCACCGAGTTCAATTTTTTTACAGGATCCCGAAGAGGATCATTTCTACGTCTTATTCCTTTGGAAATGAAGATCTTGATCATTACTTTGAGTTTAGAGGCACTTCGATGGCTAGCTAACCTTCTCTAATTGCTAGGTGAGGAAGCTAAGGTGGAGGAAGATGCCGGATATTAATGAGAAAGAAAGGGAGGAGAGATGACTCAAGTATGGTGAAGTGCGTGAAAGGAAGATTTCTAGACAACGTGAGGTTACAAGTGTGATGGATCTATGGAGGTAGATGTTACGGGAAGGAGTTAAGGTTCACATAGAGGATGTGGAACCTAAGTATTCTATGCTACCCCATCTCGGCAAGCACGGAGAGAGACCCCTTGATTCGATGAGAGTTCATCACGTGGAGAGAGAAGATTCGTTGGTGCGCATCTAAACCCACCTAGTGACCAAACCTTGGCACTTGGTTTTCCAAATTAGAGGAGTGTTGATAACATAGTTGGTATCGGTGGGAGTGACTGATTGACACCCAGGAGGTATAATTTCTTGTTTGGAACTTCTTCGACTACACACTCTATTCTAGTGTTTGGAGGAATTTTTGGACAAGGTGTAAATACGCAAGGCTTGGGAAATACGTCAGGAGTGGCGCGGGGCATACATATGGTAGTGGAACAATCTCATAGACCATTGGCACATAGTTCAGTGGGACATTGGGGACACTAGGTGTGACCATTTTAGGTCCATTATTGGCCACAGGAGGATCCGGAGAGGTGGAACTGTGGATCGGGAGGCACACAACCTAGTGGATCCAGTGGATCTAATGGAGGAAACATTGAAGAATACCAAGGATCTAGACCAAGTGGATAGGGACCTCAGAAGTAATCTTTGGGATATCCTTACACTTGCCGACTACCAAGATTCTATGGAACATGTTCACAAGTGTGAGTTTCATGGTGCATGAAGTGGATCATGACCTCAAAATGGAAGGCTAGTTAATTTGCAACGACATTACAAGGGTGCACGCATAGCTAGTATATGAAGTATGACCCCCATCAGATGGTGGTAGATTACACCACATTGAAAAACACCTTCCTAGCAGAATTCCACATCCCTAAGTTTGAACAGAAGAGCATCAATGCCCTAAAGGATATTTAGCAAGGAATGGCGAGAGAGTGTGTGGGAGTATGACACGTGGTTTAAGAATATCCTGTCAAAATTACCATATGACATTCACCCTTCACAACATTCTCAATGGTTTGTTGGAGGGTTGATAACACCATTTAGAAGAGCATTATCTCATAAGAATTTCATAGACCCATGTGAGGTGCTAGAAGCTACTCTGCATGTTAAAGCTATTGGAAGCATTGATACTGGTGTTAGCCCATTTCTAGAAGCTCAAATCACTGCTATGGCTAAACAACTAGAAAATTTATTTGTAAACTCAACCCATGAGACTCGTAATGGAATGTGGTGTATGGATTGTGAAGTAGAGGAGAATGCCAAGGATAGCTGCCTCACGGAATGTAGTATGCCTTTGTAGTGATAGATTGTGAGATTTTTCATGTGGACCATGATGCGGGTAGATGCCACTTGTTGCGGTGTGTAATTTGGAAGAATGTATCTTCTACTATAAGATATTCACCTCTAAAACCCATGATCATAAGGATTATAGGCTTATTGACCAAAACAATGAAGCCATTGATCATTATGTGCGCCAAACCACCTTCTAGTAGTAGTTCCAAGGAAGATGGCCACCATTATGAAGGACGTACGGATGGAGGCATGCGTGGAAGAAGTTATCGCAAAGTATTTTAGGGTGATGAAAATCATAGAGGAGGAAGAAGTTAGTATCCATGGGAACATGTTATAATTGTGGATCTACAGAACATTATAAATGTGAATGTCCTGATCTATTACAATGCTCGTGGTGTAGAAAGAAGCACAAGTATGAAGAATGTCCATAACTCTATGAGCATATGAACCTATAACACTAGAAATATAAGGATGATGCTATGGTGAGCATAAAAAGGGATGATTCACAATGGATGCCAAGAGTGGCGTGTGAGTCAAAGATAGAACCCGTACTTTAGTGAAAACATGTGTAGAGGCCGCATGCACCAAGGAGATTCCTAGACCATGGAATTTAGTTTTTAGAGTGGAAGGTACCCATACCCTACCCATCAAAAATAAGTATACCAAGAGACTATGGATGTAATTTAGAGTTTACAAGGGGAGATACAATGTCTCAAGGAGAAATCGAGGTAGGTGGGGCAGCGGAAGGATAACGAGGTTCCAAGAAGTGACCTAGATGAGGTCAAAGAAGTATGTAAAATGTTAAGGAAAGAGAATATTATTATTCTTGCTAGGAGAATGGCTAATGGAGAAGGTACCATGCACTTTGAGAAAACACGAGAGACATGTTTTACATGTAAACCTTTCTCCACATAGCCTTGAATATGACAAAGATATTACTTTAAATGTAGTTGTTGATGGGTGGCTCCTGAGCAATATCCTCATCAACATAAGAGTAGAAGTGAATACTCTTACCTTAGATGCTTGGCATTAGATGGGAAGGACACATTGAAAACATCCTCAAATGTGTTGTATATGGAAAACAAAACTAAGGCAATGCCCATTGGAGTATTAAAGGATGCAATGATTACCATTCAAGGGGCAAAGTTTACTAGAGACTTTGAAGTCTTGGTGCTCACTGAGGCAGATAATTTTCCAACATTTCTTGGGTGCCCATGGTGTTACAAGAATAATTTGACATAAGGTTTAACAAAGGATATATTAGTTTCAAGAACAAGGAAGAATGGGTGATGATCCCTTTGATAAATGGGAAGTCGACACCCTACACAAAATAATTGGGAGAAGATGTCCTTAATAGAATATATGTGCACTCCATCGAGATCCTTAGATAATTCACCTTACGAGAAAGAGTTATCCAATTTGAGGATTCCCAATATGTGAGTGATACCACAAGCATGGCATGTGACAATTAGGAACATGGGACTTATGAGTTAATTGGATGACATTTAAGAGGATTGGTAACCAAGGTGACAAAGGCACGTACTGTCCAACGCCTAGGAGAAAGAAAACTACCAATTTACTTGAGAGGGGCTAATCTAGAATATTTCTTGCAAGAAAAGAGTCCCATTGGAGAAGTGAGAAGGAAAGGATGAAAATGTTTAACTACATCCTACTCGGATTTGTTACACGCTAGTGGGTGACACATCGAGAGAACCTCTTAGAATGGCGTGAGGTGAGAATTGCCTTCTCCATAAGGTTTTACAGGAGTAATGCACCCATGACTATAAAATACTACCATTGTCAAGAGACCACTTCCATATCCAAGTATGTGAGATAGCCTAGGATGGGAAGCACGAAAATTACCACCTTAATTATGGGTTCAAAAGTTGTACTCCACCCTGCAAGGTTATGTAGGCATGTGGTATATCCATTTGGAGATGCGTCATCAAACTAGTAATTGGAAAGAATTGGTAGCTGATCTCATTCAAACATTCGAGTATTGAAGTACAAATCCATCAGTACATAAGGCATTATAGGTAGTCAAGTGCCTTACAATAGGGGATAGTGCTATGGTAGAAGATAGAATACAATAATTTCTATGTGAACCTAGCTTGGAGGCATGCTTTGAGGAAGAATAAATAGAGGAGATACAACTTGAGCGTGCATGTATGGAAAAATAAAAGGGAAGATGGTGTATGTCATTGATGGGGAAGAGGCGAAAATTTTGAATGTTAACCATTTTGTAGGGACACGCGAGCTCATAGATAGTGCTTTGATGAATGGGTGTGTGCCTACCATGAACAATTAAAGAAAAAAAAGGTTAACATCGGATTAGGAGAAGAACCTAAGGAGGTAATCATTGGAGATTATTGGTTGGAGAAATAAGTTGTTAAACTCATTTATATGTTACGTGAATTCTAATTTTTTTCCCACGCGGGTACCATGAGATTAAAGGCATCCACTATTCCTTCGGGAGATGAGGATATATTTGAAGGAAGAGGCTATACTAAATGAATCCCAATTTGTTTGTAAAGGTCGAGGAGGAGATGGAAAAATGATAGCATCGGGTATCATTGAGGTTATGGAAGAGTTAGAATGATAATTCCAATGGTGATTAGTATCAAGAAGAGCGGGAGGATAAGGATCTGTGTTGATTATAAGGACCGGAATGTAGTTTATCATCAATCCTTTCCCAACCCCATTTCTTGAAGAAATATTAGAGGAGTGGCATGGCACAAGGTCTACTCTTTCACGGATGGATTCTTTGGGCTATCACAAGGTAAGGATTGTGAAGGAAGACCGAGAGAAAGATGACTTTCACCACTAAGTGGGAAGTTTTACATATATGTCATGCCTCTTGGGTTGAAGAAAGCACCTGCTGTGTTCTCACACATTGTGGTGCAAGCTTTCCAGGACTTCATCCATAAATTTCTTCAAGTTTACTTGGATGATTGGACAATATATGGGTCAGTGAAGGACCATTGTGACAACTTAAGGTTAATGTTTGAGAGGTGTCGTAGTTGAGGATATCCCTTAAAATTAAGAAATGTGTCTTTTTACCCCATTTAGAAAATTATTGGGGCACATCATATGTAGAGAGGGCTTACTTAATAGATCATGCCAAAATTTCATAATTATAGGATTGGGGGAGCCTACTAGTCAAAGCGCAGTGCATGGATTCCTTTGACACATGGGTTACTACAGGAAGTTCATCAATGGATATGCCAAGATTTTCGTGCCTTTAGAAGATTTACTTAGACACAAGAGTGTCTTCCTTTGGGGAGAGGTGCAGCGAAGGCATTTGACACTTTAAGGATAATCTCATCAAAACGCGCCCATAATGTGATTCCCCTCTTGGGATAATCCCTTCCATGTTCATGTTGATGCCTTAGGAACCACCATTGGAGTAGTACTTGCATAGCTGGTGAAGGGATTTTGATCATCCTTTATGCTTTGCAAGTAGGAAGTTGACACCAAAAAATAAAAATTATTCTACAACCGAGTGCAGGCATTGTCAATGATCTGAGCACTTCATTTTGGGAGTGAGCTTGTTTTGGTCTTCTCAAATTAGTATTAAGGTGTGGATTTCAAATTGGGAAGATGAAAGGTCATTTTTTCTTTTCTAACCATGGGAAGATGAAAGTTCATGCAATTTCTTTTCCAGCTATGGGAAGATGAAAGGTCATGACTTTTTCTAGGGTCTTCTCAAAGGATTTTAATCCTATAAATAGAGGTGTTAGGGTATCTTGAATATATCTTGAGTGTTCAAGAGGTCTTGAGACTTAGTGCTCAAGAGGTGATCAAGAGTGATCAAGGTTAAGTAATTGGGTGCCAATTGTGGTTTAGATGTGGTTTAGCATCTTTGGAATTTTGTTGTGAGTTCATAACTGAGAGAAGACTATGAGAGTTATTTTACTCTTGTTGATAATAAAATCTTAGAAAGTTCTTGGTGGACATAGCCCACATTGGGTGAACCATGTTAAATCTTGTCTTGTCTTCTTTTGTGTATTATTTATTTATATTGTTATATTTCTACAAGTATAATCCTTTCTATATAGTTTCCTACTGATGTGATTTGAGGAATTGTTTTTGCATATTTGTTCTCTAATTCCTAACAACTGGTATTAGAGATTTGGTGGATTTTTTCTAAAGTGGTAAATCATAGGAAAGTTTAGCTTAAGTGGGAGCTATGGCACGGGAGAGCGAGATCAAGGGTTGAGAAGTTCAATGGGCATAAATTTGGTTTGTGGAAGATGCACATGGAAGGATTACTTATATCAAAAGACCTCCATGTTCCTTTGGCTGAAAATAAAAGAAAAGAAACCTATAGCCATGTCGGATGAGGATTGGGAGTTGCTAGATAGAAAGGCACTTAGGGAAATTTGGTTATGCCTTGCATCTTCGGTTGCTTTCAACATATCATAGGAGAAGACCACGAAAGGTCTCACGGGTGCTTTGGGGAAGTTATATAAAAAAATATCTACCTCTAATAAAATATTTTTGAAGAAAAATTTATTTAATATAAAGACGTCGAGAATGGTTCTATTTTTTTCATTTGAATGAATTTAATATGGTTTTGAGTATGTTAAACTTGGAAAGAATTGACTTTGATGATGAGGTTAGGGCTTTTTGATTTTGTGCTCCTTATCGGATAGTTGGGATAGCTTGGTTATGGCTGTAAGTAATCCAGTCTCTAATAATTCAAAGTTGAAGTTTTAGGATGTAATAGGTGTGAACCTAAGTGAGGAAATGCAAAGAGCACCGGAGATTCTTGTACTTCTAGAAACACTTTGAAAATGGAAAGCAGAGGAACAAAAGAATAGAGGGAAAGGTAACCATGGGAAGTCAAATTATCGTATCGAAGGTAAAATTCCAAGAGTAAGTTAGAATGTTGGCACTATGGGAAGGTTGGTCATGCTAAGAAATATTGTTGGGCTCTTCGGGATAAGAAGAACAAGGAGGAAACTAAAGAGATAAATGTCGCAATAGGTGATGTTTTTTAGGATGACTTAATTATTTCTTTAGATAATATTTTGAGTCTTGGGTGTTAGATTTAGGGGCTTCTTTCCATGTCCACCCCATATATACATTACTTTAATGATTTTTTTCAAGGATATTTTGGACATGTATATCTTGACAATGATGAACCATGCGAGAATAGTAGGGAAAGGTTGTGTTGGGTGAAAATGCATAATAGGAACACATGGCTACTTAAGGATGTCGGGCATGTGCCTAAGTTGAGGTGGAACTTGATATCAGTAATTCAGGTTTGGGTAGTGATGGTTGTATGATCATTTTTACAGTGGATTCTTGGAAGGTTACTAAGGGAGCTCTTGTGGTTGCAAGAGTTAAGAAAACTAGTACTTTGTATTTAACCAATAGGTGTTGATTATTATAATTTAGTTGCTTCAATGGAGATGTAACTTTGTGGTACCAGAGAGACTCGGTCATATGAGTCAAAAGGGCATGTAGATTATAAAGGACAATTTTCTCAAATTAAAGGAGTTATATTTAGACTTCTATGAGGATTGTGTTTATGGAAAACAAAATCGGTGAGATTCCTCAAGGTTAGAGCTACCAGAAGGAGGGTAAGTTGATTTAGTGCATACGGATGTATGAAGGCCAAATAAGGTAAACTCTATTGGTGATTCATGTTATTATGTCACTTTCATTAATGATGCAACTAGAAAAGTTTTGGGTATATTTCATTAGAAATAAATATGATGTGTTTGAAACCTTCAAAATATGGAAATCCTTGGTTGAGAACAAAACATGTCTCAAGTTGAAATGTCTCAAGTTGCATAATGGAGGGAGTATCATCGATGAATTTCTTGATTACTTTTTGATAAATGGGATCCACAAGCAAAGAATGGTTCCAAATACTCCATAGGAAAATGGAGTTTCAAAGAGAGTGAACATGACAATCATGGAGCGTGTTAGGTGCATGAGGTTACATGTGAGGCTACCACTCATGTTTTGGGTGGAAGCGGTGAGCACAACTATTTATCTGATTAACAAAGGACCTCTATGGCTTTGGATGGAGGTATACCTAAGGAGGTTTGGTCTAGTAAGAAAATTAATTACTAATTTTTTAGAGTATTTAGATGTGATTTATTTGTTCACATTGATAAATATGATAGGACCAAGTTAAAGCTAAGTCTAAGAAATGCACTTTTTGGATATGGTGAGGATGACTTTGGTTTCCATGTTTGGAGTCTTAAGGACAAGAAAATATTATGGTATAGAGATATTTTCTTTAATGAAAAATTCATGCATAAATATCATTGCAAGAATAGAAAGAGGAACCAAAGAAATAATACACAATGTTAGAGGACATTACGGATAATAAGGTGTCCAGGGGCGGTTGGGTGCACATGTTAGGGCACAACCAACTCGGGAACCTACTCATCAGAACCCCAAACTCTTGAGTTGAGAAGGTCTTCTAGGGTAATAAGGGAACCTAAAAATTTACTCCATCTTTGAATTATTTATTACTCATTGATAGTGGAGAGCTAGAGTGATTTAAGGAAGAAGTGCATATGGATGCCGGGAAGAAGTGGGAGATGGCCATGGATAAAGATCATAGATCTCTTATGGAAAACCAGACTTGGGATTTGGTGGAGCTACTTGAGGGCAAGAGATCATTGCAAAATAAGTGGGTGTATAGAATCAAAGAGCAAGATGGAGAAAGGAAAAGATACAAGGCCCGGTTGGTGGTCAAGGGATTTACACAGAAGAAAGGTATATACTTTGATGAAATTTTTTCTCCTGTTGTTAAAATGACTTCTATTAGAACTATTCTTGGTTTAGTAGCAGTAGAATACTTGCACTTAGAGTAGTTAGATGTGAATACTACATTCCTTCATGGTGAGTTAGAGGAGGAATTGTATATGCAGAAGCCATAGGGTTATGAGGTCAAAGGGAAGGAGACGTTAGTGTGCAAATTGAAGAATAGCTTGTATGGCTTGAAACAATCTCCACAGCAGTGGTACAAGAAGTTTGATAGTTTTATGCAGGAGCAGGGTTACTCCAAGTGTCACTCAGACCATTGTGTGTACATCAAGAAGTTTCTTGATGGTAGTTATATTATTTTCCTATATGTGGATGATATGCTTATTGTAGGGAAGAACATGTAAGAAATAAAGGTACTCAAGAAGCAACTAGGTGACTCCTTTGCTATGAAGGATTTGGGGGAAAAAAAAATCCTTGGTATGAGAATAACTTGGAATAGGAAAGAGAGGAAGCTGGTGTTATCTCAAGAAGAGTACATAAAGAAGGTCTTGGAGAGGTTTAGTATGTAAGATGCTAAACTAGTTAGTACCCCTTTGGCAAGTCACTTTAAATTATCAAAGGAGTAGAGTCCCAAGACTAAGGAGGATAAAATATAGATGTCCAGGGCTATACTCATTAGTGGTTGGTAGCTTGATGTTTGTTATGGTATGCACTAGGCCTTACATTTCCCATGCGGTGGGAGAAGTGATCGGTTTATGAGTGATCTAGGTAGAGAGCACTTGCAGGTAGTGAAGTGGATGCTTCGGTATTTGAGAGGGACCATGTGAGTAGCATTGTGTTTCTATGTATCGAGACACTAAATTGTGTGGTTATGTAGATTCGAGACATGGCAAGATATTTTGACATGAGGAGGAGCACCGCAGGATATGTATTTATGGTTAGTGATATAGTTGTGAGTTAGATTTCACGATTACAAAGGTTATGGCTTTGTCAACCACAAAAGCGAGTATGTTTCTACCATAGAGGAAAGCAAGGAGATGATTTGGCTACAATAGTTTCTTGATAAGTTAGGTCATAAGCACAAAGTTGGGAGACTACATAGTGATAGTCATAGCATTATTCATTTCTTGAAGAAATCTAATTTTCACTCTAGGATGAAGCACATTCAATTGAGATATCATTTCATCGAGGTAGCTTTGGAGAAGATAAGTTGAAGCTGGAAAAGATTCATACTAGTCGAGAATCCTATAGATATGATGACCAAGGCAGTCAGAAGGGAGAAGTTGAAGTTGTGTTCAATTTTGATTGGCCTTCATGGTTGATAATGAAGGGTTGAGAACTTTTCTCAGTAGGAACAGTCTCCAAGTGGGAGATTGTTGGGGTGTGGAGCTTATTTTTGGTCTTCTCAAATCAGTATTGAAGTGTGGAGTTTGAATTGGGAAGATGAAAGGTCATGACTATTTCTTTTCCAGCCATGGGAAGATGAAAGGTCATGATAGTTTCTTTTCCAAACATGGGAGGATGAAAGGTCATGACTTTTAAACTTCTAGAGTCAACCTTTGGACTTCTTAAAGGATTGTAATCCTATAAATAGAGGTGTTAGGGTATCTTGAAGATATATTGAGTGTTCAAAGGTCTTGAGTCTTAGGTGAAGAGGTGATCAAGAGTGATCAAGGTTAAGCAATTGGGTGTCAATTGTGGTTTAGATGTGGTTTAGCATCTTTGGAATTACATTGTGAGTTCATAACGAGAGAAGACTATGAGAATTGTTTTACTCTTGTTGATAATAAAATATGAGAAAGTTCTTGGTGGATGTAGCCCACATTGGGTGAACCAAGTTAAATCTTGTCTTGTCTTCTTTTGTGCATTATTTATTTATGTTGTTATATTTCTACAAGTATAATTCTGCTATATAGTTTCCTACTGCTGTGATTTTAGGAATTATTTCCTCATATTTGTTCTCTAATTCCTAACAATTCACAAGTTCGGACAATATATTCTTCTAACCCCTTTTATATTTTACACTACCATATGGCATTGAAATATTTAGTGAGAAGGGCCATTCTGCAAGGGCGCATATGTCGGTGTGGTAGCTGTTGTTCCAAGAATTTGAGTTCACAATGGTTGTCAAACCAAGAAAAAGTAATTCGGACCTGATCATTTATCTAGAATCTATTTAGGGAATATGTGAAAAGCATTGAGGATACCATGTTAGGTGCACAACTATTTAGGTTGTGGCGTGCCCATCGACTTTGAAGATATTGTAGTATTTCTCAAGATAGGTTTAGCATCGGAGGAATGAAGGCATTGGATAAAAATCGATTAGCTATATGCTCACTCCCTACATGTTGATTAATAAGGATTTATACAAATTAGGATGTGATGAGATTCTACATCGATGTGTTCTAGAACATGAGTTCCTAGCCATAATAGAAGAGGCGCGTGAAGGTAGTGTTAGTGGGCACTATGCATGCAACACAACTACTACATGCAAGATATTTATGCTTGGATTATGGTGGGCGACCCTATATAAATATTCTAAGGTGTGTGACCATTGCCAATGCATTGGAAAATAAGGGAAGAGCTTAAATGCCTCTATGCCCTATTCCTAGCACTAAGCCATTCAAAAAGTGGGCTATAGACTTCGTAGGCGCTATTACACTAGCCGCACATAGGAGTGGGTCATGTATATAATCCCTTGCATAGATTACTTGACAAGGTGGGCGAAGAAAAACCTACCAAGGATTTGTACACTAGCTACTACAGTAAGTTTTCTATGGGAAAACATTATTACAAAGTATGGGTGCCCAATGATTTTGACTAGCGATAGGTGTACACATTTCTTAAATGAGACATTAAGGATTACATTAGCGAGAATTCATGGTGGCTCATCACAAGACTACCCCTTACCATCTACAAGAAAATGGAACTATGGAGACATTTAACAAAATACTAAGTCATACCCTAATAAATATTTGTGACGTTCATAGACAAGATTGGGAAGAAAAAGTATCACCTTTCTTTAGGTATATAGGACAACCTACAAGAGGTTAAATAAGGCCACATCGTTTCAATTAGTGTTTGGTGTGGAGGTTATCCTACCAGTTGAATTCATATTACCTTTTATACATATAGGACACACAGGAGGATTGGATGATAAACAAGCGTTGGAAGAAAGAATTGACAAGTTAATGAAATTGGACGAAAGATGATCACTCATTAGGTGGAGCCAAAAGACTAAAAAAGCAAAAAAAAAGGTATGACATGATCATCACATTAAGAACAAAAAGTTTGAGGTTGGGTAGATGGTGTTACTATATGATTCCAAGTTTCTACACCATCTTGGGAAGTTAAAATTCCATTGGTTGGGTCCCTACATCATCTTGTACATCCTTGATTTAGGCACATGCCAATTACAAGTGCTAGATGGGATGATATTTCCAAGAAACTTCAATGGGAGTAGGATGAAGCCCTACTATAAACAAGTCTTCTTGGCATTTGTAATAAGGCAAGTATTGTTAGATAGGTTAGGACTTCCTTTAATGCATTTTTTTTTTCTTGTATTTACCTTTCTCATTATTATTTTGTGTTGTTCCTTGGGCATCGGTAACCTCATTAATTTTTCAAAGGTTTTGAATGCGTAGAGGACTGTGTATAATTTTAGTGTGGGGTGGAATAATGTGAAAGAAAGTGCAAGGTGTAAAGTACCAGGAAGGATTGTGTTGGAAAGCCCAAATTGAATGGTCTGTGAAAGGAAGCGCATGGATGGCCCCAAAAAAAAAATGGGTGAATGAAGATGGTTGGTGCAAGATAGACTACATCTTGGTTCCACGTACAAGGGAGGAAGAAGTACCTTCGGCATTGGTAACGTGTGCAAAATATTCTTTTTCAAATAGATTGTTTGCGTGCCAAAAGGTTGTAGGATTGTTCGTGGAATGTTTGACGTGTTAGTGGGGGCACTAGAGTGTGGATTAGTTAAAAATCTGCAATAATTGTTGAAGTAAGGTGGTAGGTGAAGTAGCATTTAATGCTAAAAAGAATAGAAAGATATAAATAGAAGGTTGGGCACTTCATTATGGACATAATACAAAAAAAGAAATCTCTTGTGGACTAGGGTTTCAAAGTTGATCTATGTGAAGAAATGTTTGAGGAATTAAGGCATGAGTTATTAGATTTGATCTATAAACCAGAAGGAAAGAAGTTCACGGTGTCAAAAAAATTGAGGAGAAGCATCTTCTTATGAACAAGGTTATTCCAGTTAGGGTTAGGCAGCTAGGGCATGGGTTGAAAAGGGTTTCTTCACAAGTTTGAGGTCTGAGCTTGAGAAGGTAGAAAATCAGACCAAGTAAGATAAGTTGAAGTGCTAAGATAACATAAACCATGGCACCTAATAAACCAACTATATCACCTAAAATCCGAAGGGAAAGGGAATGGGAAAGGAAAACAAATAGAAACCCCCATAAGTATGAATGAAGAATCGTATGTAGATATGCATTACCCGATGGGGTTTTACTCGAGAAAGAATGGGAGTACCACTTAAGAAACATGATGGTGAGTGATTAAAAACATCAAATGAACATGAAAGAAAATGAGTTAGTGTTGGAGTTGGTGCACCCTTCAAATAAGAGGACACTAAAGGGTTTACCTATCTATAGTGATGAGGTAAAAGTAAAATTGGAGGTGGGATTATTGCAACTCTATGAGTTTCCTTATTTTGGAAAACCTGAGCACCTCTATCAATGGTTAATGTTGTGTATGCATGAGGAGAAATTTTACTTCATAGGGCACAAGATGTGCATAACTCCTCAGCTGATTTCAAAATTCACAGGCCTCATCTGTGAAGGAGAAAGTATAGATGATGACTTGAGTGACAAGGAAGCCATCAAAGCAAACTATCTCTAATATGATTATAAGAAGGGATCATGGTACTTTGATATCACAAAAATCTAAGACCCTATCATGATAATGGCCACAAACCTTGTGACAAATCTAAATGACCAAGAAAGGTGGACATAGGTAAATAAGTCCTGGTTAAATGTGTGCAGAAAATATCAGAAGGCACCATCTACAAATTTTCTACCTTCACCGCATATTAAATTATTAGTAGCGTGAGCGAAGGATACCAGATACTCTTTGGAATTGACCTCTTGACAATTGTGTTTTCAAATATCGAGTGCCATTTGTGGCAGATAATTTTGTTTGGGATTATCTGGAGAGGAAGACCCCTCACCTGTAAAAATATTTGCAAATTACACTTGCGATAACATGACGGCTGCTCACAAGGCATACCTAGAAAAATGGTATAAGTGCTTAAAGTATGTGTTAGGGGTGGAGTGGAGGATCCTAGAGTAGCTTCTAGCACTCATTGATGGAGAATAAAAATTTGTCTTATACCAACATTTCTACATTGGAAGATTTAAATTGATAGATAAAAATATGGGACCACTGACACAAGCTCCCCTTCTCCTTCACCACTCAATATTTCCAAGTAAGGGTAAATAGACTTAAATAGGACAAAAGACTAAGGTTTGACCTTAGTGAGGTAGATCAAAACCATAAGGAGCTACGAAAAAATCTCTTTTACCCCAAGAAGCATGCGTATGTGGAGAGGTATGTCTCCCATGAAGTTCAAATGACAAATCCTTGACTTTTCCAATAGCATGAGAGAAACCGTGACAAGGGTATATCTATGCATAAGACCAAAGTTTGAGAAGGGAGCATACCTAGAATGTGATGTCTCCATCCCTAAGACCCCATGGGGAGAAAGAATCCCACGTCGGTAAAGAAAGGAAAAGAAGAGGTGCAAGGGAAGAAGAACCAAGTGTCCAAAGTGCACCACAAGTGGGCGCCCCAGGGACAAGTTCTAGAACTAGTACTTACACACGTAGGAAGAGGTCCCCAGTCAGAGAGGAGGCACTAGAACAAGAAAATCCTATCACAAAGGAGAATTCACCAAAGGAGGAAGAAGAAATATCTAAATCTCCTATACTAGAATCCCCAGTTAGGAAGAAATAGAAGGTGATGGAGGAGGTTGATTTGGAGGACACGAGAGAGCTTCAAGGCCTATAAAGAAGAGAGGGATGATGATGAAGAAGATGAACCTAAAGGAGCCCAAGAACCAATATTGTTTGATGTGCATGATTTAGAGTAAGAGGGTGGAGAAGAGTAAAATGAGTTTCTCTTCATGAGAAGGAAGGGTAGCCGGGAGGGAGGAAGGCGCCCCATTAATGGAGGAAGCGAAGAAGTGAGTATGAAAAATCAGACTCCAAGCCTCATGCAGGAGTAGATAAATGAGGTGGTAGAAAAAGAAGCAGCGAAAATCATTGAATCCTTGGTAGAACAAGATTTGGAGCACAACACTGATTTAGTAATGAATGAAGACAAGGAAGAAAGTGTGGGAAAAGATCATGACAACATAGGAGGAGGCCCCAATTTGACGGTATGTATTCCTAAGGGCACACACACAGGAGGAAGGCACACAAAGATCCAGAGACCAAGAATGGACTATATTGATGATCCAAACAAGGTGTTGCACATGCATTTCCAAAACATAGTACCAATAGAAAAATCTTGGCTATGAATTCATTTGATGAGGAAGGTGCATACCCACGGACGAGGAAAATGATTTCTTGGGCAATTGAGTCCCACATTGACGAGACGGAATTCAAGGTAAGCCAAGGGGAAATAATGAAGGTGCATGAGTCAAAATAAGACAACCCCTTGGTGAGCACTCGTGGATATTAGACAAACAAGTTTGCAGATGTCTTGAATAAGGTCTTGGTTGAACTAGAAGCCAAGTTATTCGGGAGGAACGACATGGTAAAATTCCTAGAGACAGAGCTAAAGAAGAAGGAAGAAGATCTCAAATAAAGGACCAAGGACTTAAATTGGGAGGAACTAATTAGTACGTAGCTAAGGCGTGAGTTGAAATAAGAGAAGGCAAGGGTGCCCAAGGTTTGGAAGAAAGTAGAGATGATCACCGATGCCATTTTCTTGAAGCATCCAAATCTAACACCACTCCACACGTAAGTATGGATCCACCCTAGAGTGTCTAGAGGACTTGACCCACATCCTCACAATGGAAAGGAAACCACTTGCCTTAGAGTCTATGGAGGAGGCATCGGCGTGCAAGGAAAAGGAGTACAAGATGAAGGTTATGGAAATTGTTACCGAGTGTAAGAAATTCCTCACAAACATGAAAGTTTCTACCTGGATGTTGAGGTTGTTTATGACAATTACACTTATAGAGATAGAGTGGTGAGCATTCTAGTCACCTCCCATAAAGCAGGTCAAGGATTTCCAGGAGAAGAATAAGTTGAATAGAGCGGAACATGAGAAGATATTAGCTGAATTTGAGAAGAAATCAAAGGCTATTAAGACCTTTCGAGGCTCAATCAAGAACCGAGATGAAGGATTTGTATCCCCATATCACTCAAAGGATGGATGCACTCAAAGACTTGAGAAAAAAATTGGAGGAGATCATGGAAATGATGAATACCCAAGGAAAGGGGCTAAGCTTTGAAGAGGCGAGTGCCTTAGTTAGCAAACATTTGTTAGTGGGCGCAGACCGAGGTAGGTACCTAGAATAATCTAGAGGTAGACCTAACAAATAATTTCCCTCTCCTCTTACATAAGTGATCATAGTTCCCCAATTCTTTCTTTCATCACAAAGTTCTTCATTCCCTTTCTTCAAACCATTTAAAGGTATTCATTCTTTATTCATTAATATTTTTTTCTCGTGGGTGGAGAATAGGCGTAGTTTGGGGTGTTGTTGGGACCTTAAAATATTGGCCAAGTATAAGAAGGTGCGTGGGCACGAAAGGCCTAGTCAAGTAAGGACGTGTAAGGAGAAAGTGCGTAGGACGGGGTTTCTAGTAGGGTTTAATAGATCAAGTGGCACATGTGTAAGAAAAAACAAAGGTTTAAAGACTTAGCCATTTTGACACATCAGGTAGAACATGATAAAAGCGTGACCCGACTATGTATGTAGAATAGATAAGGTGCCATCCTAGTGAAAATGTTGGCCTAAGAAGAAATATACCCTTCGATGGAAGTTTCTAGAAGGCCATCATTACAAAGAGTGGAGAGCTCGGACCAAGAAACATCCTCCCATGAAGGACAACCTTGGACACTTGGAAATAGATCTACAACTCATGTTCTAGCTTGATGAGGTTGAAAAGGGCTATAAATACAAACACACGCTAGAGGAAAAAATGAAGGAGGTGGAGAGAATCGGAAGGAAGTGAAGCCATGTAGGAATACTATGAGAGCTCCATAATTTGGGTAGGGATCTATAGGAAAAGGATGTAATAAGGGGTTGGGATTGTAAATTTTCTCTTGAGAACTGATGGGTATAAATCTAGCTATGATGTATGACTTCGGTCTGCATAATTGTGGTAGTCTGTAATGAATCCAATGAATATAATGAGGTTACCAAACTTGATGAATATGGTTATTAATGTTTCTGATCCATGTTTATAGCTTACAGTTCTGATTCATGAATGTTTATGGAATGAATATAAATCCTTATGCATTTCCTTTCTGTTTTGGTTCCTCTCTATAATCTGTTAAGTACCATTCGGTTTGGGATGACTACATTTGTCTAGAATCCATTCTGAGTTCTATGATAAGTGTATGTCTCGTTCCCACTCACTCTTTTTAAGCTCCTATCATAGATGATGTTTCCCACTTAACTCACATAAAAGAGAGACTCGGTGCCCACGCGTGCCTCGGTGAGTGCCCAGCACCCATTGGGTGATAGGTCAGCATGCATGGGGTTCCCTTGTTCTTGGTGGGTGTAAAAATTACTACACTACCCACTCAATGAACTCGGCCACTAATAAAAATTTGGTGATCATGCGACTTTCTTCACCCTTATAATAGTCCATTATGCAACGCCTTTAGGCTCTTAGGTTCATAAGCCCATCTTTGGTATGGTGGACTCATTAGGGTTATTATTAATAAAGAGGATCTTTTACCAACTCTTACCATTTATCTTCTTCATTACTTATTGATTACCCTATACGAGACTGCATAATTGACACCTATATTTTAAAAGATTTCCACTATGACTGGACTCAACCGTGCCTATAAACTAAGACTCAACCATGTCTATGACCTAGAATCAATCATGCCTAAAACCTACCAACCCATTCCTCTAATTCGTCATATTCTTCCCCTAGCTTATGGAAGAACTACATAGGCCCGAGCCCCCTTTTACCGGGCTATATAGGCAAAGACTCCTAGGGCATGGGGCTTGTAACATTCCCCAAATTAGTACATTAGAACAAGTAATTTTTTTTTTTTTGATAAATGCTTCCTAGTTCTAAATACATAATTTAGAACTCACAAATCAAACAACCATTCTTATAAGAGATAACCATATGCAACATGTGACTCGGTGCACCACCGATCTATTCATTCCATGACCGGTGATCTACCGATCTATTCATGTGTTTCACAGAGTTGGCATTTTTACTAACTCTTCACTCTTGCAGTTCTCTTCCCTAATCTGGGATTTTAGAATGCTCTATCCAAGGAACCTATCTGAATAATCCTTACCATTATTCATCGGCATCTCGTCCCTTAGACTAGGTGACATAGGACAACGCAATTAGCAGCTTGCAATACTTTGGCCAAAGTTTTGAAACATATTGTTCATGTCTCATATTCCTTGATGGCATACTCGTCAATCTGGAATACATCCTCCACCCCACTCCAATGTTATATAGAATGTCCTATACTGACTTCTGTCAGCCATCCCTGTCCCAAGTCATTCACTCAGGAATGGATTAATAACATGACAACGTTATAAGGATGTTCTCGAGGACTAGGGATAAGCAGACATACCGATCAACCTAGTTGACCCCGTGTGTCAAGGTACCCCGAATCCCCAAGGGCAGCCTCATAACATGACCATGTTCCTAACCAGATCCCGAGTAAAAACTTGTTTGAGTTTAAGGTGTAAATCTTAACGATCAATGCAAAGGGTGTCGCCATAAGTCACCTGCATTGTTGTATCTTCGAGAAGATCCTAATCTTCTTGAAGGTACAACCCTGCAGTTGACTTGTGCTGTCATTCTTCAAACCGCCTCAAAAAGATCTACTTAACTTTAAGGTGTTACTTCCGTTGAGTTAAAGTTATACTTTAAGACACTCCTTTTAGGGTAGTCTTTTCCCAACCCCCGGGTTCCTCACCTTTGAGTTGCCTTTCCTATTTAAGACCCATTTCACAGTGAGAAGATTAATAAGATTTGAGATCTCATCAAGGAGTTCATTGATTCACAATTATCTTAATCAACGAAATTGGGCAGTAGCCCCAAGTCTTCTCATAAGGTTGCTAACCATACCCTTTTAGGTTTATATCAGTTCTCAAAGCTGAAATATATCTTTCTTATTAGTAATAAGATATAGTAATTTTAAATCATTTAATATGTTGTCTTGACTTAGATCAAGGTTAGGAAGTAATAAATTACTCTTCCCGTTTAGCTTCCTGTTAAGGTTTATTTTAACCTTAGCTTCTCGAAGAACAGTGGGCTAATTTCAAATTTAGCCTTATATAGAACATAACAGAACTACCAATCATTTACAAGTATCCACCACATAATCTTTACAAGGCTTACTTAGAGAATCCCAAATATCTCCAAGGTATAAAATAATAAAAATGCACTTAAAAACATTCGAACCGAAGAAGTTCAATTCATCAAGATACAATGCAGCCACATAAGTAACAATCCCCTCATTTCATTCATTTCTAAGCTAATCAATTACAATTTATGCATTCAACATATTTGATACAATACACAACAGCAAGAGAACAACTTTCTCAGTGTAGTACATTTAGAGAATCAAGTTGGAATTCATCATAAAACCAAATTAAACAATCTGAACATCATATCAGATCTGCGTGCCTTTACCACTTACGACAACCATCTGCAAAAATTGTCAACGCGGGTCAGTTCGGTGAACTGAGCATGATAAGCACTAATTCTTAAAACAATTGCAATCCACCAATTGCTCTCATTAAACACCCTGTTTAAATGAAATCATTTCTTCAAACATGTAAACATAAATCAGACTATGCTCTTTCTATAATTCAAACATGACTTTTAATGCATAACTCATATTATAGTTACCAATTAATCCTAAATACTTTTCAGATGTTTCATCATATATATTAAAGACTAAGAAGAACAAATATATCCAAAAAAACTATCCATCTCGAATCAATAGGACAGCAATAATCCACAAATTATTCCATTCAACAACACAAATGAATTTCCTAACAGTTCGTGTATCCAACAAATATGTTTTTACCCATTCCACAAAGGCAGTTTATAACATTCCGCAAGCTCAACTGACGGGATTATTTTATAATCATAACATATTTCAATGGTATTGACAAGTATACCTACTTATACAGCAACACACATTTTATACCAGTCTCTCCATACAATACCACAGTCTATTCTTGTTATGCCCTTACCATAGAGATCACATAAGGATACAAGAAGAAAGCACATAAAGTTTCCAGACTAGGAGAGAGAGAGTATTTTCTTATTCCTCCTATTATACATCAACATATACTTTACAGCATAGGAAAAGAAACAGAGACAAATCAGATTCCCATATCAATCATGTTCTAGACTGTACCGACTCCTCTAGAATAATGCAATTACATTTACGCATGCGACTAAACAGTCGAGATTACAAGAAGAAACTACAGTTTCATCTAAATTCCATAATAAAAATCACCTGTAGCCATTAAGCAATACAAGAGCTCTCGCGACAAAGTAGTAGTAAATAATCCAAACATAATAGACTCAACAAATCTTTCCATATCATTCATCAAACATGAAAATACCCTATGCCATCGCCTGACATGGCACAGCTAGGAACTCTTTATCTCAGTCAAATACGAGACTAGATAACACTATAAACAAAGGATGTTTCCATATGCAAACACAACATGACATTTCCACTGAGTCGAAACACATACATACACAGCAACATTCAACTGAGTCTAATCTCTACGATGATACAACAAGGACTTATTTCAGAAGCCTAATTCAAGAAAGAATAACCACAACAAGGATTTCACATAAGTCGACTCCATATCAATAATTCATCAAAGTTTCATCCGAAGTCGAGCTAATACGAAAATACAGTAGGGACTCAAACAGAGTCAAGTTTGTAATGAAAACCCAACACTTAATCCCTCAGAATCAAACTGAATATATACACAACAATATTTAGAAAGAGTGTATTCAATATGCATGCACAGCGAGGACTTAAATCAGAAATCGAGTCAACACGCAACACATCATGGACTTCATCAGAAGTCGTGTTCAAATGGAAATACTGCAAGGACTCCAACAGAGTCATAACCCACCAGTACTCACAACCAGGGTTTCGATTGAAGTCGAATTCATACGACAACAACTCAAAGACTCCAACTGAGTCAATACCAAATAGTATTCACTACAAAGCTTCTACAGAAGTTGAAAACATAAGATACGTTTCAAGGACTCCAACAGAGTCATTTGCATAAATAATCCTTGCAAACCTTCGACGGTGTCTAACCAAAATTGAAAACACAGTAAGGACTTCACAGAAGTCGCGTTCAAGTAAAATAAACACAGTAAGCATCCCAAACAGAAGAAACATCAAGTATTCACAAGATTCAACAGGATTCAACAACAATAATAGCACAGCCAGGTCTTCAATCGAAATGAATCCAAAAAGAAGAATAAATACAGTAAACATTTCAACAAAGTCTTCGAATAACCCGAGATCCCCAATCCATAGGAAAAGAAAAACCAATACATTGCTTCAAACCAACTGTACTAAAATCACCTGAACAGAGTTGTTTTAATGAAAGCATTTGAAGTAAAGCAAGATTTTTAAAAGTTAGGGCCTATCATGCCTGATAGTGTCGCTTAAAAATCTGAAGAAGATCTCTGAATGTGCTCGCACCTTCTCTTCTTCCTCCATGATAGATTAAACAACAATAAATTGTTACCTTCATGCCTTATAAACTTTCCCCAACAGAGAAAGGAGCTAGATATTCTCAAAGTTGCCATGCAACACAGAGTAGACTGGTTCGAAGAACCAGTGATCAAGCAGAGAGAAAAACGGAACGCATGGAAAACCAAAATACCAACCAATTTTCCATTTGCATGCCTTCCCAAGCAATCCACGCTCGGGAACCGAAGTTCATCAATGGCATTAACTCCAAGATTCCCACCTATTCTCCATTGCCACCGACCGCCTAAGTTGGTGATTGCCAAATGAAAGCAAACAACCATTTCCAAATTTGGCGATGCTGCCACGTCAGGTCACAATAGCCGTTAGCAACCTCCGCCAAATCCCAAGTCCTTCATCCTTATCCACCTCATTTAATGCCATGGAAACCACCGCCCATGACTCGCGCCCCTTCATAGGTCCCCCTCCATCCATCCATTAGTTAAGATAGGTTAGAACATAGGTTAGATCATAAGGTAAGACATTAGTCTTACTTCCATAGTGCTAGGTGTAGTTAACCTTAGGAGCATTACGCTTATAGATTAGGGTTAGTTTAGATTAGAAATCAATCAACCAATAGGTTATAGTTTAGGTTAAGGTTATTAACCTTAACGAATTCAGTCAAGGTCTCATAAGTAGGACCGATCAGTTTTAGAACCAAATAGGGTATATCATTCCCGTATTGGATTCTATCTGGTATCGCTAATAAGCTTGCAGTATCCACTAGAATTTCTTACCTGGCTTAAGGTCTAGGCCTTCCTGATATTACGATATCGGAAACCAAATTCATTTTACACGATCAGCCTGAGTTAAACTCAGGAATTGCTTATTCAACTCATTCAGACCTTGCATCTTCGAAAGGTCAATATTTTTTTTTCTTTTTGTTCATCCTGAACAAACTTAAAACATCTCTTGGATCAATGCAACTGATCCAAGGCTGAGTCATAAAGACGGATAAATCCACAATTCCTCCCGAAATCAAATTGAACTCGAAAGCAAAATGAAAGAGATAAAAGAGTCCAAACATATCCTCGACTCACCAAATATCTTCAAGAGCAAAGAAGATACAATCCATATCAAGCATGACTTCACAATCAAAGGAACACATCCTTATATAGAAGAAATCATATATCAACACTTGAATGCTCAGGAGGAAGTAACAATAGTTCAGGGTGTTACATGCTTCCCTCCTAAAAGATTCATCGTCCCGATGATTACATATTTTGATTTACCTTCAGGTCAACCAATTTATTAGTTCACAATACAATTAGACTATTTCCAACTTGAATAGTTCCAGAAATCAATGTCACGATACATTTTATTCAACCTGAATAATGTTTGCCTCAATCTGGCTTTCATAAAGACATGAAAAGATAAGTTCATAAAAAAATGTTTTGTCAACAGATTTCATTCTATTCAAAAAGAAAGGGAAAAGCAATTTTCATCTCTTCCAGATTTTCCCAAGTTGCACTTTCTTCGTTAAACTGGTCCCACTGGACCTTACATTGCTATATTTCATGATTTCTCAAATGCAATTGGTGAGTTTCCAGCACTTGTGTGGGTTTAACCACGATTATTCCTGGTCTTGGACCTACAAGGAATTCCAATTTAAAACATGTGACAAATCTGAAACGTATTTCTTAAGCAAAGAAATATGGAAAACATCATGCATGCGAGACAAAGCAGGTGGTAATGCTAATCGATAAGCTACAAGATTGATTATTTTGACAATTTTGAAAGGTCCCACGTAACGAGGTGACAACTTGGCAACCTTGCCAAAAGTTATAGAACTCTTTCTGGGTTTAACATGAAGAAAAACCTTCTCACCAAGTTCAAACCTTCGATCAACCCACTTAAGGTCAACATAGCTCTTCTGCCTATCTGTTGCTTCCTTTAATCGTTCACGAATCAACTTTACTTGTTGTTCCATTTCAGTGAGGATTTCTGGCCCAATTACCACTCTATCCTCAATACTATCCCAGCTAATAGGGGTTCTGCACTTTCTTCCATAAAGTGCTTCAAAAGGTGTCATTTTAAGAGATGAGTGATAAGTGTTGTTGTATGTGAATTCAACTAATGGAAGATACTCTTCCCATTTATACTGCTGATCCATGTAATACATTCGCAACATATCTTCCAACACTTGATTTACTCTCTCGGTTTGTCCATCCATTTCTGGATGATATGCAGAACTAAAGTTTAGTTTTGTTCCAAGAGCTGTATTTAGTGTTTACCAAAATCTTGAGGTCATTCTAGGATCCCTGTCAGATATAATCAATTCTGGTACACCATGTAACTTAGAAAATTTCGTGTATGAATCTTTTGGCCGATACTGGTGAATCATCCTTTAGATTTCCAGCGATGAAATGAGCTACCTTAGTTAGTTTATCTACAACTACCAAGATAACATCATGTTTATTCCTGGACATAGGTAACCCTTGTACAAAGTCCATGCTTATTACTTTCCATTTATACTGTGGTATGCTATGGGGATATAATAGTCTAGCAGGGTGCATGTGTTCTGCCTTAACCCGCTGACATTCCAGACAATGTGTCACAAAATCAATAACATCCTTTTTCATACCTTTCCAAAAGTATCGTTGTTTTAAATCGGTAAGCATTTTTGTGATACTCGGTGTCCAGAGAAAGGCAAATTATGAAATTCAACTAACAAATTCTTTCTCAAATCATTTAGCAAAGGAACGTATACTCTATTTTCATAACGTAAGATTCCTTATCAAAACGAAAACCTTTATACCTTTCATCATTAGGTTCTGCTACAAGCACCGTTTTTACTTCTTTGAAAGTATATATCGATTCTGAGGCACTTTTACCTCATCCTTAAACCGAGTTCTTAATGTTATAAGAGCGAAATGTGCTTCCTACGACTTAGAGCATCTCGCTACTCTATTCTCTTTCCCTTTGATGTAGCTAATATCAAAATCATATTGAGATAAAACTCTAACCACATTCTCTGTCTGCATTTAGATTAGGCCGAGTGAAAATATATTTCAGTCCTAAGTGATCGGGCCAACTCAAAAGGTTTCCCAAGTAAATAGTGTCTCTAGACTTGAAGCGCATGAACAATTGCAGCAAGCTCTAAATCATGAGGGGCATAATTCAGCTCATGTAACTTAAGTTTTCTACTTTCATATGCTATGACTTGATCATTTTGTAACAAAACACCTCCAAGGCCTTCCCTAGAAGCATCCGTTACAACAGTAAAGCTCCCATTAGGGTCTGATACAGCTAATATAGGTGCTAAAGTCAATTGGCTTTTCAAACTTTTGAAAGCAGTTTCACACTTATCATTCCAAATAAATTTCTTATCCTTTTTCTGCAATGAAATTATCGGTGTAGCCACTTTAGAAAAATCCTTAAAAAAATTTCTATAATAACTAGCAAGACCCATGAAGCTTCTTACTTTGTGCACATTCTTTGGTGCAGGCCACTCAGTTATTGCCACTATTTTTGAAGGATCCACAACAATTCCTTCTTTACTAATGACATGACCCAAATAGTGAACTTCAGTATCAAAGAAAGAACATTTGGATAACTTACCGTATAACTTTCTTTTTCTCAAAATTTCCAAAACTATCTTCAAATGCTCATTGTGCTCTTCGACACTTTTAGAATATATGAGAATATCGTCCAAGAATACAAGTACAAACTTGTCCAAATATTCTTGAAAGATATTATTCATTAAGTTCATAAAATTTGCGGGTGCATTAGTTAATCCAAAGGGTAGAACCGTGAATTCATAATGTCCGTACCTGGTTCGGAAAGTTGTTTTATGAATATCTTCTTCTCTAATCCTTAATTGATGATAACCAGATTGAAGATCTATCTTGGAATAAACCGCTGCCCCATACATCTGATCAAATAGATTGTTGATCCTTGGAAGTGGGTATCTGTTCTTGATTGTTGCCTTGTTTAACATCCGATAGTCAATCACACATGCCTAAGTGTTCCATCCTTCTGTTTTACAAATATTACTTTGGCGCTCCCCAAGGTGAAACACTTCGTCCTAATCAAACCCTTAGATAAAAGTTATTGCAGTTGTGCCTTAAGCTCGACTAACTCGTAGTAGTCATCTAATAAGGTGCCTTGGAAATAGGTTCCGTTCCTTGTTTGATTTCAATAGTGAAATCAAATTCCCTTTTGTGTGGTAAACTTGGTAATTCCTCGGAAAAACATCCTTGAAACTTTGCAACAATGTGGGGAATCGTTTCATGGAGTCACCATCTTCTTAAGAATTCAGATATCTTTACTGCATATAAGGTACATCCTTTGTTTTTAGCCTTTTTAAGTTACATAAATGACTTCCTAACCGAAATTTCCCGTTTCACTCCTTGTATCTCTTCTGTTGTTTTAGACGATCATCTAAACATCTTATTTTCTTTTCAAAGCAGTCTACTTTTGCTTTATGGTCAGCTAACCAATTAACACCGATGACAATGTCATAGGATCCCAAAGGTGCAACATAGAGGTCAACTTCAGTGGAAAAGTTAGGTAAGTCAAGGACTGCCCCAAAAAGACACATACTCACTGTATGAACAGAGTTATTACCATACTGTACAGTCCAAGATTTATCCATTTTTCCAGCTTTTCTCTTAAGTTTAGAAGCAAGTTTACTAGAAATAAAACATTAAGACCTCCTAGTATCAAAAGAATAGTGACAGTATGCCAAATAACTTACCCAACTTCTATTGGTGTCACTTGCTTTTCAACTTACTGCGCTCTTTGCGCAAAGCATGTATCTTATGCTGCTGATTACGATCATCCTTCTTCAAAGGGCACTGATTGGCATAGTGGTCTTTGCCACAATTGTAGCAGCCTCCTACAGGTCCCTTTTTAGGCTCAAAATTACTTCCAGCCTTAAAGTTATCACATTGTCCTCCATAGGGTTTCGCCCATTGTTATAATTTTTGGAAAAACTATCCCTTACATTTCCAAAGTGCTTATTTTCTATTGTTTTCTTACTATTATCCCCTGAAACTTACTGCTTTCCAAAATTTTTCCATGGCCCCTTTTTGGGTGCAGTGAAGTTGAAGAAGGATTTGAATCTTCTTCCGCACTTCTTCTTTATGAGCTGAAATAGCCTTTAATTTCTCTGTTTTGCCTTATGGCCTTTCAACAACTCCTTCCATAGTGGTTGGGTTGTTAACATCGACCTCTCCTCCTATCATGGATTCAGCCCCATGATAAATTTTCGTATTCTAAACTTCTCGTCAGTTTGATATTGTGGTACGTACTTGAGGAGTTTCGTAAACCGCTCCCAATATTCAGTTACTGTTAGCTTCCCTTGAGCTAAGTTCTAGAATTCTGTCATTTTCTGATCATAGAAAAGTTGTGGCAGCCAACGTTGCCTAAAATAGCCCTTAAATTGATCCCAAGTGATATTGGTCTCATCAATATTTAGCTCAGCTTTACGGCTGTCCCACCACAAAGATGCTTCATGGGAAAGTTGATAGGCTCCCCAAATAGCTTTGGTTTCCTCCGAGAAGTTTCTTATTGCAAAGTACTTCTCCATTTCGCTGAGCCAATTCTCAGCTCCATCTCCTAATGTGGTGCCATCATATTTAGGTGGGCTTATCCTTTTTATATCATTAGTGAGTTCCATTTGCCAACCTGGCCTTTTTGTTTTCTGGTTGGACAGGTGCATTTCTAGCGTTATTATCAACACCCATATCAGGGTTGTCCTCAGGAGGTTGCTGATTGTCGTTACCAGCTTCATCATCCTCCTCATTTCCCATTACTTGCTGCTCAAGTACATATGCCTAGATGATCTCTTGTGTCCAACAGTAAGCAAGGATCTCATCAAGTTTATGGGTTGTTGCCACCCCTTCTTCGTGGAGCATTATTCGCAACGCTCCCCCTTGTTCTAACCATTTTCTCACAAGAAAATTCAGGTTTTTATCGATTATGGACACATAGGTCTAAGAGATACAACCTTCACTCGATACCAAGATGTAACATTCCCAAATTAGTACATTAAAACAAGTAAATTTTTTTTTTTGATAAATGCTTCCTAGTTCTAAATACATAATTTAGAACTCACAAATCAAACAACCATTCTTATAACAGATAACCATATGCAGCTGTAATGACTTGGTGCACCACCGATCTATTCATTCCATGACTCGGTGATCTACCGATCTATTCATGTGTATCACAGAGTTGGCGTTTTTACTAACTCTTCACTCTTGCGATTCTCTTCCCTAATCTGGGATTTTAGAATGCTCTGTCCAAGGAACCTATCTGAATAATCGTTACCATTATCCATCGCCATTTCGTCCCTTAGACTAGGTGACATAGGACAACGCAATCAGCAGCTTGTGATACTTTGGCCAAAGTTTTGAAACATATTGTTCATGTCTCATATTCCTTGACGGCATACTCATCAATCTAGAATACATCCTCCACCCCACTCTGATGTTATATAGAATGTCCTATACTGACTTCTGTCAGCCATCCCTGTCCCAAGTCATTCACTCAGGAATGGATTAATAACATGACAACATTATAAGGATGTTCTCGAGGACTAGGGATAAGTGACATACTGGATCAACCCTAGTTGACCCTATGTGTCAAGGTACCCCGAATCCCCAAGGGCAGCCTCATAACATGACCATGTTCCTAACCAGATCCCGAGTAAAAACTTGTTCAAGTTTAAGGTGTAAATCTTAACGATCAATGCAAAGGGTGTCGCCATAAGTCACCTGCATTGTTGTATCTTCGAGAAGATCCTAATCTTCTCGAAGGTACAACCCTACAGTTGACTTGTGCCATCATTCTTCAAAACCACCTCGAAAAGATCTACTTAACTTTAAGGTGTTACTTCCATTGAGTTAAAGTTATACTTTAAGATGCTCCTTTTAGGGTAGTCTTTTCCCAACCCCCGGGTTCCTCACCTTTGAGTTGCCTTTCCTATTTAAGACCCATTTCACAAAGTGAGAAGATTAATAAGATTTGAGATCTCATCAAGGAGTTCATTGATTCATAATTATCTTAATCAACGAAATTGGGCAGTAGCCCCAAGTCTTCTCATAAGGTTGCTAACCTAACCCTTTTAGGTTTATATCAGTTCTCAAAGCTGAAATATATCTTTCTTATTAGTAATAAGATATAGTAATTTTAAATCATTTAATATGTTGTCTTGACTTAGATCAAGGTTAGGGAGTAATAAATTACTCTTCCTGTTCAACTTCCCGTTAAGGTTTATTTTAACCTTAGCTTCTCGAAGAACAAAGTGGGCTAATTTCAAATTTAGCCTTATATAGAACATATGAACGTAACTACCAATCATTTACAAGTATCCAGTCACATAATCTTTACAAGGCTTACTTAGAGAATCCCAAATATCTCCAAGGTATAAAATAATAAAAATGCACTTAAAAACATTCGAACCGAAGAAGTTCAATCCATCAAGATACAATGCAGCCACATAAGTAACAATCCCCTCATTTCATTCATTTCTAAGCTAATCAATTACAATTTATGCATTCAGCATATTTGATACAATACTCAACAGCAAAAGAACAACTTTCTCAATAGTACATTTAGAGAATCAAGTTGGAATTCATCATAAAACCAAATTAAACAATCTGAACATCATATCAGATCTACATGCCTTTACCACTTACGACAACCATCTGCAAAAATTGTCAATGCGGGTTAGTTCAAGAACTCGAGCATGATAAGCACTAATTCTTAAAACAATTGCAATCCACCAATTGCTCTCATTAAACACCCTGTTTAAATGAAATCATTTCTTCAAACATGTAAACATAATTCAGACTATGCTCTTTCTGTAATTCAAACATGACTTTTAATGCATAACTCATATTATAGTTACCAATTAGTCCTAAATACTTTTTAGATGTTTCATCATATATATTAGAGACTAAGAAAAAAAAATGTATCCAAAACAACCATCCATCTGAATCACTAGGACAGCAATAATCCAAAAATTATTCCATTCAACAACACAAATGAATTTCCTAACAGTTCGTGTATCCAACAAATATGTTTTTACCCATTCCACAAAGGCAGTTTATAACATTCCACAAGCTCAACTGACGGGATTCTTTTATAATCATAACATATTTCAATGGTATTGACAAGTATACCTACTTATACAACAACACACATTTTATACCAGTCTCTCCATACAATACCACAGTCTATTCTTGTTATGCCCTTACCGTAGAGATCACATAAGGATACAAGAAGAAAGCACACAAAGTTTCCAGACTAGGAGAGAGAGAGTATTTTCTTATTCCTCTTATTATACATCAACATATAATTTATAGCTTAGGAGAAGAAACAGAGTCAATCAGATTCCCATATCAATCATGTTCTGGACTGTACCGACTCCTCTAGAATAACGCAATTACATTTACGCATGCGATTAAATAGTCGAGATCACAAGAAGAAACTACAGTTTCATCTAAATTCAATAATAAAAATCACCTGTAGCTATTAAGCAATACAAGAGCTCTCGCGACAAAGCAATAGTAAATAATCCAACCATAATAGACTCAACAAATCTTTCCATATCATTCATCAACATGAAAATACCCAATGCCATCACCTGACATGGCACAACTAGGAACTCTTTATCTCAGTCAAATACGAGACTAGATAACACTATAAACAAAGGACATTTCCATATGCAAACACAACGACATTTCCACTAAGTCGAAACACATAGATACACAGAAACATTCAATCGAGTCTAATCTTTACGATGATACAAAGCAAGGACTTATTTTAGAATCCTAATTCAAGAAAGAATAACCACAACAAGGATTTCACATAAGTCAACTCAATATCAATAATTCATCAAAGTTTCATCCGAATTCAAGCTAATATGAAAATACAACAGGGACTCAAACAGAGTCAAGTTTGTAATGAAAACCCAGCACTTAATTCCTCATAATCAAACTGAATATAAACACAACAATATTAAGAAAGAGTCTATTCAATATGCATGCACAACGAGGACTTAAATCAGAAATCGAGCCAACACGCAACACATCAAGGACTTCATCAGGAGTCGTGTTCAAATGGGAATACTGCAAGGACTCCAACAGAGTCATATCCAACCAGTACTCACAACCAGGGTTTCGATTGAAGTCGAATTCATACGACAACAATTCAAGGACTCCAACAGAGTCAATACCAAAAAGTATTCACAACAAAGCTTCTACAGAAGTTGAAAACATAAGATACGTTTCAAGGACTCCAACAGAGTCATTTTCATAAATAATCCTTGCAAACCTTCAACGGTGTCTAACCAAAATTGAAAACACAGTAAGGACTTCAACAGAAGTCGTGTTCAAGTAAAATAATCACAGTAAGCATCCCAAATAGAAGAAACATCAAGTATTCACAGCAAGATTCAACAGGATTCAACAACATAATAGCACAGCTGGGTCTTCAATCGAAATGAATCCAAAAAGAAGAATAAATACAGTAACATTTCATCAAAGTCTTTGAATAACCCGAGATCCCCAATCCACAGGAAAATAAAAACCAATACATTGCTTCAAACCAACTATACTAAAATCACCTGAACAGAGTTGTTTTAATGAAAGCATTTGAAGGAAAGCAAGATTTTTAAAAGTTAGGGCCTATCATGCCTGATAGTAGTGTCGCTAAAAATCAAGAAGATCTCTCGAATGTGCTCACACCTTCTCTTCTTCCTCCACGATAGATTAAACAACAATAAATTGTTACCTTCATGCCTTATAAACTTTCCCCGACAGAGAAAGGAGTTAGATATTCTCATGGTTGCCATGCAACACAGAGTAGACTAGTTCGAAGAACCAGTCATCAAGCAGAGAGAAAAATGGAACGCATGGAAAACCAAAATACCAACAAATTTTCCATTTGCATGCCTTCCCAAGCAATCCATGCTCGGGAACCGAAGTTCATCAATGGCATTAACTCCAAGATTCCCGCCTATTCTCCATTGCCACCAACCGCCTAAGTTGGTGATTTCCAAATGAAAGAAAACAACCATTTCCAAATTTGGCGATGCTGCCACGTCAGGTCACAATAGCCGTTAGCAACCTCCACCAAATCCCAAGTCCTTCATCCTTATCCACCTCATTTAATGCCATGGAAACCACTACCCATGACTCACGCCCCTTCATAGGTCCCCCTCCATCCATCCATTAGTTAAGATAGGTTAGAACATAGGTTAGATCATAAGGTAAGACATTAGTCTTACTTCCATAGTGCTAGGTGTAGTTAACCTTAGGAGCATTACGCTTATAGATTAGGGTTAGTTTAGATTAGAAATCAATCAACCAATAGGTTTTAGTTTAGGTTAAGGTTATTAACCTTAACTAATTCAATACAGGTCTCATAAGTACGACTCGATTAGTTTTAGAACCAAACAGGGTATAACATTCCCATAATGGATTCTATCCAGTATAGCTAATAAGCTTGCAGTATACACCAGAATTTCTTACCTGGCTTAAGGTCTAGGCCTTCTTGATATTACGATATCGGAAACCAAATTCATTTTACATGATCAGCCTGAGTTAAACTCAGGAATTGCTTATTCAACTCATTCAGACCTTGCATCTTCGAAAGGTCAATAATTTTTTTCTTTTTGTTCATCCTGAACAAACTTAAAACATCTCTTGGATCAATGCAACTGATCCAAGGCTGAGTCATAAAGACGGATAAATCCACAATTCCTCCCGAAATCAAATTGAACTCAGGTGCTAAAATGAAAGAAATAAAAGAGTCCAAGCATATCCTGACTCAGTCAAAGATCTTCAAGAGCAAAGAAGATACAATCCATATCAAGCATGACTTCACAATCAAAGGAACACATCCTCATATAGAAGAAATCATATATCAACACTTGCATGCTCAGGAGGAAGTAACAATAGTTCAGGGTGTTACAGCTTATCTTGGAGGTTAGCTTGGCCACTCTTTACCCTAACCTATTTTCCCCATTTTCCTAATCATCTTCTATCTTAATTTTCATTTTTATAACACTTAGAAAATTACCAAACATATAGATCTACCATTTTATCACATTATAAATACATCTAATCACTCAATTCACATTTCTATAATATCAAAGATTTTGGAAATTTGCACCATAACATACATATAACTCATCATTTATTTCCCATGTTACCAATAACTTGGAAATTAAATCAACAAGTAAAAAAATGACTCCATCATTCCTAAACTGACTTGACTCCATCATGCCTAAACCGACCCGACTTCGTCATGCCTAAACCGACCTAACTCCTTCATGCCTAAACTGACTCAACTCCATCATGCCTAAACTGACCTGACTCCATCATACCTAAACCGACCTGACTCCATCATGCCTAAACCAACCTGACTCCATCATACCTAAACCGACTCCGACTCCAACATGCCTAATCTACCTAGTTTCCACCCATTTACATATAAAAATGGAAATTTTACAACACAATTACATCATCCATACCATAAATCTCATCATCTATACCAATGAAATTCTATACATCAATAAAAATGTACACCAATACAAATACATATAAGTATCTCAAAACTCTCATATACAACCTCACCATCTTTGGCATGCAGCTAATATATGATCACAAATCTCAAAAACACTAATGTACATCCTTACTATCATCAACATATAGGATGGTATATATCAAAAATAATAATCATCATGATGACATCAGCGGCCATCCCATCTCGATGTCCATGTTAGTATCATCTATATCCTCTCCTCATCCCAAACCCCGCCATCATCTCTCCACCCTCTATGGTTTTAGCCTTTTCCTTCACCTATCTTGCAACTAGGTCAAGCCTCTCGTGAACTAATGGCTTCCCTTGACCATGTATATGGGATCGTTGGCCCCCGTGATCTGTCTACACTATGTGTGCCAAATCTTATTCTCCCACTTGAGGCTGTTGTACCATGCAATAGTAAAATGATCTTGGTAGTATCTTGCCTCATTCAAGGCATCGTTGAATCTGTTTGTTGCTGTAACATTCCCATTTTAAGATGTTAGAAATAAGGGGATTTTTTTTTAAAGTGATGTTCTCTGCTCTAAATACATAATTTAGAACACACATTCCATAACATCCATTCCATATCATTGGTGAGTTCAAATTGCTAACCCGGCCTTTTTGTTTTCTCGGTTGGACAAGTACATTAGTATTTTCATTATCAATACCCAAATTAGGGTTGTCCTCAGGAGGTGGCTGATTGTTATTACCAGCTTCTTCTTCCTCCTCATTACCCATCACTTGTTGTTCGAGTATAGCCAAATGATCTCTTGTGTCCAATAGGAAGCAACGATTTCATCAAGTTTTTGGGCTGTTGTTGCTCCTTCATCGTGGAGCATTATTCACAAAATTTCCTCTTGTTCTAACCATCTTCTCATTACAAGAAAATTCAATTTTTATCAGATTATGGACACAATAGGTCCAAGAGCTGCAACCTTCAGCTCTGATACCAAGATGTAACATTCCCATTTTAAGACTTTAGAAACAAGGGAATTTTTTTAAGTGACGTTCTCTATTCTAAATACATAATTTAGAACAAAATTCCATAACATCCATTCTCATAACAGATAACCATATGCATCTGTAATGACTCGGTGAGCCACCGATCTATTCATTTCATGACTCGGAGAACTACCAATCTATACATGTTTAACATTAAGTATTGAATACTTTTCTGTATACTATGTATACTGGGTTCTCTTCCTTATTTGGGGTATTGAGTGATCTATCTAGGAACCTATCTCGAGTATTTGCTACCAATACTCATATGCATCTAGAACCTTAGACTAGGTGACATAGGACAACATAATCAACAACTTGCGATACTTTGGCAAAAATTTTCTAACATATTGTTCATATTACTCATTCCTTGATGACATACTCATCAATATGGAATACATCCTTCACCCACTCAATTGTTACCTAGAATGTCTTGTATGACTTCTTTAGTCCACTTGCCCAAGGTTTAACCCTAGTTTAGGTTAACAACATAGGTTATGATAGGAAGAGGCTCACAAAGACTTAGGATATATTGGCATACTGGGTCAACCTAGGTTAACCCCATGTGCCAAGGTATCTTGAGTCCTAGAGGGCTACTTCATATCATAACTATGCTACTACCCAGTCCTAGAGAAAACTAAGTTCAAGTCCATAAGCGTGTAGATCTAGATGATCAATGTAGAAGGGTGTTGCCACATGTCAACTACAATGTTGTATCCTCGAGAAGATCCTAATCTTCTCAAAGGTATAGCCCTACAGTTGGTGTGTGCTAGCATCCTATAGAACAACCTCATCGAGATGTACATACCCCTAGGAGATTATTAATATTTAATAAATTTGGATAATAAAACATGATTTCAATAACCTTGCTCAAACCCTAATCCAACTCTCCCTAAGTTCTTTCCAAATCAGTTCCATTAATCCTTGATGAACTTCCATAACTTAAGATTATTTTCAATGTTTGTTACTTTTGGCTTAACAAGAAGTTACCCAAAAGAAAGGACAACAACCTCATAAGTTTCATTTAATGTGAATTAATCATTCAAGGAAGTGTAACAACCACCTAGGTTGTAATTTAATAGACTTTATTATATGAAGTCTAATGATTATAAATCATATCTTCCTTTTTGTTTACTTTTTCATGAGAGAGGAAGATTCTTCCTCTTCATGGATAAGTTCTAGGGTTTAAAAACCCTTTTTGTTCTTTACAAATTCTATAGTTTTCATTGTACGTTCATTAGACATAATTTTACTATAATTGAATTGTTTATATAAGAACATTAAATTTTGCAACTTATCTAGCTGCATCTTAATTAGGAAATTACTCCAATTCCTTTATCTTATTTATTCAATAATCCTCATTTAATCATATAAATAATATGAATAAAATCAACAAGATAAGATTTTGTTTCTCTCACAAAAGTACAAGATGATTTACACAACCAATGCAAGTAAATTCTCATCTTTCAATTCATTTTCAAAAATTATAAATTTACAAACTTATGCATTTTAGGCATACCGTATACAACAGTATTCTTTAAAAAATAATATAACTTTTATTTTTCAATACAACTCAAGAACGAATCAGAATTCTTCACAAGAATCAAACTTAGATCAGCCAATGCATCATATAAGATTTTTCCTTCTTTTATCACTTACAAAGTCCATCTACAAAAATTGCTAGCACGGGTCAGTTCAATGAATTGAGCATGATAAGCACTAAGCCTTAAAATGAAGTGCATTCCACTAATTGTTCCAATAAAACAACCCTACTTTAATGAACAATTAGTATTTCATACTCTAAACATAAGTAATAAAAATAAAAAAAGAAGAGCATTAATGAACTGAGTTCACTTCTAAAAGAAGAAAAAAATATAATCTATAATATCTGTCTTACAAATTAAAGTATGATTTGTCCTATCAATCATATTTACCAACAACAAAACATAACATTTCATTGTATCCCATTCTTCTAAAATAGAATACAACACTTATCTTATGTATAAGATACAAGAAGTATTTTCAGCATGTTCTCACTAGGATTTTTCGTCTAACTTTCAAGTAAGAAGAAGAGAAACCATTTCCATTATGCTAAAGTACATAACATCCACAAAGAAGAAACAGGTTCATATCATAACCTAAACTATTTCATCTTAAGATTAACTATCTTAAATAAAAATTTAAGATATTCATCGAACATGATAAATAAAGATCCCAGATGGAAAGATGAAACATCAACCAACTAGAATGATACATTCTCTTTTAACAAACTAGTCATCACTCTCCTTCTATTTCATTTCCATCAATGATAAGTAAGAGAAGGTTAACCAAATAACGATTAACTTTTTCCTCTAGAATAATCAAGAAAAGATTTCAAACAAATGAACTTATCCCAACTGCATTAGAAAAGAAGCTTAACAAAAATGATCCTAACCAGTAATCATTTCCTTCAACTTAATTAACAAATTCCATTCTTCATCATATATATAGTTCAAGTTCATATAAGAGTTCCCAAGGAAGAACAAGAACACCTTAAAGTAAGAAGGTATCTAATGAAACTTTTCCTTTATAAAATTCCCATTGTAACCAAGAGATCCATTCAAATAGGAATATTAGAACAATGAAGGTCATACATAGTCCATATACACAAAAGAATCATAAATAATTCTTTTATGGTTTCTTCATTTCTTTCAAGGGACCTAATGTAAGAGAAATAAGAGTAGATGTTAATGCTTCGAATTACCCAAGAGTTAAATCAAAACAATGTTATTGCCATACTTTTCAACATACTACATCTAGAGTAAAAACATTGAATTCTCATTAAGAACGATAAACTTTGAAGATGATTCCAATCAAAAATCACAGAGTTTCCAAACTTCTCACAAGACCATGTTCCAGTTTTCTCCATGCACATACAACTAATTCTTATGCGCGCAAGAATCGCTTCTTTTTAAGAGATCTGAGTTTAAAATATTTCACCCTAGAAATGAACTCAAATTAAATCACAAGATCTAATAACATATTTAAGAAAATACATTATTTTCAAGACACGAAATACCAATCCATGCACCATGTTGAGAATAAATTCCTACCAAGGTAAAAATCATTCAAATGATTATAAGCAAGCTCGGGTAACTTATGTTTCCTCTTGGTTTACATCTTAACAAGGAAAACTAGAATGAAAACCAACTGAATTGACACCTTACTCAATTTCTATTTCCAATAATTAAGAAAGAATTTCCCTAAATCACTCTACATCATATCACCCCATATTGGGTTAATATAACTCCCATATCTTAATACTAAATAAAATGCAATGAATAAACTTTTAAATAGTTCGAATTAAGAATCAAGCTTCATTTTCAAATAACTATCTTATAAACCTTGCTTGACAACTGAAGCGGTTTGTAAGATCACTAAAAGAGTTCATACTACACACCATAAAAATACTAAGGCCGTATTTTAAATGAACTCTTAATACAATACATAATGTCAAAATAAAACATAGACACCAAGCCAAAATGCGGCTAATAACAGCCCATAATATTCATTCATGATAATACCGCACAAATATCACGTCGTGTTAGGGTTTCAAAGAATAGCAAATGTTCGCAAGTTAGAAAACATGAACCAAGCCATATACTACTCCATTCATGGTTCCTTATATTTATGAAATGAAACACAAGCATCATAGCACCAAGAACCCGATAAAGTTCCCAAATACCCAACAAGTTTCCAACAAAACTTGAGCTTGCATACAAAATTTCATAAACAACATGAGCTTTTTCCTAGCTCAAAATCACAAAACATTAGTTTCAATAGAAATAGCAGAACACCAGATTCTCCAAAGAACTTAAGTGAGAATACATTGGTATGAAAGTCAACAAAAACCTAACCATTAGTTACCCAATCTAGTTAAGCCAAGCAGAGTTACAGAGTCATTCTTGCATGCATTTTTCATGTGCTTAAACAAACACATACTATATTTTAAACCAGACCGCTTTTGCAAAGGATTCAAAACCAAGAATTCAAGATTTAATAAACTCAGTAACCAAACAACCAGGTACATCATGTAATGCATAAAAATCACAGAGAGCAGAGTTTCTTTAATGAAAACACTTAGAGGAAAGCAAGATTTCAACTATTAGAGCCTATCATGCCTAATAGTGTCTATGTCAAATCAAAGAATACCTCCAGCTGAGCTCACTACTTCTCCTCTTCTCCATGAAAGATCAAACAACCAGATACCTCTTCCACAATGCCTCTTATAAATTCCATGAAACAAAAATAGATTTGAAACTTCAAAAATAGCCATGAAGTGCAGTTCAATCTACTAGTTCGAAAAACCAGAGAGCATGCAAAGTAAAAATCAGAAAACATGAAAAGTGAAACAACCCAAGAAAAATCCGTTGGCATGCCTACCAAGATGGTTTGGGCTCATAAACTAAAAGCAATTAATTCCATTAATTCCAAATCTCCCGCCTAATCTTCCTTGCCACCACCTACCAAGTCTAGTGAATGCCAAGTCAAAAATAACATGTATTTCCATTTTAGTGATACTTGCCACCTAAGCCTCTGCCAAGCCAACTAGCCCCTGCTTAAGTTGGAAGTACCGTGTACATTACAAACCTTATTAACATCATAAATGCCTTAGGAACTGTCACCAAAATGCATGCGACCACATAAGTCCCCATTCATGCCCAATAGTTTAGGATAGATTACTTGCTTAGGTTAGATCTTAGGTAGATTAAAGTTTATACCTTAGGATATAACACTAACAACTAACCTCCACCATAGGCCTTAGCAAATAGGTTTAGATAATTCCACATAGGTAAATAATTCAAAATGCCATATTTTAAAGCATTAGGTTAGATCACCATATAGCCTTGTAGTAATGGGTTCAAGTTTAGTTTTAATACCTAGTAACCTTTCCAATTCCCTTAGTACCAAGTTTGGGGTAGAATAAAAATTGTATCAAGTAACATATATTAGGTATGAAATATTTTTACCTAGCTTAGGATCCTCGTAGGTTAGTCCTTTATAGGATTTTGGTTCTCTCCTATGCCATGAACAGATGAAATCCCACTTACATCAGAATGGCCTACCATGGTCGATCTCCAAAGACCCAAACAAAACATACCACTGAATGGAAATATTTTCACACAAAAAGAGAATTAAAGAATTTGTATCTACCAAGTTAATTCCATATGATTCTTAAATCATGGAATTCCAATTTATTAGTTGTTCACTCTAAATAGATTTAAAACATTCCTTGGATCACATAAATTGATCCAAGGATGAGTCGTAAATAGATAAGTTTATAACTCTTAAAACTAAATTGTAATCTCACCTACAAGAAGTGAAAATGAATTCAGAAAACTATTCCAGGTTCATTAAAAGATCTTAATAGTAGAAAGGAATTATCCACACCAAGCATGATTTCCCAAAGTCAAAAGAACATATCCTAAAAAGGAAAATCAAATGCCAACCCTTGAAATGCAAAGGAGGAAAATAACAACCGTTAAGGATGTTACATGCTTCCCTCTAAAAGAATCATCGTCCCGATGATTATCAATTTTAACAATTTACATCAAGGACAAAGTCAAATCATTCCCTTATCTTACTCAAAGTCAAATATTTCAAGACCTTATAGTTCCAAAATTCAGAATTAAATAATTGTTTGTTCAAATTAAATAATTATCTACCCAAAATCGGCTTATGTAATGTCATATAAAGATAAAATCATAAATCTTTATCACCAATGTTTCAATCCTATTCAAATAGATATGGAAAATCAATTTTCATATCCTCTAGATTTTCCCAAGTTGCACTCTCCTTGTTAAACTGGTCCCACTGGACCTTACATTGACTTATTTCTCTATTTCTTAAATGCAACTGGTGAGTTTCCAGCACTCGAATGGGTTTAACCATGATTATTCCTGGGTCTTAGACCTCTAAATGAATTCTAATTTAACACATGTGATAAATTTGAAACGTATTTCTTAAGTAAAGAAATATGGAAAACATCATGCATTCGTGACAAAGCAGGTGGTAGTGCTAAATGATAAGCTACAGGTTGATTACTTCAACTATTTCAAAAGGTCCCACATAACGAGGTGATAACTTGACAACCTTGCCAAAAGTTATAGAACTCTTTTTTGGTTTAACCCGAAGAAAACCTTCTCTCCAAGTTCAAATTTCCTATCAACCCACTTTAAGTCAAGCATAACTCTTTTTCCTATCTGTTGCTTCTTTCAAGCATTCATGAATTATTTTAACTTGTTGTTCCATTTCCGTAAGGATTTCAGGTCCAATTACCTCTCTATCCTCAATGTTATCCCAACTAATAGGGGTTTTGCATTTTCTTCCATAAAGTGCCTCAAAAGGTGCCATCTTAAGAGAAGCATGATATGTATTATTGTATGCAAATTCAACTAATGGAAGGTACTCCTCCCACTTGTACTGTTGATCCATACAATACATCCGTAACATATCTTCCAAAACCTGATTTACTCTTTTAGTTTGTCCATTCGTTTCGATGATATGTAGAACTAAAATTCAGTTTAGTTCCAAGAGCTGCATTAAGCATTTTCCAAAACCTTGACATCATTCTAGGGTCTCTATCAGATATGATTAATTCAGGTACTCCATGTAATCTAAAAATTTCATGTACAAATATTTATCCAAACAGAGAATCATCCTTTAGATTTCCAGCAATAAAATGAGCTACTTTCATTATTTTTCAACTAATACCAAAATAACATCATGTTTATTTCTTGACATAGGAAATTCTTGTACAAAATACATGCTTATTACCTGCCATTTATACTTTGTAGTATGCTATGAGGATACAATAAACTAGTTGGGTGCATATGTTCCACTTTTACACGTTGACATTCAAGACAATGAGTCATAAATTTTTCATTCCTTTCCTTTGTTGTTTTATATTAGCAAGCATTTTTGTAATGCCAAGGTGTCTAGAAAATGTGAATTGTGAAACTCGCCAACAATTTCTTCCTCAAATCACTAGGCAAAGGTATGTATACTCTGCTTTCATATCAAAATATTCATTCATTATCAAAGTGAAAACATTTATATCTTTCATCTTTTGGATCTACAAAGAAGCGCTATTTTTACTTGTTGAAAGTAAGAGTCAGATTCCATAACACTTTTTACTTCATCCTTAAACTGAGTTCTTAGTGTTATAAGAGTAGAAGTGTGCTTCCTACAACTTAAAGCATCAACCACTCTATTCTCTTTTCCTTTAATGTAACTTATGTCAAAATCATATTGAGACAAATTCTCTAACCACCTTCGTTGTCTTGCATTCAGATTTGGCTAAGTGAAAATGTACTTCAGCCCAAGATGACTAGTCTTCAACTCAAATGGTTTACCCAATAGATAATTCCTCCAAACTTGAAGTGCATGAACTATGGTAGCAAGCTCTAAATCACGTGGAGCATAATTCAACTCATGTAACTTAATTTTTCTACTTTCATAAGCTATGACATGATCATTTTGTAACAAAATACCTCTAAGACCTTCCCGGATGCATCAGTTACAACAGTAAAGTCTCCATTAGGATCAGGTATAGCTAAGATAGGTGCTGAAGTCAACTGACTTTTCAAAATTTTAAAAGTAGATTCACATTTATCATTCCAAAAAATTTCTTATCCTTTTTCTGCAATGAAGTTATTGGTGCAGCCACCTTAGAAAAATCCTTAACAAATTTTCTATAATAACCTACAAGGCCCATGAAGCTTCTAACTTCATGTACATTCTTTGGTGTAGGCCACTCAGTTATAGCTACAATTTTAGAAGGATCTATAGTAATTCCCATCTTTACTTATAACATGACCCAAATAGTGAACTTTGGTGTCATAGAAAGAACATTTGGACAACTTACCATACAACCATCTCTTTCTCAAAATTTCCAAAACTATTTTCAAGTGTTCATGATGCTCCTCAATGCTTTTAGAATATATGAGAATGTCATCCAAGAATACAAGCACAAACTTGTCCAAGTATTCTTGAAAGATATTATTCATTAAGTTCATAAAAGCTACAAGTGCATTCATTAATCCAAAGGGTAAAACCGTGAATTCATAATGTCCATACCTTGTCCTAAAATCCATTTTATGAATGTCCTCATCCTTAATTCATAATTGATGATATCCAGATCGAAGATCTATCTTAGAATATACCAATGCTCCATGCATATGATCAAATAGATCATCAATTCTAGGAAGTGGGTATCTGATCAAATAGATCCTCCCTACTATTAAAACGAGTGAATTTTGGTAATTCCCATTGAGGAGGATATGAATGAAGGGGGACAGAAGGATGAATAGGCTCTCGACAAACTTGCTCGTATGTCAGGGTGCTACGGCTTCCTGAAACAGAAGCCTCCAGATTTTGCATTTTGTCCATCATTTGTTTGATTAAATCAGTGGTTGGATGAGATGATGGTGTGGTTGCCGTAAACGGAGGGGGATTGGGCCAAGGGCCACCACTAGACAATGGTGGGGTTAAATGTTGATAAGGTATTGAGGATGAATATGTTGAGGCGACCGAATAGGGATGTCCTATATAAGATGTTGAAGTCACCAGATACGTGTGTGGGAATAAAAGGTGGGCGGAGCTTGAGAAGGAAAGCTTGTGTGAATAGGTGGTAGAGAGCAAGTTATGAAAGGAGTAGTCTACGAGAGAGATGAGGTAGGAGCAAGGCGTGTAATGATATGTAGGGCCCCATTAACAAAAGGAAAGGCAATCTATGCTATAAGAATTCCTCAAGTCACCGAGTTCATGTGACGGGGGCTAAGGATGAAGAAGGCATGGTGGAATTATCAGTGGAGAGGGAGCTAAATGAGCGGCTATACTAATAGGCATACCAACAAGGAGTTGACCTTGGGTGTACGGTTAGGGGCATGAGACAAATAGTATTGTATAGTGTTAGGATTAGCGTCTAAAAATTTCACAAATTCCTTATCTCCCATAGGAATTTTGGGAACCTCGCCGGTGTCTCAGTAGGATTCCCACGTGATGTGAAGGGGTGATTCGAGTGCAAAGGCACGGAGTAGGCATGTGAAACCATGGCTGCACTTGTTTCGAGTGATAACAACCATGGATAAGAGTACACGTAGGGATGCACTCTATCGTGAATAGAAGCAACAACAAAGTGTTGGAATTGGTGGGTTGCTAGTTTTGGGAACTGTGAAAGACAGTAACTGATATCGGTCAGATAACCGATGTCGCCAAGTCAAGCTGTAGCCGGCGTCGGTAAGTTAACTGATGTCGGTATAATAGGACCGATGTAAGAAGCTATAGGACGTTACTGATTTGGGATTAACAAAGGCTTAGTATGCCTACCAAACTGCTCAAGTGATCACAAAAATAGTGTATGATAGAGAAACAGAACAAAAACAAGCAAGATGCACAAGCAAATTAACAGACTAACCCTAGGATTAGTTTTAATCAATTTGGGCTTATGCCTTAGACGCAAGATGATGTCAATCCTAAACAAGACTTAGGGGAAATGTCAAGTTTGTTTTGGCTTATAAAGTTACCTCAATCGGGCGGAGGAATACCGCAGAAAAGGGGGATGTTTGAGTTGTTGTGTTAATTATGATGTGATTCGGTATGTGTTGTGCAGTGAAAGTAAGATTAATTTCTTGTCAATACCATGGATATCACCCCCACATGTACGACTTGTTACTTAATCTATGTTCACTAGAATTGAAAATGGCAAGCAAGAATGTGATGCACGTGTTTTAAACCCAAATCAAAAATGATATTCGATGAAGCAAAGAAGATGACTTTCACTAATGCAAAGATGTGAAAGCAAGACAAATTCTTTTACCAAATAACAGAATATCTTGTGAATATTTTAGAAGAAGAAAATAGCAAGTGTGCTCCCTATATGAAAGCAAGCAAGAAAGAAAGAAACCCAAAATGGGTCCCACCAGGCGTGCCAAAATGTTTCGCACATAATGCTTCCATTCCTGGAATAGAGTTGCTTCTATCCTTTCATTCCTTTGAGAAACAGATAAGGGTTAGGGCTAGGAGGAATACTTGTTGAATGTTGAGAGGGCGTGCGTGTACCGTAGAGAGAGATCAGATCGATTGCAAAGAACTCCTTTTTGTCTGGGAAGGACTACCTGCAAGTAAGAATACAAGACCACCAGATTCTAATTAGACAATAAATGAGGGAACTGCCTTGGGCCCAGGAAGTATTAAACTTCCTTTCAAAGGTGGTCAGTTCCCCTGCTAATATGAATTAACACAAATTATTGCAAATTACAATTTAATTACCTTGTTAAAATAATAGAGGAAAGGGCTAGTTTTGGTTTTGAATCACAGTGACCGATGCCGGTCACCTCACACCGGTATCGGTTTCTACTAACCAATATCGGTAGGGGCAGTGGTTTTAGGGGCTTTTAGTGAAGGTTGGCTATAAGGTGGCTATGGTGTTTATAAGGCTAGTAAATGATTGGGGATAGGTAATGGGGTGATGGAGAAGGCTCAGAGGGTATGGGAGTTGTTCTTGGGGCAGTGTAGGGGTAGAGGAATGATAGTTAGATGGAGGGTGTTACCGGGTAGTAGATCTAGGAATAGACTTGTAATTACTGTGATTCAGAAATCCAAGAAATGTTATTAAAAGAACGTATAAGACACTACTTACTAGTTCCTGATGAAGATACAGGTCCAAGGACTATGATGACGAAGGCAGGATTCAGGTAGGATGATCTGACAATCCAAGATGAGCTATCTTCGCTCCCAATGCTTGGATGAGTGTCACTGGGCTCTGGTTACTCAGTTGCAGTCTTGGGCTTGATGTCCTTCTCTGTAAACTCCTCTCTTTCCTTCACTTGTCTCTGCTCAGCCAAGTGAATTCCCGATCCTTCCAATGAATTCCCAAGTTCTAGATCCTTTTTTTTTTAGTTGGGGGAGGTCATTTACAGGGAACCGATGGCGGTTACGTGAACCGATGGCGGTCGAGTAGAACCGATATCGGTAAGTCAAAGTGAGCTATTTCTAGTAAAAAAGCCAACTTTCCTCCTTTTCTCCCAAGGAATTAGTTGTGGGCTTGGTCATGTCATTATTAGGTTGATTTTGGTGTGGGTGAGGAGTAATTAGTCGTGGGTGTGGATACAAACCAAGTTATAGGTCTTAATTAGGTTAGTTTAGGGTTAGGACTAGGTCATGATGAGGTGGTGAAATGAGGTGGCAAGTTTGAGATGTGGATTTATTAATTATAAGGTAATTAATAAATAATTGTGTAAGGTTTAGGTGATGAGGCTAGGTTGCGAAATGAGATGCGGGGCACGGGCGTCGTAAGACACAAATTTGGTGTCTACAGCTTTGTTTAACATCCTGTAATCAATGCACAATCTAAGTGTTCCATATTTCTTTTCACAAAGATCATTGGTGCTCCCCAAGGTGAAACACTTGGTCTAATCAAACCCTTAGACAAAAGTTCTTGCAACTGAGCCTTAAGCTCTACTAACTTTGTGGTATTCATTCAATAAGGTGCTTTAGAAATAGGTTCAGTACCTGGTTTGATTTCAATCATGAAGTCAAACTCCCTTTTGGGTGGTAATCTCGATAATTCTTCCGAAACACATCACCGTAGTTTTGTAACAATGGATAATGTTCCATGAAATCATTTTTTTCTTCTACAGATTCTGAAATTTTTACTACATATAAGGTATAACCCTTATTTTTGGCCTTTTAAAGTTGCATAGCTGACAATTTCCTAACAAAATTTCTTGTTTTACACCTTGAATCTCTGTTATTTTCTATAGATCATCTAAACAACTAATATGTTTTTCAAAATAGTCTACCTTTACTTTATGTTCTAGCTAACCAATTTATGCCTATGACTATATCATAAGATCCCAAAGGTGCTACATAGAGATCAACTTCTGTGGAAAAGCTAGGTAAGTCAAGGACTACCCGAAAAGACACATACTAACTGTATGAACAAAATTATTACCATAATGTACAGTCCATGATTTATCCATTTTTCCAGCTTTTCTTTTAATTTTTGAAGTAAGTTTACTAGAAATAAAACATTCAGTAGCTCTGTATCAAAAAGAATAGTTACAGGTATGCCGAATAACTTACCAGGAACTTCTATAGGTGTAACTTGCTTTTCAGCTTGCTTGTCAGCTACTACAGCATGTATCTTGTGTTGCTGATTACGATCATCCTTCTTCAAAGGACATTGATTTACATAATGATCTTTTCCATAGTTATAACAACCTCCTACAAGTCCCTTCTTAGGCTCATAATTATTTTCAGCCTTAAAGTTATCATTTTGGCTTCCATAGGACTTCTGCCCATTATTATTATTCTTGGAAAAAAATTCCTTGCATTTCTAACAAACTTATTTGTTGTTGTTTTCTTGTTATTATAGGTGATAGCTTACTTTTATTACCAAATTTTTTTCCATGGTCCTTTCTTAGGTGCAACAAAAGCTAAAAAGAGTTTGGAACTTTCTTCCGTACTTACTCCTTATGAGCAGAAATAGCCTTTAATTTCTGTTCTTGCCTTATGGATTTTTCAACAACTCCTTCCATAGTGGTTGGGTTGTGAACATCAACCTCTCCCCCAATAATGAGATTCAATCCCATAATTAATTTTCATATCTTGAACTTCTCATCAGTTTGATACTAAGGTACATACTTGAGTAGTTTCATAAATCATTCCCAATACTCAGTTACAGTTAACTTCCCTTGAGCCAAGTTCTGAAATTCAGTCATTCTCTACTCATAATAAAGTTGTGGCAGCCAACGTTGCCTAAAATAACTTTTAAATTAATCCCAAGAGATGTTAGTTTCATCAATGTTTAGCTCAGCCTTACAACTATCTCACCATGAAGATACTTCATGGGAAAGCTGATATGCTCCCAAATGGCTTAGGTTTCCTCCAGAAGTTTCTTATTGCAAAGTACTCCATTTCCCCGAGCCAATTCTCATCTCCATCTCCTAATGTGGTGCCATCAAACTTAGGTGGACTTATCCTTTTACATCATTGGTGAGTTCACCGCTAACCTAGCCTTTTTGTTTTTTGGCTGGATAGGTACATTAGTATTGTTATTATCAACACCCAAATTGGGGTTGTCCTCAGGAGGTGGCTGATTGTTATTACCATCTTCTTCTTCCTCCTCATTACCCATCACTTGTTGTTTGAGTACAATCAAATGATCTCTTGTGTCCAATAGGGAAGTAAGGATTTCATCAAGTTTTTGGGTTGTTGCTACTCCTTCATCAGGTGGAGCATTATTTACAATGTTTCCTCTTGTTCTAACCATTTTCTGTTACAAGAAAATTCAAGTTTTTATCAGATTATGGACACAATAGGTCCAAGAGTTGCAACCTTTAGCTCTGATACCAAGATGTAACATTCCCATTTTAAGACTTTAGAAAAAAGGGAATTTTTTTTAAGTAATGTTCTCTGTTCTAAATACATAATTTAGAACACACATTCCATAACATCCATTCTTATAACAGATAACCATATGCAATCAGTAATGACTCGGTTGAGCCACCAATCTATTCATTTCATGACTCAAATAACTATCGATCTATTCATGTTTAACATTAAGTATTGAATAATTTTTTGAATACTATGTATATTGGGTTCTCTTCCTGTTTGGGGTATTGAGTGATCTGCTTTAGGAACCTATCTCGATTATTTTCTACCAATACTCATCTCGCATCTTGAACCTTAGACTAGGTGACATAGACAACGCAATCGAAGCTTACGATACTTTTGCCAAAGTTTTCTAACATACTATTTGTATTACTCATTCCTTTATGGAATACTTGTCAATCCGAATACGTCCTTCACCCACTCAATTTTTAACTAGAATGTCCTTTACTAACCTCCATCACCCACTTGCCCAAGGTTTAACCCTAGTTTAGGTTAATAACATCGGTTATATAGGAAGAGGCTCACAAAGACTTAGGATATATTGGCATACTGGGTCAACCTAGGTCAACCCCGTGTGCCAAGGTACCCTGAGTCCTAGAGGGCTACTTCATATCGTAACTATGCTACTACCCAGTCCTAGAGAAAAACTAAGTTCAAGTCCATAAGCGTGTAGATCTAGACAATCAATGCAGAAGGGTGTTGCCACATGTCAACTGCAATGTTGTATCCTCAAGAAGATCCTAATCTTCTCAAAGGTATAGCCCTATAGTTGGCATGTGCCAACATCCTATAGAACAACCTCATCGAGATGTACATACCCCTAGGAGATTATTAATATTTAATTAATTTGGATAATTAAAAGCAGATTTCAGCAACCCTGCCCAAACCCTAATCCAACTCTCCCTAAGTTCTTTCCAAATCAGGTTCCATTAATCCTTGAATAACTTCCTTAACTTAAGATTGTTTTCGATGTTCGTTAATTTTGGCTTAACAAGTAGTTACCAAAAAGAAAGGACAACAACCTCATAAGTTCCATTTAATGTGACTTAACCATTCAAGGAAGTGTAACAACCACCTAGGTTGTAACTTAATAGACTTTATTAAATGAAGTCTAATGATTATAAATCATATCTTCCTTTTTGTTTACTTTTTCATGAGAGAGGAAGATTCTTCCTCTTCATGGCTAAGTTATAGGGTTTAACACACCCTTTTTGTTCTTTACAAATTCTATAGTTTTCATTGTATGTTCATTACACATCATCTTACTATATTGAATTGTTTATATAAGAACATTAAATTCTGCAACTTATCTAGCTACATCTTAATTAGGGAAATTACTCTAATTCCCTTTATCCTATTTATTCAAGAATCCTCATTTAATCATATAAATAATATGAAGAATATCAACAAGATAAGATTCCATTTCTCTTACAAAAGTACAAGATGATTTACACAACCAATGCAAGTAAATTCTCATCTTTCAATTCATTTTCAAAACTTATACATTTACAAGCTTATGCATTTTAGGCATACTACATAACAACAACCTTCCTTCAAAAAGAATATAACTTTTCTTTTTCAATACAACTCAAGAACGAATCGAATTCTTCACAAGAATCAAACTTAAATCAGCCAATGCATCATATAATTTTTTGCCATCTTTTATCACTTACAAAGTCCATCTAGCAAAAATTGCTAGCACTGGTTCGTTCAATGAATTGAGCATGACAAGAACTAAGCCTTAAAATGAAGTGAATTCTACTAATTGTTTCAATAAAACAACCCTACTTTAATGAACAATTAGTATTTCATACTCTAAACATAAGTAATAACAATAAAAAAGAAGAGCATTAATGAACCAGAGTTCACTTCTAAAAGAAGAACATAATATAATCTATAATATATGTCTTACAAATTAAAGTATGATTGGTCCTATCAATCATCTTTACCAACAACAGAACATAACATCTCATTATTTCCCATTCTACTAAAATAGAATACAACACTTATCTTATCTATAAGATACAAGAAGTGTTTTCAACATGTTCTCACTAGGATGTTTCGTCTAACTTTCAAGTAAGAAGAAGAGAAACCTTTTCCATTATTCTAAAGTACATAACATCCACAAAGCAGAAATAGGTTCATATCATAACCTAAGTTATTTCATCTTAAGATTAACTATTTTAAATCAAACATTTAAGATATTCATCAGAACAGGATAAATAAAGATCCCAGATGGAAAGATGAAACATCAACCAACCAGAATGATACATTCTCTTTTTAACAAACCAGTCATCACTCTCCTTCTATTTCATTTCCATTAATGATAAGTAAGAGAAGGTTAACCAAATAACAATTAACTTTTTCCTATAGAATAATCAACAAAAGATTCCAAACAAATGAACTTATTCCCAATTGATTAGAAAAAAATCTCAATAGAAATGATCCTAACCAAGAATCATTTCCTTCAACTTAATTAAGAAAGTTCCCTCTTCATCATATATATAGTTCAAGTTCATATAAGAGATCCCAAGGAAGAACAAGAAAACCTTAAAGTAAGACGGTATCTAATGAAACTTTTCCTTTATAAACTTCCCATTGTAACCAAGAGATCCATTCAAATAGGAACATTAGAACAGTGAATGTTATACACAGTCCATATACACAAAAGAATCATAACTAATTATTTTATGGGTTCTTCATTTCTTTAAGGGGACCTAACAGAAGAGAAATCCGAGTAGATGCTAATGCTCAGAATTACCCAAGAGTTAAATCAAAACAATGTTATTGCCATACTTTTCAACATATTACATCTAGAGTAAAAACATTGAATTCTTATTAAGAACAATAAACCGCAAAGATGATTCCACTCAAAACTCACAGAGTTGACAAACATCTCACAAGACCATGTTCTAGTTTTCTCCATGCACATACAACTAATTCTTATGCGCGCAATTGTTTTTTTTTAAGAGATCTGAGTTTACAATATTTCACCCTAGAAACGAACTCAAATTAAATCACAAGATCTAACAACATATTTAAGAAAATACGTTCTTTTGAAAACATGAAATACCAATCCGTGCACCATGTTGAGCATAAGTTCCTACCAAGGTAAAAATCATTCAAATGATTATAACCAAGCTTGGGTAACTTATGTTTCCTCTTCGTTTACATCTTAACGAGGAAAACTAGAATGAAAACCAAATGAACCGACACCTTACTCAGATTTCCATTTCCAATAATTAAGAAAGAATTTCCCTAAATCACTCTACATCATATCACCCCATATTGGGTTAATATAGCTCCGTATCTTAATACTAAATAAAATGCAATGAATAAGCTTTAAACAATTCAAATTAAGAATCAAGCTCCATTTTCAAATAACTCTTATAAACCTTGCTTGACAACTAAGTGGTTTTTAAGATCACAAAAAGAGTTCGACTACACACCATAAAAATACTAATGCCATATTCTAAATGAAATCTCAATACAATACATAAGGTCACAATAAAACACAGAAACCAAGCCAAATGCGGGCTAATAACAGCCCATAATATTCATGATAATACCGCACAAATATCACATCATGTTAGGGTTTCAATAATAAAATGTTCGCAGTTAGAAAACAAGAACCAAGCCATATACTACTCCATTCACAGTTCCTTATATTTATGAAATGAAACACAAGCATCATAGCACCAAGAACCCGATAAGTAGTTCCCAAATACCCAACAAGTTTCCAACAGAACTCGAGCTTGCATACAAGTTTTCATAAACAACATGAGCTTTTTCCTAGCTTGAAATCACAAAACATTAGTTTCAATAGAAATAGGCGGAACACCAGATTCTCCAAAGAACTTAAGTGAGAATACACCGGATGAAATTCCAAAAAAACCTACCTAACCATTATTTACCCAATCCGGTTAAGCCAAGTATAGTTACAGATTCGTTCTTGCATGCATTTTTCATGTGCTTAAACAAACACATACTATATTTTAAACCAGACCACTTTTGCAAAGGATTCGAAACCAAGAATTCAAGATTTAATAAACTCAGTAACCAAACAACTAGGTACATCATGCAATGCATAAAACTCACAGAGTAGAGTTTCTTTAATGAAAACACTTAGAGGAAAGAAAGAGATTTTATCTCATTAGAGCCTATCATGCCTGATAGTGTCTCTATCAAATCGAAGAAGACCTCCAGCTAAGCTCACTACTTCTCCTCTTCTCCATGAAAGATCAAACAACCAGATACCTCTTCCACAATTCCTCTTATAAATTCCATGAAACAAAAATAGATTTGAAACTTCAAAAATAGCCATGAAGTGCAGTTCAATCTACTGGTTTGAAAACCAGAGAGCATGCAAAGTAAAAATCGAAAACATGCAAAGTGAAACAACCCAAGAAAAATCTGTGGCATGCCTACCAAGATGGTTTGGGCTCATAAACCAAAAGAAATTAATTCCATTAATTCCAAATCTCCCACCTAATCTTCCTTTCCACTACCTACCAAGTCTGGTGAATGTCAAGTCAAAAATAACATGTATTTCCATTTTAGTGATACTACCACCTAAGCCTCTGCCAAACCAACTAGCCCTGCCTAAGCTAAGGCAGCATTACACATACATTAAAAACCTTATCAACATCATAAATTCCTTAGAAATCGTCACCAATATGCATGCGACTACATAAGTCCCCATTCATTCCCAATAGTTTAGGATAGGTTACTTGCTTAGGTTAGATCTTAGGTAGATTAAAGTTTATACCTTAGGATATAACACTAAAAACTAACCTCCACCATAGGCCTTAGCAAATATGTTTAGATAATTCCACATAGGTAAATAATTCAAAATGTCATAGTTTAAAGCACTAGGTTAGATCACCATATAGCCTTGTAGTAATAGGTTCAAGTTTAGTTTTAATACCTAGTAACCTTTCCAATTCCCTTAGCACCAAGTTTGGGTTAGAATCAAAATTGTATCAAGTAACATAGCTTAGGTAGGAAATATTTTTACCTCGCTTAAGATCCTTTAGGTTAGTTCTTTATAGGATCCCGCCTCTCTCTATGCCATGAAGATGATTAAATCTCACTTACATCGGTAATGACCTACCATGGTTGATCTCCAAAGACCCAAACAAAACATACCACTGAATGGAAATATTTTCACACAAAATGACAATTAAAGAACTTGTATCTACCAAGTTCACTCCATATGATTCTTAATTCATGGATTGCAATTCATCAATTGTTCACTTTGAACAAATTTGAAACATTCCTTGATCACCGAAATTGATCCAAGGATGAGTCAAGTAAATAGATAAGTTTACAAAGTTCTTAAACCCAAATTGTAATCTCACCTACAAGAAGTGGAAAATGAATTCAGAAAACTATTCCAGTTCAATTAAAATATCTTAAGAGCAGAAAGGAATTATCCACACCAAACATGATTTACCAAAGTCAAAAGAACATATCCTAAAAAGGAAAATCACATGCCAACACTTGAAATGCAAAGGAGGAAATATCAACTATTAAGGGTGGTACAGTATTGGCACTATCTATTGAGGTGCCATAGGGCATGTAGCAACTTGTGAAATCTGACCTATTACTCGGTGTCCTCAACCCCTATATCTATGACCCCCACCCTCCTTCTTTACCATGGGACCCTATCCTACTATTTCTTGTAAAATGGGACCTTTTCCTTTGGCCTATGAGGGTTCCTATGATGTGACCTTGGCCTATAAGACCAAAATATGTGCCAAGTAATGGCCAACCGGCCCTGAAACCTATAACCTATCCATGCAAGGTGACCACATGTATCCCTCCATCTCCATCTCCACACTGTGTGGGTTCTGTCGGTGTGCAAACAGTCCCGAAGGGCATGCTACCTATGCCTGTAATGTAGTAACATGTTCATCATATTTTTCAGCTACCCCTACACTACTCCTATCTATTTCAAAAGGGTAATCACCCACCCTTGTAATGTGTCCCTATTAACAAAAGAATTATGGCTAGATCCGGTTGCCTTATCCTTCGTGGTTCTTCCCAGTTGTTTGCCCCACCACTACATGTATCTATCTGTCACTCTGGGGTCATCAATCTTCCGCATTCCACTTCCTTCTCCTCCTACCCCGTAGGCATTGTCACTGTTGTAGAGGTATATGCCTCTCCACATTATCTCTCCTATATTGAGGGAATGCTGGAGGCACATCACGAGGAATCCCACACTACCATCTCGACCCTATCCATGGGTATCATCTCATGTTCTCTCTACACAACGAACCTCTATCCATATGAGAATTTGTAGTTCATCTAACTCTACTACCATTTGCTTGTATGAAGGGAAACCAACATACGGCCTCCAAATAATGTCCACTCCAGGATAACCCCTACAATATGTTCTTATAATATGCTACATCGTGTGTATCCCTAGAATCCCTACACTCTCCAACAATAAGCACTCAATGTCTATAGCCAGCTTGAACTAAGCACGCAACAAATGCATCAAGATGGGGCATACCAGCTATATACACACATACGATGTGTTTGTATGCCCAGCAGTGAAGAAGAAATGTACAACACAAACTAAACCTTCATAGCCTCCCATAGGCCCATAGCTCCCTGTATAACTACACCAAGAATGTTGGTGCCCAAGAAAAATGGGTCCTCTCCTCCATCATGTCATGGAGAACCCCATCAACACTCATGGGAATATCCCACCCTTTGCATTTGGTAGCACAAAACAACACATTACCTCCATAATAAGGACAACCAACCTCATCTCCTGATGATGTGCGGTGTACATATCTCTGTAACTCAGGCTCACACAATTGAACCTGATCTTTACCATCCCATCTCCAAACACTGCCAACATCATCTCTTCTAATGCCTTTGAAGAAATCAAATACACCTACTTTCCCACTATAGGTTGCCACGGATCCTGTATATGTTCTTTAGGGTGACTATGATCTCACCATCGAAAATGAAATGTGTTAGTAGATGAATCTCATCTCTCGATGAGTGTGACCATCAAGCTTAACTCTTGAACTATCTTTCTAGCATCGACCCCAATTAGGTAGATGTCCGTCACATGCTTCCACTCTTCGGTGGTCGCGCTCAATCTTACCACTATTAACAAGGGTGGAACTCGTCCCACATCTACAAATGGTCCCTAGCATGCATCGAAAAACTACAACATTCTTAAACCTTAATTGTACTCAACGTAACTCATAACAAACCAACCTATTCCCAAGACCCTCCATACTTATTACCCCATAACAAAGCAACATAAAATACTACCCTTCTCCCCCATCCCAATTTCACATTTGTCCACTCATCCCTATTGGTACCTATTACCCTACCCATTCTCAATATACCTACCTTTATATCTCATTTCCTATTGTTCCCTCCCACCTTATCTTGATTGTTGACCTATTTTCCTTTAGACTTGACTCATGAATCTATCACTCTTGATAGCATTGGTCCATAATCAACGACATAAGTCACCTAATACTTAACCGATGTCAGCCAAGGCCAACCAACATCGACCAACCCTTGATCGACTTCTTGTTCACTGTCGTGGTGTCAAAATCCACAAACCCTACCCTATCTCTCACAAAATTATCAAATTTGACCTAAATACCCATTCTAACCTACCCAAACCTATCCTAGATTCATTCCCACTCCTATTTAACCTACATTGGACCTTCCCACCCCTCATTTCCTTAATTTTTACCCATAACTTTCAAAAATTAAAATTTCACCCAAATTTTAAATAAAACCAATTTTAACAACCTATTTCAACAACAAATGAAGGATCAAAATCAATCCTACCTCATCCTCGGTGTCATCGGCGTGGTGGTATGTCTATTCGTTGCACCAGTGGTCCACCCAAACCCTCTCCCACCTCTTTCAACACCGAATCAACTCCCCACCTCACAACCAATGAAATCTCTCAACCTACCAACTAAATGCCAATAATGCGCTTCGAGGCTCACCAATTTAGCTCTCCATCTTGTTTAGTAACTTTCCAACTTTCCACCTATCCTCTGTCATTGTCTACAATTTGAAAATGACAAATGATTCTATAAAAAGTGGAATTTTCCTTTTTTAACCCCAATTCGACATGACCGACGTCGATCATATTTGTGCCCTAGCTAACTCGATGTCGGTTACCATATAACCAATGTCGATCAACCCTTATAGCTATGTTCCTTGCTTGAGGTTCTTTTTACCTATAACCATTAGTGCTCAAACACCTTTTATCATTACGAAACCTATTTAATCATACCTACAACTCCACACTACCCTTAAATTTCCTTAGTTATGTCTTGGGATTTGTTATTTTACCTATACCTTTTCCTTACTCGTGTCATGACCTATTTTCCTTAACACGACCTATTTGGTGTGACCATTGACCTTATGTACTCGTTATACCTTGTGATGTTGTTACCTATGTTGTTTTAGCATAACAACCATACCTTTCCTATTATCATGTAGTTTATCCTAACCAAACCTTTGGTGTACCGGAACATACCTAAATGTTCCTACACCTAACCTACGTTGTGTTCCCAGACCATAACCTATACCTTGGATACCTGAATCACTTCACCCTTATTTAGATAAACCTATCAACCTTGGATGATGTAGATTTTGTAAGCTCTTCAACCTAGTACCATGTTGTAATATATATGTGTGCGTGTGTTTGATTTCCATTACCCATTACCCAATTTTTACCCTAGCCTATTACCTATTACTCGAGTTTGACCACTACCATTCCCCACCTACCATCACTTCCACCAACTCCACGTTTTTCAAACCACTCACCAATTCCACATTACACCTCATTGATTCCTAGTTTGAGGGGGATCACCTTCACCCACACATGGGGCAATCACTTCCTATTTTTTCCACGTCACTTACCAATACAAGCTACGCAACAAAAGGGGGGAAAATGTAGACACCAAATTTGGGTCACACTCCCCTTCTCCCCACATGTATATTAATTTAATTACCTAAAATTAAATTAATGCCCACTCTCACAATATTCATTATTTAATTACCTTAATTAAACTAATTTCCACCTCACCTAGACACCTCACCCCACCACATCACCTAGACACCTCATCATAAACCTATTCTTAGCATGTTTCCTTTTTACTAAGACTCAATATCCACTTGCCATAGCTAACTAAGACTTATTCCTACCTACCTTAATTAACTAAGACTTATTTCAACCCTAAAATCACATGCATATTCTTCCTCTAACTACATTCCCACTTATTTAATCACAACATTCTGTTTTGATCCATGAAAATGGAAAGATCTGGCCCAAAATATTTCAAGATTTGTCATTTTAGAAAATCTAGGATTTCCCACCTTAACCGACACCAACCAACCCAAAACCGATGCTAGTCATCATAAACCATCATTAGTTACCATATATTCACTTTGGTAACCTTGTTTAAGAGGTTGAGAGAATTATTGGAGTTTTGGAGAAGAGATATATGCATGAAAGAATGGACCAGAGCACTCACGCACATTCAAACATCCCCGAACTAGAAACCAACGACTAATATGAAAGGAAAGAATTCATGGTAATGTTCTAGGAAGAACAAACATGACACTGACCACTAGTTCCATGGAACAACCATCACCTCCATCCAACCACTAGGTCTATAAGTACATGTACTTACATTTGGATCTGCACCTTCCCATATTTATTTAGATTAGGTTCTTCATCTCTATTTGGGAGTTCTAGTCTCCCTTTCATCCCATCATCTCTCACCCTCCTACCAATCCTTCCACCTAATCACCTATAACCATTTAACCCTCCATAACCACCTCCAAAATATATCGAGTATTCCTAGTAATGTCATCAACCTCACCATTATTTGTACATTCTCTTTGTAATCACAAAGAATCACCAAAACTAAACTTTATTAAGTTTCTATCAGCCTAACCCTACCGACGTCGGTTAACCTAAACCATTGTCAGTCTATCCTAAACTAGCATCAGTCATACCAGACCAACGTTGGTCTCTATGTTTATTATACTAGCTAATAACAACAACTCCATAACATTTACCTAAATAAACTAAATCACCCAAAACTTGACCACGACATGTCCCAACCACCTTATTGACATGCCTAACTTCTAGATCTCATCATAACCTAGCCTATTAGATTATATTTGCTTATTGTACTTGAATGAGACACTTAAATCATATCAAATATATTTTACATCATTTCTTACATATTTATTGTATAATTTGTTTTAAACGGTGGATTGATATCCATCTAGGAATTATCACACTTCCCGGATCTAGCATACGTTAGGCCATCCACCGAGATGTATTGTTTAATAGTCCTCTTGTGGTCTTGTTTTTATTCACATGTAGTTCCTCCTAGAAAAGGAATTTCTCACAATCAACATTAGATTGAGAAATTAGGACACACACACACTCTACCTTCCACCTTCATTCACAAGTATTCCTCCTCACTCTTACCTTATCTATTTAACTCTTACATATAGACACTATTCATTAAAACAAGTATCACTAATAAATTGTGCATCCTCCCACCGAAGGAATCCTTAATCTCGGGTCCTATATGACGCATACATAAATCCTTTTAGGTCTTCCTCACTCAAAGGTTTAACATAAAGTACAAATTTCCCATATGCTAAAGGGATAATAACTCTTTCTTCCTTGTTCTCAAAACTTATATATCCCTTGTTGAACTCAAGTTAGTGAAAATTCACAACGACCCCCAAAATGACCTATGGATCTACTTTTCTAAGGCAATGTCATTTGGTGTGAATGCACAACATTGAGCTTTCCCAAAGCATGAGACCTTTGCAAATGGGGAAAGCTCTCCAGAGAAGGTTGGTTCCTCTTCCTAAACTACCTGCCATAAGCTATTCCATTGCAGCAAGATAATCTAATCCTAATCTAACTATGCCAAGGAGACAAAGAGAGAGAAAAGAGGGAAAATAGAGCCTACACTAAAATGGTGATACACCAGAGAAGGAAAATGTTGAACATCTATCAAAACTACCATGGAACAAGAAGAGGTGAGCAATGGAAAGGATGGACAAGTGCATCACAAAACCAAGGATAAATTTCACACAAAAAATGTTCCAAAACTCCATGAACATAGCTCTAAAACCTGCAATGAACATTCAAACATGCAAAAATACCTGCAATGAAGAGAGGCAAGAAGAGACAAGAAAAATGAGCAAGGATGGACAAATGCATCACAAAACACATTTTTATTACTCTAAAAGTTTGCACAAAACATCATTTTACTGGTAAGAGGAAAAAAACACCATTACAGAGTAAGGGAGGAGGTTCAAACTCCATTTTCAACCCTGGGGAAGAAAATAAGGGAGAGGAAGAGAAGAATGATGAACAACCGTTACAAATGAGCCAAAATTGGCTTTTAACCATCGAGTAGAATGGAAGAAAGGAGAAAATGTGGGAAAATTGATTTGGGACTTCAACCACCGACAAGATTCATCTAATGGGCCTAAAAATGATGGGTTTCCATAAAAATTCCATACTTCGAAGTACATTTCTTTATAAAGAAAAAAAATAGAGGCCCATACTTCATTAATTCTAGTGGGTGCAAGTCATTTTATGTGTTTTTTTGCATGCCTAATACATTTTCCTATTTTTCTCCCGAAAATCTCCATCAAAAATAAAAAAATTGAACACTCCATCGTATAGAGGATTTCAACAAATTTCCTAATGATATAAAGAACGTGAAAATCCGAGCTTGGGATCGAATGTTATGCCCCTCTAAAGATTTAGGGCAAAAATAGAAATTTTAGGTGAAAATTGGGTTGGCAAGGGCCAAAACTTGAAAAATTTCATTTTTTAAATTTTGGAAAATGTCCCAAACATTCCCCACATCCCACCACTCCTCTACCACATGGTGCTTTCCCATTCAATAATGGAAACATGGGCTCAAACATCACTTTTTTCCTTTGATTTCATTTTGGGAAAAATTCCCCAAACACCCATGCGCCCCTCTCCGCTGATGCCATGTGTTGGCCTTCGATTCATCTGTGGGCTAAAATTTCCTTTCTCCCCCCACACCTCTGCAACCCTTCTCCTTCTCCTCAGTGTGCCTACGGGCTATTTTTTTCCCTTTTGCTCTTTTTACGATTTTGGCAAAAACAAAAATTCCTCTCTGGCTCCGACTTCTACCACCACGGGACACATGTTGCTTCCACATTAGCCACGGGCCTTTGCAAATTTCCTTCCCTTCTCCTCAGTGGGCCCACGGGCTGGTTTTTTCCCTTTTTCCCTCCACCAACTCTTTGGCAATTTCTTCAACTTCGCTCCACCATCCCAACCCCCGCCGCCACATGGTGCATTCTCATTGGCCGTAGGCCTATCTAGGGAAATTTTCCCCAAAAACTCCGCCGAGCCATAACTTTCAAAATATTTAGAGTTAGGAGGAAAATTTTACCTTTCTAGAAAGGGGAAGAAAAATCCTATCTGATGAAGCCATTTCTAGATAATTTTAAGTCCTTGGAATGTGTAAAATTTGATATTGAAGCACAATTAAGGAAAAATGAAGGAAAGTTAGCCAAAATAAGTAGGGGCTTATTTTGGATAACAATTTTGGCAAGTCAGAGGGGTCATCTTCCTACTAGATGAAGTGATCATTTTCCTTGAAGCATCCATTGGGCATGGAGTCATGAGTAATAACTTGAAAATTGATCTAAACTTTGAAAACTTCCTCCGAGCCACTTTGAAGCCTATCGAACTGGAGTTGTTTTCACCAAAATGCCTTTGCAATGGATCGTGCAAGAGCAAAACCAGCACCACAAAAACTATGTACAAAACTAAAATCATACATGCTCTAAATGGAACATGTAGAGTGTGCACAAGCACTTCTTCTCACTGAAATAAAATGTACCTACTCTACTCTAACTGGAAGCAAAGGTGGGCTAAACAAACCTCAGAATTAACTTTGTGAAAATAGCTTCCTTTCTTCAAAATTGGTAGCCATGTAAATGATTTGGAGCTGAGTATGGCTGCTTGGATGAGTGGAAAATCAACAAGAAGTTGGTCTTCTACCCAAATTAGCAAGGTGTCAGCTGAAAGAAAATTGAATACCTCTTTTAGTTGCTCTACATTTGGATTGAAGAGGTATGACAGCTGATCCTTGGTACTTTATAGCTCATCCTCATGCTTAGAAGCAAGCATGACTAGTTGTGACTTCTCCTTTGGCTCTAATGAAGCCAAATACCTTATTGGGCAAGGTCTGATCTATTTGATATGCCCATAGCTTTGATTTTCAACTCCAAAAATGGAGTCTTCTTGTAGACCTTCTTGAATGGATGGTGTGGAAGAAATGATGGAACTCTTCTATTGTTTTCCTTCCTCTAATGAAGAACATGGAAGATTTAAATCTTCCAATCTTGATTCCAAAGAGTTGCTATAAGATGCAGTTGCTGCAAATGAAAGTTATCCTCCATGACAATAGGATCAAGTGTTTGGAATGTGGATGATGAAGGATAAAATGGTGTGATTTCAACTGGTTCCTCTTCATCAAAACAATCCTCCAAATCTGACAGATAAACTACCTCATTGTTGTCCTGTTGCAAATGTTCAACCTCTCCCATGGTGTTCTCTTGATCTACAACTTGATCACCATGGTTTCTTTCATCCTCCAACATTGAGTTTGAGATATCAAACTCTTCTTCAGCACTAGAACTCAAGAGAGATGAAGTAGAAAGAAGAACTGAAGGTTCTTCTATAGCTTGATTTGTGCTCAAAGCTTTTGGATCTGCACTTTTCTCCCCCACAACTAGAATGTGCTCCACCTATTTTTGTTCTTCTTCCGCTGCAACAAAATTAGTCCTAACCACCACTAGTTCTTCAACATTTACCTCCTCTATAGGCATCACCAAAGAAATAAATTTTCTCAATCCCATATCTAAGACTTAAACTAACTAAGCTCTTAATCATTCCTTCTTTTCTTGGTTCTTCCTCTTGCTATCCTTCATGACTGATTTTTGTAATTTCTTCTTCCCCAAATGGAATTAGGAATGCAAGAGGAGGGGTGGGTTGTAACTCAATTTATTTTGCAATTATTTTTGTGGTGGAGGAGATGAAAATTCTTGTTTCCTTGGAGTGGAAGGTATTTATTTTTGCTCTTATGGAGGGGATTTGGATTTGGAAGGGAAAAGGATAGAAGAATGGAGATGAGGTGGATGACTAGGAGATGGAGAAATGAGATCAACATTTGGGGCAACATATATGAAACTTGAAGCTTGACATTGTTGAAATGATACAGATTGAGAAAGAGAAAAGAAAGAGTATGAGATGGTGTGCTTTCCCATTGACAAGGTTGCTAAATATTCCTCTCATACACCTCTATTCCCTCACTCCACTTTGCAAGTAATGGCAGCGTTGCAATCATGAATTCAAGCTTCTCTTGAGGGTTGTAATGCCTTGGAAAAGGTCCCACCCATGGACAAGGTGCTCCACAACCGATTCCAAATGCTTTCATTTGTGCTTGAGCCTTGATTGCACCATGCCAATCTCCATTTTTTGGATTTTCTCAAAAATCAACATCTTGCATTTGATTGTCTTCATTGTATGCATACCCCTGCTCTTGGAAAGAACCATAGCCAAACTGATTTTGGCACTACTGCTCATATGGGTATGCATGCTGATCTTGAATCTACTCAAAATGCTGATTTGAAGGAGTTGTAAAGCATGTTGGAGGTGGATTTGGATGGCACTGTTGTTGTAAATGTGAATTCCATGATGGAAATGAAGTCATGATTGCACAACTTCATGGGATGAAAGAAGATGGAAGAGATGGAAGGAAGAATGGATGAAAAATGAATGAAAATGAAGGTCTGCAACTTCAGAGATGGGTTGTTTACTAGATGGAGTCGCTATATGTGTTTGCAATTACCTCTAAAGGTTGAAATCTTCACAGAACACACCAACCTACAAAAGATGAAGTGGAAGACCTCTAAGGTCCCACCGGCATGCCAAAACTATTAGTGAAAATTCACAGCACCCCCAAAATGACCTATGGATCTACTTTTCTAAGGCAATGTCATTTGGTGTGAATGCACAACATTGAGCTTTCCCAAAGTGTGGGACCTTTGCAAATGGGGAAATCTCTAGAGAAGGTTGGTTCCTCTTCCTAAACTACCTACCACAAGCTATTCTAGTGCAAGAAAGCTACTCTAATCCTAATCTAACTATTCCAAAGAGATAGAGAGAGAAAAGAGGGAAAAAAATCCTACACTAAAATGGTGATACACCGTAGAGAAGGAAAATGTTGAACATCTATCAAAACGCCATGGAACAAGAAAAGGTGAGCAATGGAAAGGATGGAAAGTGCATCACAAAACCAAGGATACATTTCACACAAAAATGTTCCAAAACTCCATAAACACAGCTCCAAAACCTATAATGAACATTCAAACATGCACAAATAACTGCAATGAATAAGAGAGGTAAGAAGAAGACAAGAAAAATGAGCAAGAATGGACAAATGCATCACAAAACATGTTTTATTGCTCTAAAAGTTTGCACAAAACATCATTTTATTGGTAAGATGAAAAAACTCCATTACAAAGCAAGGGAGGAGGTTCAAACTCCATTTTTGACCCCAAGGAATAAAATAAGGGAAACGTAGAGAAGAATGATGAATAACCATTACAAATGAGCCAAAACTAGCTTTTAACCATTGAGAAGAATGGAAGAAAGGAGAAACGTGGGAAAATTGATTTGGGACTTCAAACACTAACAATATTCATCTAATGGGCCTAAAAATGATGGGTTTCCATAAAAAATCCCATACTTTGAAGTACATTGCTTTACAGAGCAAAATAGAGGCCCATACTTCATTAATTTTGGTGGTTGGAGTCATTTTCTATGTTTTTTGCATGCCAGAGACGTTTTCCTATTTTTCTCCCACAAATATCCATAAAAATAAAAATTGAACCCTCCATCATGTAGAGGATTTCAACATATTTCAAATGATATAAAGAACACAAAAATATGAGCTTGGGATCGAAAGTTATGCCCCTCTGAAGATTTAGGGCAAAAATAGCAATTTAGGGCAAAAATCGGGTTAGGCTGAAACTTAAAAATTTTCCATTTTTTGAATTTGAGAAAATTTTCCAAAAATTCTTGCCCCACTACTCCTCTACCACATGCAATTTCCCATTCAATGATGGAAATGTGACTCAAACCTCACTTTTTCTCCTTTGATTTCATTTTGGGAAAATTCCCCAAACACCCCCACGCCCCACTCCGTCACTGCCATGTGTTGCCTCCTATTCATCCATGGGCTCAAATTTCCTTTCTCCCCCATGCCTCCACCAACCCTTCTCCTTCTCCTCAGTAGGCCCATGGGCTATTTTTTCCCTTTCACCCTTTTTGTAATTTTGGCAAAAAACCCAAAATTCCTCCATGGCCCCAACTTCCGCCACCACGGGGACACGTGTTGCTTCCACATTAGCCATGGGCCTTTGCAAATTTTCTTCCCTTTTCCTCAGTAGGCCTGGGTTGGTTTTTTCCCTTTCGCCCTCTACCAAATCTTTGGAAATTTCTTCAACTTCACTCCGTCGTCCCAACCCCTGCCGCCACGTGGCACATTCTCATTGGCCGCGGGCCTATCTAGGAAATTTCCCCAAAAACTCCACTAAGAGCCATAACTTTCAAAATATTTGGAGTTAGGAGGAAAATTTCCTTTCCGGAAAGGGGAAGAAAAATTCCTATCTAATGAAGCCATTTCTAAATAATTTTGAGTCCCTAAATGTGTAAAATTTGATATTGAAGCACAAAGAAGGAAAAAGTGAATGTAAGTTAGCCAAAATAAGTAGGGGGCTCATTTTGGATAATAGAACCATAGATCAACATTATTTACGTAGCACCAAGGGTGCCCAATTAGACCTGGGAAACTATATTTTTATGGAAGTGCTAAAACCTAAATTTCCCAGTGAACTTGGCCCCCAGTATAGTAATGGATGCATCTTTTAAAACTCGATTGGAGTGGCCTTAGTTTAATTATCCATAAATAGTACATTAGAGGATGGATGCAATGGAGGTCTCCCCATCTATACCCATGCATCTAAAGTAATCCTATTTAATTTTTTGCATTGTGTCAATAAATATATTACTTAAGAGCTATCCATCCATAATAGCATTTAGAGTGATCTCCTTATCGTAATCTAAGATATGAGGGGAAGATTTTCATACAGGATCTAATGTCCATTCTCAATACCTACGTGTAAGAGTGTTTCCCTTTAGCCAATTCCTTGTAATGGAATGATATTATCCTAGCATAGCATTTTGCATACCTCTCTTAAGTCATCAATATCCAATTGGACCATATATGTTGCCTTCTTTTGTTCCATCTTCTATGATTATTGTTGTAAACACTGTCTTTCACCCCGAATATTTCTAAGTACCTCTATGGTTTCATGATAAACCTTCTTCTTATGCATAGGATCCAAATACCTTTCATGAAAAATGTCCTTCTTAGTGATGGTAGGCCTCTGTTGTAACTCTTCTCTTACACACGTAACTTTAGCGAGTGTAGTAATCTTCACAAGTAATACCTCAACTTCTAGAGCTAAATTTTACATCCAATTAATTTCCATAATGTGTTGTATTCTAACCATCCTTGCTCCCTTGTTTTCCTATTTATGTTGCTTGTTAAGATGATAATATAGGTCCAGGAATTCCTCATAGCTATGAATCTTCCCACAAAAAGAACAAGTAATATTCTCAGGACATTCATGCATGTAGTGGTCAATAGATCCACATGTAAAGAACATTTCGTGAGGAAACTTGCCTCATCCACCACCATGGCCTCGACACCCAAATCTACCATGGTATCCTCGACCTTTTCCATGTCCTCCTTCATAGCACCCCTCATTCTAATCATAATGCACTTGATTGTGATCCCAATCCTGGTGCTCACATTTACCCTTTGATTTATCTGAGACTCCTGTCTCTCACACACCAATATTTATAACATCATGGATCTGACTAATCAACCTATAGTTTTCTATATCATGAGTCATGGACCAGAAAATATTACAATAGTAACATACATTCTTCTTCATCACATGTTGTCATAATGGGAAGTAGCTGGGTAGCATGGTTTAGATGACATATCTCACAGTCTATAAATAATGAACACACTAACTTGTGGGGAAAACTATCCTTTGTGTGCCCTTCCACTTCATATTTTGTACACCAAATACTAGTCCGTGTCTCTTGTGCTGAATTTCTCGATAGTTTCTCCAACTTCTTTGCCATTTTTACAATATGTGCTTCCAAGAATGGGCTGAATCTAGTTTCTATACTTCCAACTATCTCAACTCACAAATTTACTTTAAGAGCTTCACATGGATCAGCATATGTCTTATGTAATAAAGTGCCCTTCTAAAAGGTGTGATCAGACCTCCAAAGAACCATTGTGCATGTTGACTTGCATGAATATCATAAGAAATCTTAGACAAAAGTGTTTTAAAATAGGCATCATACTCCCAGACACTTTCAGTAGTGCCCTACTTAATATCATTGAGTGCGCTTACACTCTTGTGCTCAAATTCAGGGATATAGAACTCTTTAAGGAAAGCATATTTTAATGCTACATAATCTATGGAAGTTTGATCAGGGTAAAAATTCTTACACCAACTATGTACATGTCCCTATAATGTAGTTACAAATTTAATTGCCTTGTGCTTATAACCCATGTTCCCTTTTGTGTGCCATAATATCTCACAAATGTGCACATGTTTAACAACATATTTTATGCCCCTATACTCTGGAAGACGGAGAGACATCTCCATGTAAATATTATGGGGTTGGTTAAGATCCTTCCCACCTGATCCAGAACCTCATGTGTTAAATTTTCCTCCTAAACCACTAGAACTAGAGCCACCTATACCTCTTGATCCTCCACTTGTATCCAGAAGTGGACCAAAAGATGTACTTCCCTATGTCCCAACAATAGTACTAAATTGAACTCCTACAGTCTATATGGTGGTACTACTCCTAGAAGTGAGTCCAAAATTATCTTTTCTCGATTATATGTTGATGATGTATCTAAAAGGTACCTCCAAACAACAACAAAGATGTTTTCCTATCTTGGATGTACTTGCTATGTGACTTTATCATGCTTCTCTACCCAAATTAGCTTACTGACTATTGGATGTACTAGATACTAGAAAACCAATCGCAAGATCTAGGTTGCAAGGTAGATTTAGATGCACGCCCATGGTCCGGGTTGTCTCTGTCGGTGCACTCCTTGTGAGGCCGAGGAGGATTCCTTTTCATGATTTCCCAAATGGGGTAGTTCTAGATGCTCTGGATCCACACCTTCTATGTGAGCTCCAAATCCTTCATGAGCCATCTCTCTCCTCAATTCCATCCACTTTTCAATATAACGTTGCTTCTCCATCTCTCCCTTTCTCACACCTCATATTGCTTAAGTTGCATTTCTTATCTTTACCTTTCTACCCTAAGTCTTCCATACTTCACCAAACATTCTTCTACTCCCATGCATGGTGAGGTTTAGTTAGCCATCGGTTTTTATTCCAAGTTCAAGGTCACCATCAAGATATTGATCACTAGTGGAATGCCTTGTAAGTAAGTTCCCCTGGGATAACGTAAAAATTGGAACTCAACTACCTCTGGGAAAGAATAAGTGGAAATTGAGTACTTCAGAATATAGTTGTTTAAAAAACCACGTAACAAGCTATCCACAACACGTTTCTAAATCATATCAACATCATAAAGGACCTAAAATTATTCTTGCATCTAGAAAAGTGTGTGATACCTCCAATTCCTTTTAGATGCCTAAACAATAACCACTCGTGCAGATTCTACTAAGAAGATAGAAAATAATTTCTCATACAAATAGTCATACAGATTTTGTTCCACCCACGCACGTGTGTTAAACTTAGATCCAGTGTTGAACCTCTGTGCGTACTCTTCTTCCATATATTTTATCTACTCTCAACACTTTCTAGGGTCAACTAGTACATATTCATCACAAACCATCATGAAAACAAATGAAAAAGAGGTCTCAACAATGGAACCAATGATGCAGCCTAGAATCTACCAAGAACAACCCAAGCACGCTGGCACATCACCCATTCTCGAAGCTTGAGAACTCACACCAAACATGCAAAGGTACTAGACATCTCTTTTCGAGTTGCTTGTGTAGGATGTTAACATGTTGAAGATAAAGCATATTTAGAACCATAATAAGCACAAAATTCTATAAATCATAACCATTAAATAGTGCATAACCAAATCTAGATCTTAAGGAATCATGAATTAAACCATAAATATGACAAGATTGATCATACAAGAACCAATTATATTCATGTTAACACCTTATCCATCCAATATACTCCATTATATTAAACACTGTAAAACATATAATATTTTACATCATATAACATTACCATAAGTTTATGCATGTATTAGATCCGACAACATAACTCTACAATAACTCATACATAGTGTCTCGGTGTCTCTCTCTAACTACACAGACTAATACATACTTATAGGGGTGGGGAATTTCCCTTCACCACCTACACACTTCCCAAAATAGGTCACATGCTGAAAATATCCATGCACCTTTATAATAATATGCACACATGCAAGTGCACTAATAATAGATCTCCTATAGTTAACTGGTAGTAGTAATCCTATTATTATCCCAAACTCATGCATGGCACTTAGTAGATGCTCATCCCCAAAATAGCATTTGCGTGTCGCACAAGTCTTCATCTCATTGTTTTCTCCACACGATATCTCCAAAAATAACCCGTATCTATGAAAAAAGGATAAGTCTTAAATTAGTTTGTCCAAAGTGCGCGTTTCCATTCCTATCCTTTTGTGCCTTCAAATGCACCTTATTTCCTCCCACATGTGAATATTTTATGTTTCCTCTTCTTAGTTTCATACTCTATTTTCTCAAAACCCTCTTTTGAATTTTTGGATGCTTTTAAAGCTTCTTTAGGGTTCTAAATTTTATTTTTATGGAGCAAATAAGTTATATCATGTTTTATTTAGGTCATCAAAGGGAATATAAGGTTGTAAAACATTATCGACCTTATGTTCCTAAGAGACCTTCCTTAGAAAATATAATTAATGTTTAAAACATGTTTTTGAATGTAATTAAGGGAATTTGAAGTCTGTTAGAGATGTTAGAGGAATATATATCAAGTTGTAATATATTTTTGAGGGGAGGAATTCAAATAAGGAAAGGGATTCCATGCTCAAGAAAACTATTTTGTTGTCTTTTCCTTAAAATATATAATATTTTTGTTAAAAATATTTCTACATGGATGATTGTAAACAAGGAAAATCTAATGAATCTAATTTATTAAATGCTTCTCATTCAAAAGAGTAATTAGTCCCCTATTCTATTTATTCTTATGTGAATTCAATAGTTTTCCTTTCTTTTCTTAGGAAATTCTTAAAACCCTGTAGCAAATAATTTAAGAACAAAGTGAACTAAGAATTTGGAATTTTGGAGAGGAAATTTGATTTAAAAAGGTTTAGATTTGTAAATGGAAAATTGTATTATGCTAGTAAAAACATGTAGGTGAAGTTCTAAGGATTGAAAAAAAGTTTTATTAAATTGAATAGCATTTATCTCTTCTCGGGTTGTACAGAATCCTAGATAGGGTTTATGAAAGAAATTAGAGTTGAAGGCTTTAAACATCATCTCAAGCTATTAAAATTTTAAGAAAGCTCATAAATACCTCCTATCAACATATTTTTTTGATTTTGTTTAGCTTTTGACAATCTTCTCCTATGCCAAAAAGTGATGATTACGAGGATCTAAATGGTGATTCCAGTCTTGAAACTTTATTTACATTCAAAAGGAGATAAAGGGTGCCCCAAATCCTTTTATTTTGTGTTTAATATCTCTAATAAAAATTTACACCTTGAAAAACCTCACAATGAGGCTACAAAAAAGGAGTCAAAGTTGAATGAAAGAAGATAGTAAAAGAAAGAGTTACGTTGTGAATTGAGAGATAATTTTTGGTGTGGAGTTGAAGATTCAAAAGGGTTCCCAATACCATTTACATTTTTTTGGGTCCTTATAGTTACTCCCAACTATAACCCTTGGTAGGTATTGTTATCAAGAAGGAAATTAGGGAATTTTGGGAAAGATATGTGAAATTTGATGTTTATTTTGTTTTTCATCACTTGGAATGTTTTCATTGTAGGAAAAAGACAATGATAGAAAATTTTAAAGATAAAAACCTAGTTAAGGATCAATAGAATCAAATTTATGTGATTGTAATCCATTTAGGCTTATGGAAGTGGATCATCTAAGAGGGTACAAGGTAGTTTGAGTGTGATTTGTTAGAACTAGCTTTTGACATGTTAAATTTACTATAAAGGTCTACATCAAAAGAATTTGAGTCTTCATATCTTATCATGGTTACATTTCCACTCTATCCTCAACCATTAAGAACACTTCCTCCAAATATGGATGCACCTATGTTGTGGGGACAAACATTTGTCTACTAGATTTGTCTCCTCCACTTCTTGAATTACTAAAAGGATGAAGAAAGATATTTCCCAAATTATGTGGAGATGGAAATCAATGCCCAAATGATCAAATTACATATTTCATCACACCTCGTGCAATTATTAGAGTGGGACATGCAGATTTTATAGTTTGACTATTCATGGAGTCATTGTGATATGCCACTATAGATTGGTTTTACTACTTTCCATCACATTCAATTACTCATTGGTATAAGATTTCTTTTATTATTTCTTATACTTTAAATTTATTTTAGTAAATATAAGAAATTAGGGTCACTCTACACCTTATGGAAGTGGTCTCGTAGCTCCAACAATTATAATCTAGAAGATAGTTTTTCAAAATTTGATTTTGTCAAGCACTTATTTTCAAGATTTCAACAAAATGACCTAAAACTTTCGGGCATATATATTGTAGTCATCTTTATTTTGGGAAATCATATAGTCATTTTTAAGGTTTTTACCTTCTAAAATGGATTTTGACCCTACTACTTTGCTTGAATTAGTACTAATTTTTAAATTTGGTCCATAATTCACTTTAGTGACCATGAATTAACTCTATGATGTTTTTCTACTTCTTACGAAAAAGAGATCCTCACTTTGTAGATAGAGGATTGTTCCTCGAATGGGATTCCTATCCTATAGACAAAATGAGGTGATTGTAATGTACCTTCTCCTTAAGGTGTTATAACACTACTAGGTGTTGAATGAATTACAAATAGTACTAAGTGAATCAGTGAACTCAGATGATTACTCATTCTTAGAACCATGGTGCTCCATATAAATATCATCCCCTCACCTTTCCTAGATCTAAAAGTATCCTTTCATGGAATCAAATTCATGATTCTCATACATGATTTTTCTCATATGTCTCTTATGGAGACAAATGATTCCTTAATACTTCACAAATAATGGTCCTTGATAACTTAGTGACATGACTAGCTCATTTTAGCTTGTTTTGAAGGGTGTTTAATTAACTACGGAATGACCAAAAATGCCTTTTTAGGCCTTGAAAGGCAGTCTCTCATCGAAAATAAATGAGTTGATCGATCACCTTAAACACTATTTCCTCCACACCGAAACACACCTTGAATGATCTTTTTAGGAATTTACTTTCGGTGAGGGTTTATGATTTAGGATTTATGGTTTAGGGCTTGGGGTTTAGGTTTTAGGGATAAGGGTTTAGGACTCAAGGTTTAGAGTTTATGGTTTAAGGTTTAGTGTTTAAGGCTCATAGTTCATATTTTAAGGTTTAGGGTTTCAGAATCAGGGCTTAGGGTTCATGGTTTAGGGTTTATAGTTTAGAGTTAAGGGTTTAGGGTTTAGGGCTCAAGGTTAAGGGTTTAGGGTTTAGGGTTCAATGTTTAGGGTTTAGGGTTTTGGCTCAAGGTTCATGGTATAGGGTTTAGGGACTAGGGTTGAGGGTTAAGGGTTACGGGTTGAGAGTTTAGGGTTCAGGTTTAGGTTTTATGATTTAGGGTTGAGGGTTTATGTTTGAGGGTTCAAGGTTAAGGGTTTTGGCTTAGGGATTATGGCTTAAGGCCTAGGGTTTAGGGCTAATGGTTTAGGGTTTAGGGGGACAAGGTTTAGGTTTTAGGGGTTAAGATTTAGGGGTTAGGGTTTAGGGTTTAGGATTCAGGTCTTAGAGTTTAGGGTTTAGGGCTTAGGGTTTATGGTATATGGTTTAGGGTTTAGGCTCGGGGTTTAAGGTTTAGGGTTGAGGATTTAGGGTTTACAATTTAGGGTTTAGGAGTTAGGGTTTAAGGTTTAGGGTTGAGGATTTAGGGTTTATGGTTCAAGGTTTAGGAGTTAGGGTTTAAGGTTTAAAGGTTAGGGTTCATGGTTTAGGGAAAAGGGTTCAGGGTTTAGGGTTTAGGGATGAGAGTTGAGGGTTCAGGGTTCATTTAGGGCTTATGGTTTAGTTTTAGGGTTTATGGTTTAGTGTTTACATTTAAGGGTTTAAGGTCTAGCATTTTTCTTAGGGCTTATGGCTTAGGGCCTAGGGCTTAGGGCTTAGGTTTTAGGGTTTAGGCTCAAGGTTTAGGGTTTAGGGTTAGGGTTTAGGTTTTATGGTTAGGGTTTAGAGTTTAGGATTTAAGGCTTAGAGTTTAGGGTTTAGGGTTTAGGGTTTATGGTATATGGTTTAGGGTTTAGGGTTTAGGGATCAAGGTTTAAGGTTTAGGGTTGAGGATTTAGGGTTTATGGTTTAAGGTTTAGGAGTTAGGGTTTAAGGTTTAAAGGTCAGGGTTCAGGGTTTAGGGAAAAGGGTTTAGGGTTTAGGGTTTAAGGCTCAAGGTTTAGGGTTTAGGGTTTAGGGGTTAGGGTTTAGGGTTTATGATTTAAGGCTCATGGATTAGGCTCACCCATTTAGTCACAGTAATGTTCTATGTCTTACCCATTCTTATAAGTATCAAGACAAAGAGTATTCAACTAAAAAGGTTAATCTACTTCGTAGGTAGAACATTCAAGGGAGTCATCATAATTTGATGCATTTCATCTACTGATATTTTAAAGGAGGGAAATTCCCATTACATGTGAACTATTTCACTCATTGTAATGTTTTGTGTCTTACCCATTCTTATTAGTATTGACAGAGAGTATTCAACTAAAAAGGGTTTATCAAATTCATAGAACAAAACTCAAAGAGATTCATCAAAATTTGATGTCTTTCATCTGTTGATATTTTGAAGGAGGGAAATTCCCACCGAGCTCATAAACAAGGTAGTTGTAAAAGAAGACTTAATGATGGTTCTAGGCACAAGACTAGGAAATATGGTCCTAAGATATTCAAAAAATGAACTCACTCATGAGACCTACTGGAAATATATGAGGTTTAGGGGTTAGAGCTTAGGGTTTTGGATTTAGTGTTTAGGGTTTACGGCTTAGGGCTCAGGGTTCAAGGTTTAGGGTTTAGGGTTTAGGGTTTAGGGTTTAGGTTTAAAGTTTTAGGTTTAGTTTAAGGTTTATTATTTTTGTTTTAGGGTTTAGGTCTTAGGGTTAAGGGTTGAGGGTTAAGGGTTTAGGTCGTAGAGTTCAGGGTTTAGGGTTTAGTGTTTAGGGATTAGGGCTTAGGGTTTAGGGTTTAGGGCTTAAGGTTTAGGGTTTAGGATTTAGTGCTTGGGGTTTAGAGTTTAGGGTTTAGGGGTCGGGTTTAGGGTTTATGATTTAGTTTTTAGGGTTTAGGGTTTAGGGATTAAGGACCTTTAGGATTTAACATTTAGGCCTTAAGGTTTAGCATTTACTGCTTCAAGGCTCATGGCTTAGGATTTAGGGGTTAGGGGTTAGGGTGCATGGTTTAAGGTTAACGACTCAAGGTTCAGGGTTCAAAGTTATAGTTTTAAGGTTTAAGGCTTATTACGGTGTTAAGGTTTAGGGGTTAGAGATCAGGACTCTAGATTTAGGGTTTAGGGCTTAGGGTTTAAGGTTTAGGGTTTAGGGCTCAAGGATTAGGGTGTAGGGTTCAAGGCTTAAGGTTTAGGGTTTATGGTTTAGGGATTAGAGTTTAGGGTTCATGGTTCATGGTTTATGGCTTAAGGTTCGAGGTTCAAAATTACTGGTTTAAGGTTTAGGGGTTAGATCTCGGGCTCTAGATTTAGTATTTAGGATTTAGGGCTTAGGGCTTAGGATTTAGGGTCTAGAGTCAAGGGTTTAGGGTTAGGTTTGAGGGTTTAGTATTAGTGTTTAGGGTTTAGGATTTATTATTTTGGTTTTGTGGTTTATGGTTTAGGTCTCATGGTTGAGGGTTAAGGGTTTAGGTCACAGAGTTAAGGGTTCATCAAATTTGTAGGAAGAACATTCAAAGAGAGTCATCAAAATTTGATGTCTTTCATCTATTGATATTTTGAAGGAGGGAAATGTCATATTCCTAACTATCTAATCCTTATAAAGACCGTAGTAGTTCTCAATCCTTGGATGTATAGGAGACACTATTACTTGGTTTCCATTTATAATGATAGAGATATTTGTAACTTTATGTTATGACCTCTAAATATATATGAATTTCAAGTTGCTTGGAAATCACATAACACCCTTCACTAGGATCATGATGACTACCCCTATCTTTTTCATGGGATTTTGAAAACATCCATGGGTTTATCATATACAAATTACCAATGAATGGAAGGTCACTAAGTCATAGGCTAGGTAACTCCCATTTAGAACTAAACAAGAAATATTTACTAGGTGATTGATAACCCCTTAGTGTTCTTAACCATTCCCTATTTCTATGCTTATTTTGAACACTTCAGGGAGTTCTGTCAAATTTACTATCCATTCCAAAGTAGAACACTTCAACTTTATCTTTCTCTCGAGGAGAGGATAATAAAGGAAATTCAATTATGATCCTACACCTTTCCATTGATATATTCTCTAAGTTTTTCTTATTTCCTTTAAGATTAATTTTTTTGTTGTGAGGGTTATTTTTATAGCTTCCAATGGGTCATCTTGGCTTCGTATAATATCGTACATGGAAATATGAGAAATGTGAAAAAAATTAGAGTATGAATAAATTTACATTCAAGAGTGCAAGTATGTGTGGGGAGAAACAAGTTTGGAAGAGATGTGTAATATATGCATTACAAGGAATAAGCTAGATGTCATATCCATTTAGTTACTTGTCCCACCTCTCATAAACAAGGTATTTCTATAAGTAGAATCAATGATGGTTCTAGGCACGAGACTAGGAAATATTGATGAAATATGGTTTGGGGTTTAGAGTTTAGGGTTTAGGGCTCATGATTTAGGGTTTAAGGTTTAGGTTCAGGGGTAGGGTTTAGGGTTTAGGCTTTCAGGTTTAAGGATTTAGTGTTTAGGGATAAGTTTTAATGGTTTTGGGTTTAGGTTTTTAGGTGTTTAGGTTTTTATGGTTCAGGGTTTAGGTTTTATGGTTTTTTAGGGTTTAGGATTTAATGTTTAGGTATTGAGGTTTAGGGTTTATGGTTTAGGGCTCAGGGTTTAAGGTTTAAGGTTTAGGGTTTAGGTTTTAGGGCTTAGGGATTAGGGTATATGGTTTAGGGTTTAGGGTTTATATTTTAGGGCTCGGGGATAAGGGTGTAGTGTTTAAGGCTTAGGATTTAGGGTTTAGGTCTCAATGTTTAAGGTTTAGGGTTTAGGGTTTAGGGGTTTTAGGGATTATCAGGGTTTAGGGTTTAGGGTTTAGCATTTAGGGCTCATGGTTTTTTAGGTTTAGGGTTTAGGGATTATGGCTTAGGGTTTAGGGCTTAAGTCTCAAGGTTTAAGGCTCACGGTAAGGGGTGAATGTTTAAGGTTTAGGTTTTAGGGTTTAGGTTTAGGTTTTGGTTCTAGGGATCATGGTTAAAGGTTTAGGGTTTAGGGTTTATGGCTCGAGGTTTACGGTTTAGTGTTTAGGTTTATGGCTTATGGTTTAGGGTTTCGATTGTAGAAGTTAAACGCTAAAAGATTTAGGATGAATGTTGAAATCCTAAAAAAAGTACCTATGTACTAACCGGATTATATGTTAAAAAGCTATCTCCCAAACCATGACTCATGGAGCTTTGAGACTAATTACATAAGGTGCAGAGTGACCTAATTTCTTATATTTACATAAATGAATTTAAAGTATAAGAAATAATAAAATATAAATATTTATATTTTATTATTTCTTATACTTTAAATTCATTTATGTAAATAAAGCATGTCAAAAGCATACATAATGTTTATACTACATGGAACACATACACGTTATAACACATACATGTTTTTCTTTTTCTCTTTTCCCAAGCCATACCTCAAGGCTTGGGATTTGGTTTGGATCCACAAGCCTAAGGCATGGACCTACACAAACACAACAAACATCATGTTTTTACAAGAAAATATAGAAATGTCACTTCCTCTATGACAAATCAAAATAAAACAATCAATCCATTTTTAAAAAATTACACCATAACGTAGAGCAAAGCCTCTTTTTCTAAAAATATAATTTTTCAAATTTTCTAACTAATATAAGGTTTCCATATTATTTATTTTCTAACTATACCTTTTTATAGCTATTTTTGAAGTGTGAATATGTCTATCTTTCATGGTGTATCATTTTTTTGGGTGATTGAAATTTAAAAATAAATATACTAGCCCAAACTAGGCATAATTCTATACATATTAAAAAAATCTAATTTTCGATAGTTTTTGAGGTAGTTTGGGGGGGGCACGGTCGAGCTCCATTATTTTGCAAAAGATAATTTTTGTACTAGAAAAATCATAAATAAAAAAATATTCACTAAAAAAATCTTTAAAAATGGAGCCCAAACTAGATGCTCCTAGCTATATCTCTCTACTAAAGGGTTTTCAAAAATACTAAATGGTGCTAAAAAAAATGGTGGGGGGCATGAAAGTCACTGTATTATGTTTTTTTTTTAAATAGGAGCATATATTGGTATTTTAATTGTTTGACCCACTTAAACTTATCCATTTTCAATAAAATTTAGTAGCTTAGAAACTAGACTCAAAATGCTACGATTCATATTTCTACAACATCTTCCAATTATGAGTGTAATTATTTGAAAAACTTGTACAAGTTGAAGTATTTTTTCAGAAAAATACATCCACTTAAGACCCCCTTTTGGCCCCCCAACTTGGTGCACTCACCCACTTTGGAAGATACACATGACCTCCTTACTAAATGGATCGATGAATAAAGAACCATAATAGCCCATGAGATAATTTGTAGAAAATTCTGACAATTTGATTAACAAGATTCCTACTAGTTCTTTTCCTACATGGATAATAATAAAACATTCTTAGTGAATGAATAATTTCCTAAAATAGATTTCATGTTAGAAATATCTCGACCAAATACTCTAGACAATGTTGAAGAAATTTCCATCAAGTAAAAGATGATCTTCTCATGTCGGGAATATAAAGAACTATTCAACAAAGAATAAGGACTATATTTCTAAAGATAATAGAGTTGATCCATTGCTATAAATATTGGTCAATGATTTGAATTCATTAAAGAAGGAACTTTCTCGACATGTCTTATACCCAAACCATAGTGAGAATCGGATTATAAGAGAAACTCAAAAGCTTGCCTTGGAATTTCCACTAGTTAATGTAATATTTAGAACCTATGAAGATGAAGGAGGATAAATTACTGAATCAAAAATTGAAGTAGAATTCAAAGGTGCATGTTCCATACCTGGTATTTTTAATACTCACCGTATGGAGATTTGAAAAAATCCATGACTGATATGAAGAGCTACTCTTGTGCAATGTTCATTTGCTTGCAAACAAAGAAAGAAGCCTCTTCTTTCATTGGCTAGATAAGCACTCAAATCCTCAAATGGTGACTTTGAATAAAACAAAAATGAGAGTAGGATCATCACAAATCACTTCCACATGGTCATCTAAGAATAATCTTGACACTATGTTAGTCAAGAATCCATATGCATGTTTTATTAAGTTTATTTCATCTCCTCTTGTCAAATCGCTTCTTCTTCTATCCCTAAGAATGTAAATTCTACTCTTGTCAAATCTTCCATAGTTCTTGATGTTCTTATCCTTATCTACTCTTTTGAAATATTTTACCATTTCAAGAAATCTAAAGTTCATATTTCTGATTCTAAGTTCTTGAAAACCCGTTTTGAGAAATTTGATAAACTTGTCCAATTTATCAAAGGAAGTAGTTCAAATTCATGTTCCAAAATTTCCACTACCAAAGAACTACCTCTCACTCCTCATACCACTCCTTAGAACCTTATTTCTTCCACATCCTCCACTTTTGGGAAGGTAGATCATTTTTATGTAGCCTTACTAGTTAATGGATATAAACTAAATAATTGCATTATTGAATTTGATTATTTTGATAATCTAATGCCCAAAAACTTGTTAAATCTATTGTTCTCTCTATCTCTCACCCACTAAAGGCCACTTTTATTACATGGAAACAAAAGAAGTGCATCTCATTTAGGAATTGAAGTATGCTCAAGTTTCATTTGTATATTTTCCTAATTATAAGATCATGATGAAAATACTAGTGGTAGACATGCCATCCTCATATGGTATGTTGCTGTAAGCCATATTTTCTGTTAGGATGTTTTCAGCAATATATAGAAAGATTGGTTACATTCCACCATTAAATACAATGAAAAAATGAAGAATATACTTCCTATCAAGATAATAAAATACACCATTTAAAAATGAGATGACCGAAGGGTGGGTATCCTATTTCAAGATTCAAGGTATGAAAACTTACTCATAACCTCGTATGTTGATCTAACCACATTGATGGATGAGTACCCAAGTGTAGTGGAGCCTAATAAAAATACAAGGATGACCTAATCGATGTAGAATTTGATAGTGTTTATTTCCTGTTAGATATGGATGCAAATTCTCTTTTTAATATTGATGAAAGACATGGAAACCTTAACTTACAACAAGAATTTCTTGAGGTGACATGTAATTCAAATAGTAAATAAGGACTGATATCGATAACTTCTTAGAAGGAAATTCCCATGTTTCCAATCATGTTCTCAAGGTTTAACATGAAGACCTATTTGACAAATATGATTATGAATACGAAGCTTTCTATTTCCCATTCGGAGAGGATGACTCTATCAATAAGGAATGCATAAATTCAAATATTCATGGGCCTCTTGAAGTTGACTCTATACAAGAAGAGGATGAATTCATCATGGAGATGAATTTCCAAAAAGAAATTGGTCAATATTGGGAAAATGATGATCTTGATATTTCATCCCCAACATTTTTATCACTCTCCTTTCAATAATATGAAGAACTTATGAGTTGAGTATAGATAGATGGAATGGTGCTTGATTACCCTAGGGATTATTCTATTCAAGATTAAGACCCTCTCAAAAAGGATATATGAATAATAATATTCTTCAATCTTTCATAGTTGACTCGAATAAAGGAAAATATGATTTCATCATAAAAATGGATTTTGAGGCTCAAATGGCCAAGATGGAGAAGATGATGATTTCAATGTTGTGTGCCTTACCTTTTTCTCATTACCATTACAATATAATAAATAAATTTTCACATCACATCATATTATGAAGTAGGATGAGGGTGAACAAGTTCATATGAAGGATAATTGTTTCGAGCAACTACTAAACATAAAACACAAAAAGGCATGCAATAGTGTTGCGAATCTTAAAATGTTTGTCGAGAACCAGCTCATAGAGATCATGGTCATGAAGTAGATAACAAATAAAATCCAAATTCCTATCAAATATAATAATCCTAGGTATGAAAATAACAATCCTATTGTGATCAAGACTCAATCTTAGAGTTGTAATGGAAAATCAACAATTGGAATGAATTTAGAAAAAAATGAGTAAAAGGAAGGACAAAGTATGTCAAAAACAAAAAGGAAATGAGATGTCTAAACTAACCCTCACTTACCTAACAATCATGCAAAATTTCTCAATAAATTGAGAAATGGCTCATATTTCACTAATCAAATCAATGTATTTGTGGAACAAAGGCCTTTGCCAATACATTTGTATGGGTAAACATTTTGTGAAGAATGAGTGTTATAGTGAAAGTGGGTTATCACGCATATGTACGATAGGTAATTTAGGATTTTATATCATGGTTTCCATTTTATCATGTATTTCCCTTCCCTTTGTGTGTTTCATTTCTCTTTCAGTGTTTGTATCATTTGTTTCTTGGTTATGTTCGTAGATTTTCTAACTCTTCAATATGATGCCTCTATTGCCCAATTGTAAAGACTTTGATCTACTTACCACAAGATACCTAATTTTATGTTTTACCATTTATATTATAATGTCCCCGACCAAGATCTAGGTTTTGTATGCTAAATTTCGAACATGTGAAATTGAAATTTTTGGCCATGACGACTATACCTCCACTTGAAAATTTCCACTCTTGGTCACTTTAAATCCTTCCTATGACCATCTTGTCCTCAATATCACCCTCATCTTAGATCAGAGGAATGTTATAAAAATAGTTTCAATTTTTTTAAATGTGTAGGGATTAATTCCTAAGGTTCTTGATAAAGTCATTAAAATTCAAGGAAAACAAACTTCATCCAGAGGCCTAAAAGGGTCATTTTTCTCCTTTATGTAGTTTGTAAACACACATAAAAAGCCTAAAGGAAGATTCAAATCATTTGATTGTGGTTTTAGTGAAAAATTGAATATTTGTAAGGAATTTTAGGAATTACGTGAGAAAATTTGAGAAAATGAACAATTTGTGAAAATCGAGTCATTTTGGGCACAGTGGAATGAAGGCCCCAACAATGAAAGCCAACTTGTCCAAATGATTCTAGGATTTATGAAATAAATTAGAGGGAAAAAATAATAAATGGAAATATCTTATAACCCTCTACATGATGGAAACATAACTATTTCTCCAAAACTCAAGTTTTTTTATTGATAATAAAAAAATAACATCTTTTTCTTCTAGTAAAAATGAAATAGGACCAAAAATGGAATTGTAGTAATAATTATCTCCTAGTAATTGTTGGAGTGATCTCAAAATTTATGGAAACATCGCATTCCTCCATGCTCCCGAGATGTCACTAATTTAGAATTGGTGGGTGACATCAACATCCTAGAAGTACATGGGAGTGGTTTTAAGCCTCATCTATCCCCCAAGGTGTATAGGGAAAATGTGGGGAAAATAATGTGTTCCAAATTGGTTTTGAATATGTCTCACTTAAAATTTTAACAAGTGTTAGGATAAAGGTGTGAAGTGTTTTAAGTTGGCAAAACCCATTTTTCATGATGAAGGCACCCTTGGAAAAGTTTGGAGTATCCAATGTCCCCTTGGGTCAAAAGGGTAAAAGGGGAAAAACATGTACCCCTATCTTGGATAACTCCTCACAACTCACCCCCGATCACTTTGTACCTAGGACTTCCAAATTTGCACTCTCTTAGATAACTCCACAAAACTCACCCTTGATCACTTTTGTACCTAGGACGTTCTAAATTTGAACTCCATCTTATCCCCCTCTCTCATGATCTAAAACCCATGAATATTTTAGATAATAACCTATTACCAAATGTTAAAGAGGTGAAAATGGGACAAGGAGGAAACAAATGTTTTCCCCATCCAACCACTCATCCAATGAGGCACCTAATCACATCAAAACCCACTTAGCCCCACAAAAGCCATTTCCTAGCCCCTACATCTCATTCTCACTAAAAAAAAATGCTACCACTTGTCACTATCTAGTGAAAATAACAATTTAGTGTCCCTTATGTCCCCATTTTTAATCTATCATGGGTGTAACTCAAGATTAGCCACACTCTAATCCCAGCTTAAAATCCATGATCAAAACCCAATTAAAACTAGAAGGAAATTTGACTAAATCCATCACTTTGCAAAAATTGGTAATTATAAACGTTTAAATATCTATGTTTTTCCTTCCATACCTCCATGGTTGCACATGTATGTTGATGTATTTTTCTTAGAACACTCATGTCCTAAAATAGAAATATGTCCTTAGCTCTCTAACCGTGCACCCATTTCTAACAAACTTTTACATGTGAACTCCCTAAAAACTTCCTTTGAGTTGACTATAGGATAAGCCACATTTATTATCTATATAATTTAGAGTATAAATCTCAAATTTACATCCCATGAAGTTTCCTTTTCAGATCTATGGAGCTCTTAAGGATAAAAACTCAAAATGTGGAGAATAAGGTGCTCAAGTAAAACCTAATATTTTGAAATCAACTTCATTGTAATTAAACATACAGAAGACACCTTTATCAAAATATTTAGTGTACAAGGCTTCACATGTCAAAATTTATTAATTTCCTAAAAGGGCATATTTTCAACACCCGTTCACTCCAAGCAAGAAAAACCCATATGAAGGTGAAAATTGTGAAAACTTAGTAAAAATAATTTTTATAGATATGACCTACTAAAATAGAAAGTATTCTAATCAAGATTATATCACTTTATTAAAATCACATTTCACCCATCTCATTACTTGTTTCTATAGTTGCAAGGTCGAATGTTGTCTCCCGATTCAAATTGGAGAGATATCCCTTACAATGATGCAGGGGGCATTTTCAAAAAATACAAAATTGATTATTCCTCATTTGAACCATGGTTGGGAAATCACATTAGGTGTGTTGGAGCATGATGAAGGAATAAGATGGATTTTATATGTTAAATAAATTAAAATTTCAAGTTGGATCTTTTCTCTCAAAAATGTAATTCAAAATTTCAAACTTGTAAATGTGAATTCTAAGTTTGATAAGCGGTTAGAATGGTCTAGGAAAATGTTTTAGTCATGGTAAAAGGGGTCTTAAGTCATAATAAGTCATAAAAGTGGAAAATTGATATAAGTTTCTCCATTTTGTGATATGGGCTTATGAGTCATGTATGATTCAAGAAAGAGAGTTAGTTAGTGTTGGGCCCCGAAATATTGGGTAAGTACAAAAGGGCGCGTAGGCATGCAAGGCCTAGTTGAAGAAAGGTGTGCAAGGAGAAACCATGTAGGAAAGGGTTTAGGGAAACCCAGTAGCATGTGTGGATAAAGCCAAGGTTCTAGGACTTAGCCATATTGGGCATTTTGGGTAGATACAAGAAAACGTGACCCAACTACACATGCGAGTGGATAATGTGCCATCCTGGTGACAAGTTGGCCCAAGAAGGAATATGCCCTACAGGTAGAGACTTCTAGAAGGAAATCGTGCACGAAGTGTGAGCTCGGAGCCTATCGGAGCATGCACTCCTAGAGGACCACATTTAGAAACTTGGTGACAGATATGAGGCCGTAGGAGAATGAGTCGGTGGATTAAAGAGGCTATATATACAAGTTCTGTAGAAGTAAAACACACACCTAAACACATAGCAAAAGGGCGAGCTCTGCAAAAATACTGCAAGGACTCTACTAGTTTGGGAAAATAAGGGTAGGAAAGAATGTATCACGGGTTGGCTATTATAAATTTTATTTTGTAGGCCTAGTTATATGAGTCTAGTCATAATGTATGACTACGGTCTACCTTTTCGTGACATTCTCTGCAATGGCCTAATGAATGTAATAAGGTTACCAATTGATATGAATATGAGAATTAATAGTTCTAATACATACATCCTTCTTCATAGTTCTTTCTCATTTATGTTTATGAACTAGTATGAATTCTTATATGATTTCCTTTCTGTATTGGTGTAATTTCTTTTATCTATTAAAATACTTTGTCTAGAATAACTACAAGGATCTAGAAGCCGTTCTGAGCTCTATGGTGCTTGTATGTCTTATTTACTTTCAAAATCTCTCACACTCGTATCATAGATGATGTTTCCCATTAAACTCACATAAAATAGAGACTCGATGCACTGTGCGTGCCTCGAGTGAGCTCCCAAAGGCCCACCGGGGTGATAGGCTAGAGCGCTTGGGATTTATTTCCTTTGTGATGGGGGTAAAAATGACTACATATTGGTTCTGTTTCTGACCTCTTTTCAAAGTTATAGTGGGAAATGGCATACATCATGATCTAGGTAATGAGTAATGACAGAATGTTTAACTCTAGAAAGTTTTGAATCATGGTTCAAGAGCATGGAGGATGAATTTTCTCAGAGATTCAACACTAGACCTAAATTTAATGCACGTATGTGGGTAGAAGAGAACCTCTACCATGATTTATATGAAATTTTTTTCTGTTGCTTCCTAGTAGAACTCTATGAATGGCTCTCAGCATATGTGTCTAGATCAAGCTGGTATTATAAATCACACGCGGGACCCAAGAAGAATACCGAGGCTACAAGATGTAGATATGATGATGTGGACTCATGTTGTGGATCATTGGTGGAAAGGTGTGTTGGCTAGCTACACTCTAGAGTACGCTATTTCCACATATTCTTGTCTAGAAGTTACTGAGTTTGAATTTTTGTGGGATCCTAGAGGATCATTTCGCATGCTATCCCTCTGGAAATGAAGATCTTGATTGTTAGTTTAAGTTTTAGAGACATTTCAAATGGTGGCTAAACCATTCTAAGCATTGGGTGAGGAAGCTAGGGTGGAGGAAGATGGCAGATATTATGACGAAGAAAGAAAGGGAGGAGAGACGACTCAAGTATAGTGAAGTGCATGAAAGGGATATTGATAGACGATGTGAGGTTACAAGTGTGATGGATCTATGGAGGAAGACATTGCAGGAAGGATTTGAGGTTCACGTGGAGGATGTGGAACCTGAGCAATCTGTGCTACTCCATCTTCGCGAGCACATAAGAGAAACCCCTTCGGCTTCGATGAGAGTTCTTCACATGTAGAAAGAAGAGTCGTTGGTACATATCTAAACCCACCCAAAGGACCAAACTCTAGTACTTGGTTTTCCGGATCAAGGAAGGAGTATCATTGACCCATTTTGCATCGGTGGAAGTGACAAATCTATGCCTAGGAGATACAATTTTTTAGTTCCACTTCTATGGCTATGCATATTCCAGTATTTAGAGGATTCTTTGGACAAGGAGAAAGTATACAAGCCTTCAATCTCATGTCTAGGAGTGGCATGGGGTACAATAGTGGTAGTGGGGGATTATCACATCACAAGTCGGCACATAGTTCAAGAGAACTTTGGGGACACTTAACATAACTACTATAAGACATAGTGGTTTAGGAGGACATACCTAGTGGTTCTAGTGGATCCGGTGGATCGGAGGCACATGAACCTAGTGGACTTGGTGGATCCGGTGGTGGAGGAAACACCGTGAGGAAATCAAAGGCTCGCTCAAGAGGACAATAGCCCAACCACCCCTTTAAGTCTTATTTGAGATGTCTTTACATTTTCCATATTATAGAGGTATTGAAGATGTTGTAGAACATGTTCACAAGTGTGAGCTGCTATGGCACACAAAGGGGATCACAACCTTGGAGTGGAAGGCTAGTCAATTTGTAATGACGTTGTAGGGGCGTGCGCATAGCTGGTATAGGAAATATGACCCTCATCAAATGGTGGTGGATTATACTACTTTAAAGAATGCCTTCTTGGCATAATTCCACATCCCTGAGTTTGAATAGAAGAGCATCAGCGCCCTGAAGGAGATTCAATAGGGAATGGCAGAGAGTGTGTAGGAGTATGATGCGCACTTTAAAAATATCTTGTCTAAATTATCATAGGATATTCATCCTTCATAGCATGCTTAGTGGTTTTTGGGGTGTTGATCACACATTTTAGAAGGGCCTTATCTCATGAAACTTTCACATACCTACAAAAGGAACTAGAAGATGCTCTGCGCACTAAGGATTTTGACAAGTGTTGACACTAGTATTACCCATTTTTGGAGGCTTATATTGTTGTTATGGCTAAGCAAACTGAAAATTTATCTTAGAACCAAGCCCATGAGACTCATAGTGGTTTATGGTGTACATATTGTGAAGTAAAGGGACATGTCAAGGATAGTTTCCCAGAGGACGGTTCTCATTTTTCAAGGGTTTACTCGGGGAGGACATGTAGAGCATTGAAGAGACAATTCTAGACGTGCAATTATTTAGGTTGTGGCACGCGCCCTCGGATTTGGAGGAGATTACAATATTTCTAAACACAGTGTGTCACCAAAAGGGATGAAGACATTAGAGAAGAAGAAACTAGCCATATGCATTGTGCCCTACATATTGACCAATAGGGGCTTATAAAAATTAGGGCATGATGGAGTTTTACGTAGGTGTGTGCTAGAGCATGAGCGCCTCACCATCATAGAGGAAGCACACGGAGGAAGTACAGGTGGACATTATGTAGGTGATACCACCATACGTAAAATATTAATGGAAGGCTTATGGTGGGAAACTCTATATAAGGATTGTAAGGACTATTGTAAAGCATGTGACCACATTGTCAGCACATTGGCAAGCCAAGAAGAAGAGATAAAATTCCTTTGCACCCTATCCCTAGCGCTGAACCTTTTTAGAAATGGGCAATAGACTTTTAGGCCCTATTGCACCAGTAATGTGTAGGACTAGATCATGCTACATAATCACTTACATGGACTATTTGAAAAGGTGGGAAAAGAAAGCCCCAACTAAAGACTACACAGCAGCTAAAATAGTAAGATTTTTATGGGAAAACATTATCACAAGGTATGGATGCCCTTTAAGTTTAACTAGCGATAGGGGTACACATTTCTTGAATGAGACCGTGAGGATCCTGTTAGAAGAGTTCATGGTGGCTCATCACAAGACTACACCTTATCACCCATAAGAAAATGGAACCACATAAGCATTTAACAAAATACTGAGTCATACCCTGACAAAAATTTGTGATGTCGAAGAAAATATTGGGATGACAAGGTATCAGCCGTATTATGGGCTTATAGGACAACTTATAAAAGGTTGAACAAAGCCACACCATTTCAATTGGTGTTTGGTGTGGAAGTTGTTCTTCCAGTTGAGTTCATGATACCTTCTCTATGAATAGCGTGCGCAGGAGGGCTAGTTGATGAGAAAGCACTGGAAGAGAGAATTGAGGAATTGATGAAGCTGGATGAAAGATAATCACTCACTAGGTGGAGCCAAACAACATAAAAAGTAAAGCAAAAAGCATGGCATGATCGCCACATTAAAAACAAGAAATTTGAGGTTAGGTAGATGGTCTTATTGTATGATTCTAAATTTATTTTCCATCTTGGGAAGTTGAAAGTCCATTGGTTGGATCCCTACACAATCTCATACATCCTTGATTTAAGAACATGCCACTTACAAGTGCTAGATGGAATGAAATTACCTGACACTTCAATGGGAGTAGGTTGAAGCCCTACTATAAATAAGGCTTCTTGGTGTTTGTAAAAAGTAAATTTTCCGAATAATTTAGAATTTCCTTTATGCATTTCCTTAATTTTATTTTCCCTTTCGTATTGTTGTTTTGTTTTATGCCTTGGGCACCGGTAACCTTGTTACTTTTTTAGGGTTTTGAATACGCAAAGGTTCGCACATCATTTAAGTGTGGGGTGGAGAGATGTGAAGGAAAGCATGGGTAAAGTACCAAGGAGGATTCTATTAAAAATCCTGATTGAATGGCCCTATTGAAAGAGGTGTATGAAAAAAAATGGTGGAAAAGTATGGTTGGTATCAAGATAAGGCTACTTTCAGATCCCACGTGTCTGAGAAGGAAGAAGCGCATAAACAACATGAGGTAGGCAAGAGAAAAAATCATGGTAGAAGAAGTGCCTTCTACGTAGGTTACGCGCATGTAATATTCTCCTATCAAGATGGATGGGTTGTGCACGCCAGAAGGTTGGGTATTATCTGCGAAGGTTGGGTGCGTAAGTTAGGGTGCAAAAGTGAGGCTTTGTTTGAAAAATCTACTTTAAATGTTAAAATTATGGTGGTAGGTGAAGTATCATTTAATGCTTAAAAGTGGGAAAAACTATAAGTAAAGGTTCAAACATTTCATTATTCACTTTATGTATAAGGAGAAAGAAGCGCTTGTGCATCTTTGCAAACTAGGGCTTCCAGAACTGATCCGTGTGAAGAAAAAATTGAAAAGTGTGAGTGTGAGTAACTAGTTGGATTTGTAAACTAGAGAGAAGGGATTTCATGGGCATAAGAGAAAAAGTGAGAAGACATTTTTTACGAAGGAACTATCCCAGTTAGGGTTTGAAGAACTAAGGCATGGATTTAAGGGGTTTTCTTCACAAGTTCGAGATCTAAGGTTGGAGGGAGTGGAAGAACAGAGTAATAGAAAGTGATTGAAGTGATAAGAGTGCCTAAGAAATGGCACCCAAGAAACTAGTTGGCACACCTAATAAGGGCAAGGGCAAGGGAAAGAAACAAGAAACTGTCGTGCATACAAATGAAGAGTGGTACACAAAAATGCAATACCTGGATGGATTATTGCTAGGAAAGGAGTGGGAGTCGTAAATGATTACAATCATTGTTCAAGCACAATCGAGAAGGAGATGGCACTAGAGTTAGTACACCCAACAAATAAAAGGACACCAGAGGGTCTTCCCATCTATGATGATGATGTAAAGGTCAAATTGGAGAATTCAGGGTTATTGTAACTCTTTGAGTTGCCCTACTTTAGGAAGCCTAAGGGCCTTTACAAATAGTTTATGTCACGTGTGCACGAAGACTACTTCCACTTTGCATGGTGCAAGATACGCATTAACTCACAACTCATTTTGTATTTCACATGCCTCATCTCAGTGAAAGAGATAGTTTGAGGACGAATTAAGTGACAAAGAGTCAATTAAGGAGATTATCGCCGCCTATGCATACAAAAAGGGGTTAAGGTACTATGATATCACAGACATCAAGGACCTGGTGATGAAGATGGCTGCACACCTAGTAACAAAGATAAATGGGCAAGAGAGATGGACCCAAATTAACAAGGCATGGCTGCATGTTTGTAGGAAAATTTTGGAGGGCACCATCTTTAACTTATCTCCATTTATCGTAGATGAGATTTTCATCAGCATGAAGGAAGGTGACAAAATCCTTTTTGGAAATGTCCTGCTAACCATTGTGTTTTCAAAGATTAGAGTACCATATGCTTTAAATAATTTCATGTGGAGTACCTGTATGACCCTTCACCTACAAAGATATTTCAAAAGTATTCCTGTGACACTATGACAACCGTACACAAGGTGTGCTAAGAGAAATGGCATGCATATACGTGCCTAAGGAACATGTTCGACGGGAATGGAGGATCCTTGAATAACTTCCCACGGCCACCAAGGGAGACGTAGAGTTTTCTATGTACCAACATTTCTGCCTAAGCATATTCAAACTAATAGATGACACATGAGCCCTTGGTGCAAGCTCTCTTTTACCTTCACATCTCAACACTTCCAAGTAGGAGTGAACAGGTTCAAAGAATCCAAGAAGTTGAGGTTAGACCTTGGAAATCTGGACCGAGACTACAAGGAAATCCATAAATAGTTGGTCTACCCTAACAAACTTGCATACGTGGAGAGGTATGTGTCACATGAGGTCCAAATGGTGAGGCCCATGACCTTTCCCATTGCAAGAGGATCTTCTACATGCATATACCTCTATATAAGACCCAAAGCTAAGAAGGGCACATACTTGGAGAATGAGATATCCATACCTAAGGACCCAACTAAAGAAAGAGGCATGCACCCATGCGGAAGGAAAAAGAGCCAGAGAAGAAAATACCAAGTGTGGTGGAAACATAGGTAATAGGATCCCCAGGACAAGTGCCAGAACCAACATGTACTCATGCAAGAAGAAGTCCATAATCAAAGAGAAGACTCCAGATCCAGAAAATCCATTAGACAAGGAGTCATCGGAGGAATAAAAGATAGAGTCACCTACACTAGAATCCCGGTTAGGAAGAAGTAGAGGGTAGAAGAAGAAACCACCTTGGAAGAAACCAAGAGTTTAGAGAGGTACACAGGTGAAAAGGATGATGATGATGAGGAAGATGGTAGTGAAGAAGATGATCCTAGAAGAGATCAAGAGCCACCTATCTTCGATGTGCATGATTCAAGAAGAGGAAGGCAGAGAAGAAGAATAGGGGTTCCATTTTGTGTGGTGCAAGGGTAGCCAGGAGAGGGAAGGCACCCAAGACATAGGAAGAAGTGAAGAGGTCGACAAATAGAAGTAGAGGACTCCAAGCCTTACGCAGAGCAGATAACTAAGGAAGAAAAATAAGAAACAAAAATATCATGGAGACCTTGGTAGAAGAGGAGTTGGAACACAACGTTGAGCTAGTATTGAATGAGGATAAGGAAGAGAGCACAGAAAAGGACCACGGTAGCATTGGAGGCCCCACGCTAACTATAGTTATTCCTAAGGGCATGTGCATGGGAGGAAGGCGTGCAGAGGAGGAGAGGCCAGGGATGGGTTATATTAATGACCCCAATAAAGTGTTGCACATGCGGTTCCAAAGCACATTTCCAGCAGAGGAGCTCGTGGCGATGTCATTTTTGATAAGGAGTATGCTTTTTACACTCGCGAATAAGGAAGATGCTCTCATGGGCATTTGAGTCCCATCTTGATGAGCCAAAATTTGAAGTAAGCAATGGGGAAATCATAACATTGCCAAAATCAAAAGGAGACAACCCATTGGTGAATGCTCAGTATCTCTCAGATGAGAAATTGTGCAACAAACTCAACAAGGTCTCCATTGAGCTTGAATCTAGACTCTTTGGGAGAAATGATAAAACCAAAGATTTGGAGGATGAGCTGAAAAAGAAAGAGGAAGATCAAGTTACAAGGATAAAAGAGCTAAGCCAAGAGAATTTGATCAAGACCAAAGTGGCAACAAGATTTAAGGGATGAAAAGGCTAGAGTGCACAAATTTTACAAAAAGGTGGAGTCCATTATAGATGCCATAATGATGAAGCATCTAGACCTAGCACCTACCGTGTGGAAGTATGAAAATTCCCCTGAGTGCCCGAAGGAATTAACAAGAGCCCTCACCATGGATAGGTAGCTGCTAGCTTTGGATTATGATGAAGAGGTGGCCATGTTCTTAGAAAAGGAGGACAAATTAAAATTTGTGGTGCTCATAGTAGAATATAGCAAGGTCCATGTTGATGTGAAGATTGCCTCTCGAATGCTAAGGCCATGTACAACAACCTGCGTGAGATAGGGACAAAGTGGTGAGAATGCTGGTCACCAAGGATAAAGCAAAACTTAAAGAGTTCAAGAGAAAAACAAGGGAATAGAGAGGAGTGGGAAAATATCCTAGCCAAGGTTGAAAATAAATCGAGGGTATTGAAACCTTAAGATGTTTAATCAAAAACTAGTTAAAGGAAATATACCCATATATTACACGAAGGATGGATGCTCTGGAAGATGTAGGAAAGGAGTTAGAAAAGATTATTGACACCATGAGCACACAAGGGGATGGGCTAGGTTTTGATCATGTGAGCGCCTTGGTGGGTGATCTTTTCTAGAGAGTGCAGAATGAAGTCAATGCCTAGAACAAGTTGGAGGCGACTTTCAAAAACATTTTCCTAGTTTATTACAGTGATGCCATCACTGTCCCATTCTTTCTTCTTTCCCAGATTCTTCATCCCCTTATTCTTTTTCCAAGGTGTAAGCTTGCTATGATTCCTTATTCATTTAAGAAGTGTTTATGTGGGTGGAGAATAGGTGTAGTGTGGGGTGATTTTGGTCCCCTAAAATATTGGCTAAGTATAAAAGGGCGTGAAGGCGTGCAAGGCCTAGTTGAAGAAAAGCGCGCAAGGAGAAAGCACATAGGAAAGGGTTTAGGGAAACCCATGGCATGCGCGCAGACAAAGCCAAGGTTCTAGGACTTAGCCATATTGGGAATTTTTGTAGGATACGAGGAAAATGTGACCCGAATGTGCATTACGGAGTGGATAAGGTGTCATCCTAGTGACAGGTTGGCCCAGGAAGGAATATGCCATGTGGTAGAGGATTCTAGAAGGACATCATGGCATGGAGTGGTGAGCTCATGCCTAGAGGAGCATGCACTCCTGGAGGACCACATTCAGACACTTGGTGAAAATTTGAGGCCACAGAGAATGAGTTGGTAGATCAAAGATGCTATATACACAACTTCCCGAAGAAGAATCAAAAGACACACTTGAACACATAGAGAAATGGCAAAGCTCTGTAGAAATACTACAAGGACTCTGCTAGTTTGGGAAAATAAGGGTAGGAAACAAGGTATCGGGGTTGGGAATTATAAATTTTCTTTTATAGACCTAGTTATATGAGTCCAAATTATAATGCATGACTACTTTTTTTTCCTTTCTATGACATCCGTTCAGTAATGGCCTAATGAATGTAATAAGGTTACTAGTTTATATGAATATGAGCATTAATTGTTCTAATACATACATTATTCTTCATAGTTATTTCTCATTTATGTTTATGAAATAGTATGAATGCTTGTATGATTTTCTTTCTATATTGGTGTAATTTATTTTATATGTTAAAGTACTTTGTCCGGAATAACTACAAGGATCTAGAAGTCGTTCCGAGCTCTGAGGTGCTTGTATGTATTATTTCCTTTCAAAATCTCTCACACTCATATCATAGATGATGTTTCCCATTAAAATCACATAAAATAGAGACTCAAAACCTGAGCATGCCTTAGGTGAGTGCCTAGCACCCACCGGGTGATAGGCCGAACAAACTTGAGATTTCTTTCCTTTTTGATGGGGGTAAAAATGACTACATTAGGTTTAAGGAAAAGAAGAAAAGATGAGTTAAAAGAAAGAATGATTTTAATGATTGGATTTAATTTTCCTCCAAGATGAGGAAGGGAGAAGAAGGAGAGCATTCTTCATGGATCGAGGAGGGGAAGAATTTTAGAGTATGCATTTTGTAAGAAAAATACAATATATATAAATAAAGCACTTTTCTTTGAGACTTCTCTTCTGATTTGTTTTCCAAAGTAAATGATCATGTATTATTATTTGGATAATACCCAGGGAATTATTTTTCTTATTTCACAACTATGAATGTGGGACATAATTTGAGAGAGGAAGTCTCTAACATTAGAATATCCTTTTCTTTGTGTTTTTTTCAACTTATTACTTGGTAAGAGCCAAACTTGGATAGTGATCAGTGTGTTTTATGCATGGTAATGTTTAAGGGGTTTATTTATTTTCAGGATGAATAGATGAGAATGTGATCAAGAAAGTGATATTAAAATTCCCATGCATGTTATTAATATGGAATCTAAGATATTCGTATACCTTTTTTAGGCTTAAATTGTTATTAAATCGTGTATTTACATATTATCCTTGTGGAAACTTGTGGATAAGTATATATAAGATTTTAATATTGTTTCCTTCATGGAGAGATGATTAAACATGTTTTCTAATTATGATATTAAATGATGAAGCTTTATTTTGTTTGAATGTGTACATTGAAAGCTTATCAACCCTCACCTACAAGCCACAGTTTACACAACCTAGATAAGAAGGAACATGTAAGAGTTCAAATGTTTAAATCCATAGATTGACCATACTGGTAAGAAAACCTCTTACATGTCATTGATGCAGACCTATGTGAAAAAATTTGATCTTTAAATTGGATTTTGGTGAAAATTATATCATGATCTGAGTTCTTTGGCTAAGTACATACATGTAGCTACAGCTTCTAGAGAAAATTCCCATTATCTTTTGATTACACAAATGGAAATGCATGAAAAATGATAGTATGGTTTTTCTTAAGGTTAACTAACTATTTGTGAAGATTTTTATTCAAAGAAAGAAACCACATATGAGATATTGATGAAAGTTGGTAAAAATGAAGCCAAACAAAATATAAGACCTAATGGTGAAGTCCTAATAACAAAGGAACTAGGTTTTATCTATGGAGTAAAAACAAGAAATTGTTCTCTCACTTAGAACCCTAAAATGGGTGTCTAAAAAGGTTAAGTTTGTGTCTTGATACCTGATACGAAGAGATATATGAAGGGAAGTGAGCTTAACCAATGCTGGAAATGCAAGTGAGGGCTATAGGATAAAATGTGTGGGTGAGAAAGGTTGAAAGGAGTTGATATTTTAAATTTAACATACATTATATTGATGGTAAATTTTCCCTAAATATGTTCTTATTTTGTTTTGAGTGTTCTTTAATTTCTCCCTACTATAACCAAGAAAAATTCTTGGGATTAAAACCACTAGGTGATAGTGTTAACAAGTTTAGTAAGAGTATTTTTGAAGTTATTGTATAATTTTAGTGGTGGTTATAATATTTGGTTGAATATTTAGACATGGTGAATGAGCTAAGTTGTATTTAATAATCCAAAAGAGCAAATGTTGCATGTTTTGGGGAGAAGGTGCTTAGTGAGATGTCGAGGGAAAATTTAGTGAACATAGGTGAGATGGTTGTTTATTTACATAGGAATAATTTAGATGGTTAATTTGACCCTAATATAGGTATAAAGTAGATTAGAGGGAATTTTTATATGATTTGGAGCTGAAATAGGTGAAACAAGAAATTAGATAAGCCATTTTGGGCAAGATAAGACCCTCAAATGCAGAGTTAAGGTGAAGTATTTGTTTGTTAACATCTTGATTAGTTGCATGTATTGTTGAATATTAATCTCTTTGTAACATTTTGGTATCATATCTTGGATCTATTGTTGTGATTTCATATTGTGATTTGAAAGAATGATATTGTGGCTAATAGTTTTGTGTAAGTGTGTGTAGTGGAAAGTGATAGGTGAAGAGTGAAGAGAAGTGAAGTGTAAAAGTGAAAGAGAGTGTGAAGGAACCAAAAGACCATGTTTCAATCCTTAGTGAGGTTTGAGAGATAGGAAAGGTGAAAAATAATTTTCAGAGAGAGAAGATGGACCAAGAAGAGTTGGTAAGAGAACTAGTGAAATTGTCTAGCCACAAGTATAAATGGACAAAAAGAAAGCAAGAGAATCCAAGAAAAGAAAGAGGAATTTATATAGAATGAGATGACAAAGATGATAAAGGATGTATAAATTTTAAGATAATTGATGATGAGAGAACACACTATATTTGATTTTGTGACGAAGAGGAAAGTCAAATGGCCTATCATGCATCTTATGAATAAAAATAAGAGATTTCAGTTGAAGAAGATGATTAAAGGTGAAGAGAGGAAGCTGAGAAAAGAATAAAAGAAACAAAATAATGTTGACAAGAATAAGAATGAATAAAATATACTTTAATATCCATTAATACCAGTTGAAAATTGGTTATATAGTACCTGTGGTGGATGAGGAAGCATGCATCAAAGGAAGAAGATGAGAATCCAAAGCAAGTGATAGAAAGCTCAAGTGAATCAAGACAATATTTAAAAGAGAAATAATAGAATTCTTAAAGGTAAAGCAATACACAAAAAACCCAAGATGGCATGGAAAATAAAGAAAAAAAAAGTATAACATCGGGAAAAGAGGATGAAATAAAGAAATAAGAGTAAGAACTCATAGAGAATAATAAGATTTCAAAGATCTAAAAATACAAGAAAGAAAGGAATGAAGGTACGGTGAGTAAATTTAATAGTTTCTTGGTTGAAATTGATGAATTTTTGGATGAATTCCTTTAAAATTTTCAAGAATACTCTATGTGTGCATTTAGAAATGATAAACATGGTGAAAGGAAAGACTATAATGAAGTTTTTTTAATGATATGGATGAATTATTACAAATTTACTAGATGAGATCGATGAAAATGAAAAGAGTGTAGGTATAAATGAAAATATAGTGGTTTATTGGGCACATGATGATGCAAATTAGAGAAAATAATAGGATGGTACAGGTATATGACAACATGGTATGATGGAAAATGATAGTACTCAAGAACATAGAAAAGAAAGTGCAGATTTTGATAAGGAAAATGATGAATACATTGTGAATATGGAATGTATATGGATGAGGAGTAGCATAAAATATGAAGATAAATGCATATTTGTTGTTGTTATGTTTTTGTATGCAGGTATAAAGGAGAGAGGTAGGAAGATGATGAAAGTAAAGATGGATATAACGAATGAAAGAAGCAACGTGAGACAAAGAGTAGAGTTTAGGATCCAAGTGGACATGAAGAACAAAAACATAGTGGGAGAAAGGAAATAAGACCACAAGATAAACAAATAAGATGAAAATTCAGTTAGAGACATGGTTATGCAAGCAATGTATATGAAGGATTTTCTCCACCTTGGGAGTATGATGCAGGGCATCTTCAAGAACATTCAAAAATTTACTATTCATCATTTGAACCATGTTTGGGAGATCATATCAGGTGTGTTGGAGCATGATGAAGGAATAAGAGGGAGTTTTAGATGTTAAATAATTTGAAATTTCAAATTGGAGCTTTTCCTCGAAAATGTAATTCAAAATATCAAACTTGTAAACTTGAGTTCTAAGTTTGTTAAGTGGGTAGAATGGTCTAGGAAAGTGTTTTAGTCATGATAAAAGGTGTCCTAAGTCATACTAAGTCATAAAAAGTGTAAAATTGATGTAAAGTTACTCCATTTTGTGATATGAGCTTATGAGTCATGAAAGAGAGTTAGTTAGAATTGAGGAAAACAAGAAAAGATGAGTTAAAAGAAAGAATGATTTGAATGATTGGATTGAGTGGTCCTCTAAGAGGAGGTAGGGATAATAAGGAGAGCATTCCTTGTGGATCATAAGAGGGAAGCATGTTGGAGCATGCTTTTGATAATAAAAATACTATATATATTGATAAAACACTCTATTTTGAGAAACTTCCTCGACTTCTCTTCTAATTGATTTTCCAAAGTAAATGATCATGTATTAGTATTTGGATGATACCCAAGAATTATTTAGCTTGTAATGTAATTTTTAATGTGGGAGAGAACTTGAGAGATGACGTTTCTAACCTTGGAATAACTTTTTACTCTTTTTTTGCACCTTTAGCTTGGTAAGAGCAAAACTTACATAGTGACCAGTATTGTATGCAGGGTAATGTTAATGTTGTTTATATATTTTAAGGATGATGATGTAGAGACTAAAATTCACCTCAAGCACTCGTAAGATATGAACAATCTCATTCACTAATATACCCTATCAGTAGGACACGTTTTTATTCTAAATAGCTAGAAATTGCAACTTTCACCTTTCTTCCTCCTTAGATGTTTTAAAAATCCCTTAAACCATGTTTTAATTCCACATGCAATGTATTTGCACCTATTAGGATGATCAATTCTTAATGAAAACCTTAGCTAGTTCTAATTTGTCTTCTTGGGGTTTCTTACTAGCTTAATGTATTCCTGCTCCAACCTATGTAAAATGACATTTTATCAAGCTTAATTACTTAAAATTTTCACTTACCCTGCATGAATTACACCTATTTACCCATCTATTCTCTTATTTAATACTTTATCTAACCAAATCCTTCATGCATTTCTCTAATTTAGGATTCCACTATCCTATTTGTCTCACATTGGCTCTTTACCCTAAGAAAATTTCTACCAATAAAGACAACTTGAATCATTTACATCTCACTGTAATAGTTTTAGAGATTAATTTCATGATCAAGGACTCCTTATTAGATCCACTCCATCACCAAAATGACCGAATTAGTCTTAAGCCTCAATTTATACTCACCATTGCTAAATTCTCCTACCATGTGCTTCCTCTATGGTTAGAAACCTTGTAATTATTTAGATTACCTAAAGCATCCACCTCCTTCCTTAGGGTTTATCTTATCATCTTCAATACCCCATTCACCTTAGTATTTTTTATCCTTCAACTTTCTCTATAACCCTTGATATTACTGTGCAACACTTTTTCCTTCGATTTAATTTCATAGGTTCTAGTTTAGAGATGAGGTAGAAACTCTCCATTTCCCTAAAATCACCTTATCCTCTATTACTTGATGCTAAGTTTAAGGTTTCATGGCTCAAATCTATTTTATAATCCTTCAAAATTTGAATTTACTCTCTTATAACCTTATGAAAAATGTATTCTTAGTCTAGAAAATTACACTATCAAGGATAGCTTGTGTGAGACGGAAGAGTTTGATCCCATTCTTTCATTAACACTTAGGCGACCCGCTTAGAGATGTTTTATCAAAATTTCAAAGCATTTGGTTGGATCATTCTCGAGAAAAGGGTATTTATTCCTTCTAAACTCTATCTTGAGGGTTTTCTCTACTATGTAATCCTAAGACAACACTTTTAAACCTTTCTTCGTTATTCATTCATCTCCAACTCTCTTGCAAACTTATAAAGGGTTGTAATCACCTATGTAAAATATCTATATGTTCACTAACTCATGAATCACCCTTCTCTCACATTATAACCTTGTTTCTTAAGGAACTATTACAAGAAGACAACTCAAAACAGGCAGACCTATTAGTGTAAAATTACAGCACCCCTAATTGTTTGTGATTTATATGTGAGTAAATCAGTATAACCTTCATAACATGGGATTATCCTATAGTGTCAAATGCATAAGTAGGATAATCCTCCGAGAAAGCCAAATTCTTCTCCTAACCTAGTGCCGACTTCTACAAAGTGTAGAGAGTGAAAAACTAAACTAATCCTACCCTAATGCTTTTCAAGGAGACAAGGTTAGAAGAATGTATGAAAATAAATCTAATCTAAATGAAGGTGATGCACCAAGAAAGGGTGAGACAATCTAAGTGAGTGAAAACAAGGAACAAACAAGGTAACTAGAGCATGTGGAGGTGCCACATGGTCCTAAGGCATTATTTAGTTTCCCATATTGATGAAGCACAATAAATTAAAGGTCCTGCAAAGAGATACAAACATGCATAATATACCTACGAATATAGTGGAAGGAAAAATATCCAATACAACTTGAATTAGGGAAAGAAAATCCATAAAATACCAACTTTATTTCTTAGAAACATTTAAAATCCATTACAATAGAGGTGCAAGGAAAACATCTTTACAATAAGCCCAAATTTGAAGCCCTTAGCTCACAATATCTTTGGAATAATTTTGACTAGGTTTCTTTGCATTACAAAAAGTATCCCCTCAAAATGAGGTGAATTTTACAATATATAGAGAAAATAACCTTGAATTATATTCACCAACCAACATACTTCATTAAAAAGGCATGGGAAACCATGCAAATCTACTTCCTAAGGGTACTTTTTCAATTAGAAGAAGACATGGGTGTGATACTTCATTAAAACCAGTTGTTGACCTATCTTTTCACCCACCTACCTCACCTAATCTAAGGTCCATCTTCAAGATTCTTGTAGTCGGTTGGTAACAACATTTTTGTTGTCAGTCGGTAACATTTTTCATTATTTGTGGTCAGGAATAATTTAGCCTAGAAGTGTTGGTGGTCGAGACATGTTCCATGTAGTTAGCAAAACTAGTTTTTATTGCGCAATCGGTAACACCTTATGTTTTTGTTAGCCGGTAATGGCCACACGAGATATTGTGGTGTTGTTGGGTGGCTATCATCCCACTATCTCCAATTGGTAACATAATCTTGTTACTGACTGGTAATTCATATACATGTTAGTGACCCCTTTGTTGATGTCGGCCGATGACGTTCGTATGCATTGTCGGCCGGTAATAGTTGTTCCTGTTGTGGAAAGATTTCCTCCAGTTACCGGTTGGTAACATTGTTTTTATTACCGACTGTAACACTTCCTTCATGATATATCCAAATGTCTCGGACCTTCACCACATCAAGCCAACTTGTCGTGAGGATTTACAAAGAATTTCTTCCATCAACTACCAACACTATCCATTTTTTAATCCATTTTTCAAGGGTGAAAAATATTAATAACTCGGCACTTGTGGGGTGATCTTCCTTCTAGATCTTAAATACTAGTGACCTTGTGGTTTCCATTGGGTATGGGGTCACTTTGATTTCTAAAACCGGTGTGACGCCTATGAATTCACTCCTAAAATTTATTACAATACTTTGGGGCTTGTCATTGCTTTAAACCATGGGCTAGAGATTGATGCTTCCATTACCAAAATTTTCCTGAAACTGGAAAGTGCAAGAGAAACAAAGACACAACTATGTACAAAGATAAAATATCATACACATCCTAAATGGAACATGCAGAGAGTGCACAAGCACTTATTAAAAATCAAACCTAAACTGAAACAAAGCACTGTGCTAAAATCACTTAGATTAATTTCAAACTCTAAACTAATATGTATAAGAAGTATATTTCACTTAATAACAATGCTAGAGATAGATTCCATTTACTATAACATGCACTTCTTCTCCGTGCAACCATGATAGTTGGAAAGCATTGTTTTCTTTACATCCTGAAATCATATAAGGGCAACTCTATATTACATCAAACTTGGAGTGCCTTCCCAAGTTTTCCATATCTACATCCCATTTTAGGACCAAGTCTCCCTCTTAGAAGTTTCTATCCTTTTCCTTCTTATCAAAGCACCTCTTGATCAATGCTTGATCCTTCTCCATGATGTGCATGGCTTGGTTCCTCAGCTCCTCCAACTCTATGAGCTCTGCATATATACATTCCATGGGTTAAAACTTTGATAGCTCTATCTACTTCATGAACTCCAATATAGAAAACTTGAGGGATATAGGAAGCCTTGCCTCCCTTCCATGTAGACTAAATTGTAAGGGTAGTTCCTATTTACTTCTTAGGAGTAATCTTATCAGCCCACAAGGTTGATTTCAATTTGTGTGCCAAGTTCTCTAGTTCTTGTCTAGAGTTCTCCTTATGATCTTCAAAATATTTTTATTTGTGGACTTTGCCTTCCCATTACATGTGGGTAATAATTTGAAGAGGTACACAAATATATCCCATTTTTTACTACCCACTCTAAGATCTTGCACCGAGGAATGCTATAGTGTTATCGATGTGATTTTGGTTGGAAATTATAATCTTACAACAATCCATTCATAAAAATCCAAGAAGTTGGCATGATTTTCTTCCTTAGGTGCAACCACCTCCATCCACTTGGTGAAATAATTTGTGGTTGTGAGTATCCACTTGTGGCCCAAGCTAGAATTTGGATTAATCACCTTGATCAAATCTAGCCACCATTGCATGAATGGTTCATTTATGAAGTGGGGTGGAGTGGAAGGGTTGCTAACCTCTATTTTCTTATGAATAAGGCACACTTTTTACACTTCCTAATCCATGCATAACAATCATTAAAGAGGTTAGTAAAATATTACCCTGCCTTCATAACTCTAATATTTTTCACCCTTGTGGAAAAATGGCCTCTGTTTTACTATCGTGAAATTCATGCAGTACATTCTCTATCTGATTTATCTTGATGCACCTTAGGAGAAACCATTGACATCTTTCTTGAATAAGATGTCATCAACCAATACAAATGGAATAAAACAAAACTCAAAATACCTTATTTTGGCATTTCTCAATCTTTGTGGGCATTGACATCTATGGAGGAAATGGACTATATCTTGAGTTCAACAAGGATCGATGAGGAATTGGATGATTTCTCTTGATCATCTTGTAAACCAAAACAACCTTTTCTCTACCAGTTGGCACATCATGTTTTCTGAAGCTAACTGCTCACATAATCTATTGCCTCTGAATAACTTGGTCACCTTAATATCAATGTCATATTCCATGACCTTGATCACCTAGTCAACTCTTTTTCATTGAGATCCTTGTTTAAAAGAAATTCTTGTATACCAATAGTGTGACTAGTAGATGAATCCTCTTATTTGACACTAAATGCCTAAATTTATTTAAACTTATAATCAAAACAAGGACATGTTTCTTAATGAATGAATATATTACCTCATAGTCTAAAATTCCTTTGTTGTAGAATAATAGGTTCTTTTATTCCCTCTCTATTCTATTGCACCAATATTGCAGAGATGGAATTTGAACTGCCAAAGGCATAGAGGAAGAAGTATTTGGAGAAATATGGATTCATGAGAGTTGGAGCTTGAGATATGGCCTTATTGATAGCTTCAAAACTTCCTTTTCCTTTTCTATCCAATTGAATGTTAGATTCTTATTCAACATCATTTTTGGTGGCTTCACAAGAGTGGAAAAATGCACAAAACTTTGAACAAATTTTATCCTCCCAAAGAAGCTTTGGAGATCCTTCTTGTGACTTTCCAATGGTAAAGCACAAATGTCTTCTAGTCTCTTCAAATCAATATTCAATCCTTCTTTCAATACAATGTGGCCTAGGAGCCTACCTTCATGTGCCAAGAATATGAACTTTTTGGGATTCAAGGACACTCTGAATCTCCTACACCTTTGGAATACCTACTTGACGTGAAAAAGGTGGCTTTCTTTATCCTTGAAAACACAATGATGTCATCAAGATAGACAAGCACTATTTTGTTCAAAATCCCTTTGAATGCCATATCCATAGCCCTCTGAAATGTTTCTCTAAAATTTGACAGCCCAAATGGCATCTTCTTATAGGCATAAGTGCCCCATTTTGTGGTGAAGTTCATTTGAAGTTGATCTTCCTCTTTCACTGTGACATGATGTTAGCCCAAATATTTGTCCAAGAGGGAGAATCTTTCTGAACCAGCCATTACCTGCAATATCTACTCCATGAAAAGAAGTGGGTAGTGGTCTTTGAGGAGACCCTGTTTAAATCTTAAAAATCCTCTCATAACATGATTTCCCATTCCTCTTCCTTACCAACACTAGATTCACTACCCAAATTGAGTGTTTGATAAGGAAAATGATGCTTACATCAATAAGCTTATTCAGATATTTCTTCATGAGAGGATCTATATGAGGATTAGCGGGCCTTTACTTCTTCCTAATGGGTTTAGCTCCCAGATCTAGTTCAATCATGTGCTATGCTAATTTAGTATTAAATCACTTCAAATTCTAGATAGCTCCAAGAGAAGACATCCCAAAAATCTTGGCAAACCTATATGAATTCATATTTTCTTGATTCATTCTCACCTTGTCAATTTGGAGAATTTTACCATCTCCAACCAAAATGGGCCTTGAATCTTCCTTTTTTACCTTAGTTTTTTCCTTATTTTTTGGTATTGATCGTTCATGTTGAATATTGACTCAAGAGTCACTAAAACCTTTAACAATAGGTTTGTCCCTTCTTATGTACACTTGATCCATGTACTAATTATCCAATTTATCCCGATTTTTAGTGAGAACTCATCATCCTCCCGTATAAAATTAATGATCTATTGTTCATTCTCAAATACATCCCATCTTGTGTTATTATCTAGTACATCTACCATCACAATTACATGAATATGTGGCTCTATTATGTCACTTTTGATACTATCCACCACATCAAATGTTTCTCCAATATCTATAAGACTATTTGTAGCCTCATTCTTCTTCCTTAGTATGGCTTGAATATTTAATACTTTGAGGTATTTGGTTTGATCCCATACCGGATGATTGTAGGATTTAATTAGATCATTCTTAGCAGCATGTTTTCTCTAACCTAGTTGAAAATTAACTCACTATCCCCAAAAACTTGCTAGTTTTTTATACCCATCTTTCTTTCCCAATGCAATCCATGTATCAAAGCTTCATATTTAGTTGTATTGTTGGAACAAGTAAACTAAAAACAAAACCTAAATAGTACTTTAAACCTTGAGGTGACAAACATTTTTCCTCCTCTAGCACCTTGTCTACTTTTGAACCATCAAAAAATAGCTTCGAGACCTCATTTTTATCTTTTTCATCCTATTTGGTGATGCTAGGGATAGGTGGATCTTCGTGTAAGAAATAAATAACAATTTAGTCTCTTTCATTTCCTTGTATGGATAAAAAGCATGCCTTTTGTGATCCCACCCATCGAATCTTAAATCGGGAATATTTCCAACCTTAATATTTTCTTCTTGAGTGCTTGGACAATCTTGTTAATCAAAAGATAAGAAATTTGTGTTGATTGGACTTGGCATATGAGGCTCAATATGGAAGTTTGCAATATGTTCAACCTATATTACCATTGATCCATACCTTATTATGAAAAGCATGTGTGACCAATCAGTTGATAGGTACCCACCAATTTTAGCCATGAAATCTTGAGACAAACATAGAGAAAAGAGTGGAGGAATATCAATAACTAACACATCTTACGCAATATTATGACATTCGGAATGCATGCGGTGTAAGGCTCAAACCTTTAAATACACTGACATTTATCACTATTGTTCCATCTAATTGCACTACACCTCTAGAAATGAATTCATACGGAATGCCCAACCGATCGGTTATTTTCTTGGGCATCACAGAATTGATTGCTCCCAAATCAATCATGCAATTGTGAACAAGATTGTCTCTAGTGATTAGGGATACATAAAATGGTGGAGGCTTTATATTTCTACTTGGTTGACTTTCCTTTTATTTCACTACATGTGTGAGGACATTCTATTGATCCTTGAGTGGCTCATTTGAGATGGGCAAGTTAGTTATGGATGCTTGCAAAATGTCGCTTTGTCCTGAGAATTTTCAAATATTCCACATAGAAATGCTTACATTTTTTTTTTTCTTCATGTGTTCAATGATATTGAATGAAGGTGGGTTGTCCTTCTGCTACCCTTTGCTTGGTACATCCTTTTCCTATATCTAAGTTACCATAATAGGTACTATAGGCTAATTTTTGAGCTATGACTAGTCCCAAACTACCAACTATTTAAGGGGTGATAGAAGGTTTAACAAAGTACCTAAATTTGATGATTGTAATCCCTCTATATTTATTTTCTTAGACCTTGTGTTGGTTGCTACCCCTTGAGAAGGAAACTAATTTATGCCGCATAAATCCTCGGATTTCCCATTTCACAAGTGTGGATTCACTTAATGGTGCCTCTTGAGTAGTTTTTTGCTATTTATTTTGTTCTTGGTTTGTCTCTTGATACACACTTTGAAGGTTTGTACCATCAAGTATTGGTTTAGTATACCATTGAAACATGTTGCCTAATTATGGGGTTGATTGTAAGGAAAACACCATTCATATTCATGTGCCACATTGTTTTTACTAGAACCAAGGCCTAGGATGTTGAAGGTGTGTTAGGATTATATGGCTGAAATAGTGTATCAGCTTAAGGTTGTCCTTGATTTTTTCTTGCATATTGAAAGGGAGGTCTATTAGGATGATATAGAGGCCTATTTTGTTGTGCCTAAGTCTTATAAGGTATTAAATTTTGGGCCTGATGCCTCTTGAGGGTTACCAACTCACTTTGCCTATGTTTTTAAGTTGTTTTATGACCTCTTGGAGCTCATTTCGTACTAGATGAAGATGTAGAAGCCTTATTATAACTCTAATTTCTAAAAGTGGGAATAGGGGATAATGTAGGGGCTTGAATAAAATTTGGATTCCTCATTTGTAGATAAAAAGGCATAGGTCACCTAAGTACAAATTTACCACTTGAATCACGAAAGTATCACCCTTTTGGCTATGGCATAAGCCCCTGTAAGGTTATCCCTCCCATAGATTGTATCATAATAGATATATCATAATTCAAATATTTAAGGAAAAGAGCAATGCACCTTCAACAATTTGGTCTCATATCCATGGGAATCTTGTCCCATGTCCTTTCAAATATGAAATTTAAGTCAACCATATTTTCATTTGGTATTCTCTTGATGGTATTTAGCTTCTCGTAAGTAAGAAATATTATTTTCCCTTTCCCCGAACTAGTTATAAAGTTCGCATATTTCATTCTAGTTTTGAATTGACCATGTTTCTAAGATTTTGAACCACTCGCAGATATTTCCCTTTGAGGGAAGAGGAAGATGTTTGACTACCACATCCATGTCAACAATCACATGAATGACATAGACATTTGTAATGTCTTAGATGTGATCAATTGGCATCGTATGATTCTCTCCTATGAAATATGGGATATTCATCAATGCAACCATTGAATTGGATTCTAGGATTTAAAATTGAGTGGACTTCTCCCTATGAAATTGAAAAAGGGATCCAATTTCCTTTGGTTGTTGTTGATGCACCATCCTATTTACCTAAGAAATTAGGTTTATTGAAGGAAGGGTCGACCCGGCAGAGGTGTTAACAAGGTCCTGTTCGATGGAGATGGAGACCTCTAAACTCACCTTCCTCTCCTCTCTATACTTGGAGATAATTATAGGTATTTAAAGACACCTTATTCTCTTTCTCTGACCAATTTTGGATCCTTCTCATGTACCTAAGCCACTAGTGCTCCTAGAACCAGTTGAAATTTGACCATGGGAGTCATGGATGCAATGTTACAAAGCTTCCAAAATCTTAAAATTTTCCAAGATGAATGTCCAATCTTGACATTTTTGGAAAAATTGACTTCTATCTCACTTGGGCATGCCAAACATGTTAATGCAAAATCATAGAACCCTTAATTACTTGTGATTTATATGTGAGGCAATAAGTGTAACTTCATAACATGGGATTATCTTATAGTGAGAGACATTGCAAGTAGGATAATCATCTAGAGAAAGCTGAATTCTTCTCCTAACCTAGTATCAACTTCTCTAAAGTGTAGAGAGTGTAAAACTAAAATAATCCTACCCTAATGATTTCTAAGGACATGAGATAGAAGAATGCATGAAAATAATCTACTCTAAAGGAAGGTGATGCACCAAGAAAGGGTGTGACAATCTAAATGAGTGAGAAACATGGAGAAATAAGAAAAGAGAGGACAGGTGGAGGCACCACAGTCTAAGACAATATTTATTTCCCCATTTTCATGAACCACAACAAATTAAAGGTTTTGCGAAAGAGATAAAAACATGCATAATATACCTGCAAACATAATGGAAGGAAAAAGATGCAATACAACTTAAATTAGGGAAAGAAAAGACACAAAATACCAATTTTATTCCTCAGAAACATTTATAATCCATTACAATATAGGAACAAGGAAAATCTTTACAATAAGTCCAAACTTGATGCCTTTATCTCACAATATCTTTAGAATTTTTTTGACAAAGTTCCTTTGCATTACAAAAAGTATCCGCTCAAAATGAGGTAAATTTTACAATATATAAAGCAAAAAACCTGAAATTTTCTTCACCAACCAACCTACTTCATTAAACAAGCATAGGAAGCCATGCAAATTTGCTTCCGAGGGTAATTTTTTGGTAGAAGAAAACAAGGGTACCATACTTCATTAAAACCGGTTGTTAAGTTATCTTTTCACCCTGCTACCTCACCTAATCCAAGGTCCATCTTCATATTCCTATAATCGGCTAGTAACACCATTTTTTTGTCATTTGGTAACATTTTTATTATTTTCAGCATTTGGGAAAATTCAGCTTGAAAGTGTGTGGGGCTAGGAACATGTTCCATTTTGTTAGTGAAGTAGTTTCTAATGCCGACCAATAACACCTTCCATGTTGTTTCAGTATAGATATTGCATTGATAGCGCGTTGTTGTTAGGAGGTTATCATCTTGTTATCCATGGTCACTAAAAAAATCTTGTTACCATATGGTAATGCCATAAATGTTACAAACCCTTTGTTATTATCATCTAGTGACTTCCTACATGTTTTCATTCCGTAACGCTCTATACGTGTTGTAAATGCCTTGAAATGTTCGTATGTTACCGTGATGGTAATAGTTGTTCTCGCTATAGTGAGCTTTCCTCCGATTCTTCGTGAACCAATATTTTAATTACTTTCCTAGAACACTTCCTTAATGTTATATCTAAATGGATCGGATCTTTACCATGGTGAGCCAATTTACCATGAGGATTTAGAAATAATGTCTTCCATTAACTCCAACACTCTATCCATTTTGTTGTCAATTTTACAGTGCAAAATATGAATAACAAGACCTACTAAAATTTACCAAATACCTTTCATGTAATGACTCTAAAGGTGAAGTAAGTCTAGTCTAACTAGTTACTTCTCCCCAACATCTAAGACCTTCTCGGATCAAGTCTAATCATCAAAATATCTCCTTACTTGATAAGGTAGTTACTTTGACAATATAATGAACACATCATAGAATCCATCAAACAAGGAATATCAACATTTTGATCTTTACCTAAATAATTCTAACAATAGTTTAAAGTGGCCTTAGACACCCTCTAGATCACACTATTTCTTCAGAGCTCATTCCTTGATCATTATCCCTAACTATGCATCAAATAATTTTCCATAGAAAGCTTCAAGAAATTTCTACAACTCACGAACACAAATGTACATGAAAGAATGTAATAAATGGATAAAAATTTATCTCCTTATCAGTCTAAAACCACCATCTTGAACAAGATTCAACATTAAACAAATTGATATGCAATCAACATACATAGAATCATCAACCAATCAGTTTGTAAACTCAATATTTCTTCAATTCTTGGAGCCTCATCTCTCCCAAGTCCTGGGATCATTTAAATGATAATCCCCATTAGTTAAAAAATGATATTTAATACTTCTTACAGGAAATTTACGTTTAAATTTTGAATCTTCAAGTCCCTTGGTCTTGTGACCTTTCAACTTCCTTAAACTTATGGATAATCCTTAAGACAACACCATAGTTAACTATGATTCCAAGAGTTGTAATCTTAAACACACTCACTATGACTCTTAGACACCACGAGGATTTATTTCATGACTTAAATCATCTAAAAACATATATTACACATAGATATTCATATTTCATACACTTAATAGCCTTAAAATTCAAATTTTGCACTTTTGGAGGGAAAGTGTGTAATTAAAAATTTGAAAGTCCAAAACTCAAACCAACACACCAAATTGGTGACATGGATTCACTAGACCTATAAGACACCTGCACACAAAAATTTCATGACACTGTGAAATATTTACAAAGATGGATATTATGCTCCTACATTAGATGAATAACTAGGAATATGATCAGGAAAGTGATATTCAACTTTCCATGCATGTTATTAAGATGGAATCTATCATTTTGTATACCTTGTTTGAGAGGCTTAAATTGTTATTTGAATGTGTATTGACATATTAGCCTTGTGTAAAATTATGGAGAAGTATATATATATAGAGTTTTAGATTGATTCCTTCATGTAAATATGATTTAAAATTTTTGTTAATAATATTATTGAATGATTAAGATTTTTTTGTTTGAATTTGTAAATTGGAAGCTTATCATCTCTCACCTACGGTTTGGATGATTGAGATAAGAAGGAACATGAAATATTTTGAAAGGTTTAAATGCATAGATTGACCATACTAGTAAGAAAACATCTTGCATGTCATTGATAAAAACCTATGTGCAAAATTTAGATCTTTATATTGTATTTTGATGAAAATTATAGCTTGATTTGGGTTCTCGGGATAGTACGGACACATGCTGGGTTTCTAGAGAAAATGTCCATTATCTTTTTATTACACTATTATAAATGCATGAAAAATGGTATTATGGTATGTATTTATATTAACTAACTATTTTTGAATATTTAGAATCAAATAAAGAAACCACATATGAGATATTTATGAGAGTTGGTAAAAGGTCAGTCAAACACAATATAAGATCTAATAGTGAAGTCCCAATAACAAAATAACTAGGTTTTATCTATGGAGAAAATAAAATAAAATTTTATCTCACCTAGAACTTAAATGGGTGTTTTAAAAGGTTAATTTTATGTCTTGATACCTCATAGGAAGAGAGATATGAAGGGAAGTGATTTGAACCATGGATAGAAATGCTACGAGGGGTATGGGTGAGAGAGTTGGAAAGGGAGTTGATATTTTAAATTTGGAATACATTATATTTATAGTAAAGGGTCCCTAAATATTTTCTTATTTGGTTTTGAGTATTCTTGAAATTCTCCCAACTATAACCAAGAAAAGTTCTTGGCCTTAAGACCATTATGTGACAATTTTGACAAGTTTAGTAAGAGTTTGATATTTTCAAGTTTTTGTATCATTTTAGTGATGTTTCTAATAGTGGGTTGAAGAATTAGACATGGTGAATGAGATAATATCTATTGAAGAATCTAAAATAGAAAATGTTGCATGTTTTGGGTAGAAAGTTTTAATGAGATGTTGAGGGAAAATTTGGTGAACATAGGTGATATGGTTGTTTCTTTGCATAGGAATCATTTGGATGGTTAATTTGACCTTGAATGCATGTATAAAATAGAGTAGAGGACTTATGAGACCATTCGGAGGTAAAATAGGTGAAACAATAAAGAATATAATCCATTTTGGGCTAAGTAAGATCCTTAATGTAGAGTTAAGGTGAAGTAGTTATTTTTAAACCTCTTAATTAGTTGAATTTATGATTGAATATTAATCTCTTTACATCACATAGGATCTAAAGCATTAGTTTTGAGGAAAATTTGGTATGTCATACTTTCATGTAAGAAAATGGATGATTCGATTCATTCTAGCAATCACAAAAGGAGTCATCATGTTCATAGTGATGTGGACCATGAAGGGAAAGTGATAAAAACTAGGGTCTATAAAGGTGAGCCCCAATTCTCAATCATATCCCCATAATTTGGCATGATAATATATTTGATGAGTATGATGGTGAACATGGAGTCATTTCATTTCTTATTTGTAGTAGAAGATATTTTCAATGAGGAATGGTTGAAAAAAGTTAGTTGGATATCATAAAATTGATGCAACCTAAGAAAGAGATATCCTTATCATAGAAATATATTGTGAAGCTTCAGGAAGTCACGAGAAGAAATGATATCGAGGTTCCCAAGTCCATCAAATAATTCATCACAAGTTCACTCAATATAATGTCTTGCAATACTATTTCTAAACACTCATTCAATACTTTGGAGTGTGCTTACATATCTAAAAAGAAGTAGATTACAACCACAATGTTTCTATCCAATAGAGGTCAAAGGCATGACAGTAGTAATTATTTTATCATAAGAAGGACCTATTTAAATGGGGAGCATATGAGTACTAATTTTTCCATGTGTCCTACATTCAATTCCATTCAAAAGGGTGACATCTTTGTCATGGAGGTGAATTTTGAATCCAAGGTGAAAGAGATAATGATATCCATGCTTTGACTCTGCCCATGTGCACAAATAAAATCATCATGTTTGAGAAAATGCTAAATAATCTCAATTTCACATAGTATAATTCACCTAGTATTTTTTTAACATTCATTTGATGCCTTGTAGATTTTTAGAATCTCAAAAGGGTAATTATTTTCAATCACCATGTTTCAATTCAATAGGTGGTCAAAAAAAGAATTTCATTCAGGGATAAATCCTTCTATCTACAAGATGAATAACTATTTCAATGAGTAATAAACAAGCATAAAAGGTTTGATCATCTTGGAGTTGATTCTTGGCCATGAAGGTGGATTCTCAAGGCCAAGAGGAGTAAGGTGATGATCTCCATATCCTAACTACTACCTCATGTTTAGGTAATATTATCATGTTCCTATCATAGTTTCGATCCCATAATAGTGTTTTTGAACACTTATTCGATGCCTTGGAATTTTTCCATATCTCACGAGAAGAAGGAGACTCTAATCATAATGATTCAAGTCATAAATTTATTCATTAGTGGGGCTTCAATCATTAATCATCCATCATTATCTCTCCTCTTTCTTGTCTCTCCATATTTTAATTCTCCATTAATATGTACTTTTTCACTAATTTGACTTATTCACTTAAATGACCTTCAATTTGACATTATAGGATCTCTTTTTCATTAATAAGAAAAAGTCTCACTTTTATTCCCTAGGAATATAAAAGGTCACAAGTGATGAGGAAAGGTGAAAATTCAAGTGGTGGGGAAGATGAAAAGACATTTATAATATTATAAATTGAAATGGCTTATCCATTCTAATGGGTTGGAAATTATTGATTGTTTATAGTTGTTATTAACTTTATGTCACTACTACATAAAGCAATAAAATATAAACTTCCTCTATTTCCTTTCATGTGTTCCTCTATCATCTCTACTCTCCAACATTTCATACATTTTCATCATGTACAACCAAGAAGGAACATTTTGTCCTTTATTAATGAATCTCCATAACTTTATGTCTCTATTTTATTATACTTGCTAATTCCTTACATTATTGTGTTCTTCTAATTAAATGTGGAACCACTCTAGTTACCATTTGTGAGAATTTTCTAGTGCCTAATTCTGACATTATACCTCTCTCCATATTTATCCTATTTGGTTTTACCTCTCCTTAAAGATATTTCCTCCCTTGTACACTATACAAGTACTTTTCCACAAGTTTAGTGGAGTATTCCTTTATGATCCCTAGCCTAATGACCACCCCACAATTTTAATTAGTTTACATTCAATAATGGGAATCTCCCCATACCCAAAAAGGATGGGCTTAGCTCCATGACCGTTAGTGAAAACCAATAATCTACACTATAAAAATTTATTTTACCAACATTGTTCTTTTCTAGCATGTGATATCTAGAATGTATGCAACTAAATTGATAACCAATATCTTATAACAACAAAAGTTTTACTTATTACTTTCCCTATCTTGAATTTACTTTAGAAATGTGCCTATTTTACTTGCATACCCGAGTTGATGACTACCCTAGAATGAGTATGTAGAGTAAATGAAACTTAAAAGACCCTTAGATTATATTTTCTTGTGATTTATCTTATTTTTTTCTCATTAGGATGTTATTTCCATGTAGAATGAAATTTCCCTTTTAATGGGAGATGAATAACTTGCTTATATATGTGTTTAGGATCTCAAAACCTTGAAAAGGAAAACTAGGAATGTACCAAAATTATAATTAGAAAAATTATCATTAGAGGAAGAGGGAACAAAGCGGTCAATCATTCTATAATGTATGGGAACTGTGGCCATCCATATTCTCTATGGTCACACATGCATGTGCAGACAATATAGGAATTGGAATTGTAATGTGAAATTGTATAGATTGATTTGATGGAGTAATATAACTATTTTGTGAACATGAAGGTTGTGTATGTAATATAGAATTATTGTGTGGATATCCTAATTAGTCAAATTGAACAAGTGTGGGCTAGTATAATCATGTTGTATAATTTTGGTTGTTCTAAAGACATAAATTACTTAAATGAGTTTCTATATTTGATATGTAGTTATAGGTGTGTATTAGAGATCACAACCATTGAGAAGGGGGTGAGTTAGTGTGGATTAAATTTTAATTATTTTCAAAACCTTTGATTATTATCAATAATGTATCATGAAAATTTAGTCAAACACATGCAAGAAGATGATAACACAAAATACATAATCTATATTGGTAAATCCTTTACAACATAAAAACCTACTTTAAAACAAATCTTTATTAGGAACACCAATTCCATAGATAAAACGTTTCATTTCTAGTGTAGACCCACTCAACTTATTAAGAACCCACTTTAGAATCTTCAATAATCCACCGGAAGAAATTCTAAGCACCACTCACCTAGTTTACCAAGCTGCAACTTGCAAGGAGCACCCACCCCTAAGATCTAAGCACCCACTTAGAGAAAAATATCACAAATAATTGATCATCTATTATCTATATTGCTTACACAACGGATTATGATAGCCTTTCTATTTCTCACTCTTCATACTCTAATATTCAACATTATTTTTATTTTTTATTTAGTCCTTCAAGCTCTCATCTATCTGCGGGTATTTGATTCTTTGGCTCTTGAACAATCAAAACTCTTCATCTAATGACTATGACTCATTTTGTAGATTTAGCTAATGGATATTCATTGGAAAAAGGAGACTCTATCTTTCTCTAAAAAAATTCTCAAGCATAGACACATTCCTTCTTTTTTCAAAGACCTCTTGAATGTTTTATTGCTCATATCTCCAATTCCAGCCATAGATATTTAGATTAAAACTATGTATTCATTCTTTCTTTATTTATGCTACAACCCTTGGCTCAATGGCTCTCTTTATATCCTTCTTCACTAATCTCTTTCTCTCCTCCTACAACATCTTTATAATGCATGGAAATTGGGGTTTATAAAAAAATAAACTCACCTCTTCTCACCCTTGGCATACCTTGCACCCCAATTTGCATTGAAATAATAAAGGGATGTTGCAAATTAACCATAAAAGAGAGTTCCAATTTTCACTTGAGTTATTATGTCTATATTTAATTTAGCTCTTGATTTCTCTTATACCAATGAATAGATAGTTTCACCACCTTGTCATTGAGATCAACATCTTTGAATTTATATATTTGGAACTTAAGATATTATCATGTGAGTGTAGGGAGCTCGTGAGGAACACCATTTACTAGTCACATTAACACATTAGATTTTTAAACCTTATAACCTTTAAACAATATTTCATTATATCAATTAAATAAAATTTCGGTCTGAAATCGAGATAAAGCGGGTGAATTGGGAACTAGAGGAACTAGTGCATCATGGGCCATGTTGTCCCACACTCGTATATGTCTACACTTAACTCACCCTTCTCTCTCCTCCTTTATTTTTGGGTACTACGAGTTTTCATGGAACTTTGGGTATAATGGAACTTGGGCCATCTTATCATTTTCCTATGCATATCCACTCCTCCTGCATAACATTTCTCCCCTTTTCCTTTATAATGTGGGTCAATAGGGTTATCGGGAACATGGGTTGTTTAGGAACTATTCCTTCAAGGATCAATGTTCTGTAACTATCTCCTCCTCCACAAATCTCTAGCCTTAACACCTCTCCTAAAAATTTGACTTTTAGGTTGGTAGTTAATCAGGGAACTATGGAACTTGAGGAACATGTGTCATCCTTACCTCTTGCTCTCGAAACCTCTCTCTCATCTACAACACATTACCCATTTGACTTGGGGTTGGTGAACTTATGGAGAACATGATGGAAAGGAACTATGCATGGAGGGACTTCATGCCCAAATAGACTATTTGTCTTGCATTACATTGGAAGTGGCCACTAATTATCATGGGGAACTCTAGTTCTTAAGAAACTAGTTTAATCTGCTTACATAGAACCCAAAACACATTAAAAACTCAATATACTCATTAAAAAAAAATCAAAGTGCTTGGAATTTTTCCTTTCTTTACCGAGGAGATTTGTGAGATCATTGTGATGCCCGATTAAAACAAACCACTTGAGACCCATGAACAACCTAGGTTTAGTTAGAAAATTATGGAATTTTTTTTTTTATTAGGAGTTAACGACCAATGTCTCAAAGATAGTTAAATTCAACCGATAACTTATCCTATTATAATAATTACTGATTTCACATTATAAAGAAATAAATTTAATAGGTCCACACCTAGCTCAAATCTCCTAGGATTAAATTAATCACGATTACAAAGACCTTTTAGCTAAATAGTCCCTAAATAAAATTTAGGGTTAAGGGACCCAAAAATTAAATACCTAAGGTATTTAATTCAAAAGTAGGATTTAATTACGGTGAGGAAGGGAATACATATTTAAAACAACAGAGTAAGGTCTCACTAACCCACTCCCATAGCATGATTGAGAGAGTCTACACCTAGGTTACAAGGCAAAAACTACCACTAACGGGTTCCAAAGCAACTCAAATCCACTTGAACAAACTTCTCTTTTATAAACAATTCTTAAAGGTCACAAGATCCAAAACTTAGGGCTAGAAGTTTCAGTTAGGTTTAGGGAGAAATTTTACTCCCATACCCACTCTCTAATAGGCCATAGTTTCAACTTGATTTTCTCATACTTAACACTTCCAAAATTTCCATAAACCATTCTGCAATGGATAGGAAATTTTCTCACCTTTCTGGTGATATAAAGAAGTCTTCCTAACTCCTTACGGAACTCACGATATGAGTGGGTGGAGTTTTTAGGTCCAAATTTTCCCCAAGGGGACACGTGTCGAAGAGGAGGTGGAAACCCTTTTGTGGGTTGGCGGTCGTAGGGCAGCTTAAGGAAATTTTCCTTGCATGGGGAGAAATTTTCCAATTACACCTCGTGCCTTTGCAGTCCTCCAAGGACATGTGGTGGCCTCTCCGAGTCATCTCCTGGAAATAAGGGAAGGGCGGAGCGGTGGAAAGATTTTGGGCACATCGCCCATGGAAGAGGAAAAACCAAACAATGCTCCCACACCCACGGGGGTCCACTTGGGGACATGTGACACTCCATGGTTTATCATGCGAGAAGGGAGAAGAAGGGGTGTGGAGTGGTGGGAAGGTTGGTGATTTTTTGCACCAAAGGGGAAAAGAGAAACAAAATGAGGCACGGTCCGTGCGCCCACAAGGGAAAAACCCCATGGCGAGGGGGGAAAACATAGCCGTGGGGGAAATTTCAAAATTTCCAAAGGAAAAAAAGTGAAAAAGACAAAGGTCCCACCTCCCCCCCACTCCGCTTGCCCCCCAAGGTGCCATGTGGCACGTTCTTATTGGGCAACAAATTGGGCTAAAATGAAAATTTTCCCAAAATTTCAAAAAGGCTAAGGGCCATATGGCACCCTCGATTGGTTGTGGGCGGTGGAGGAAAAAGTGAAAACTTTCCCAAGTCAAAATTTTCAAACAAAATTTTCTAAGGCAAAATGATGGGAAATTTGTGGGTTGTGGGCCCACCAAGGAAAATTTCCCACATTTTCCGCCAAGTCAAAAAACTTCAAAGTGCCATAACTTGAGCTATAAAGCTCAATTTTGGTGAAAATGAGGACTTTTGTAAAGATCTCGATGCCCTCTTTGCATAGGAAGCATAAATTTACTTTTTTATAAGTTTTTAGGATCAATTTTGTAAAAGGATCTGCAGGCTATAATTAGTGAACTGGTAGTTTTCAAACTTTTCAAATTGATTAAATTTGGTCTCCTCCTTCACTCAACATGTCAAACAGACATGGAGGATTGATCTAGGTAGGGTTTAGAGTGTTTTAGGAAATTAATTTGTTCAATTGATTCAAAATTGCATTTGTCCAACAAATGATAGGATATGGTTGAGGAAGAGATTAAGCTCAATTTTTGCAATGTACACTTTATCTTCTTAAGTTTCCTTTGTCAATTTGAATTCCTTATCATCTTGGCATACTAATTTGTAACATTTTAAAGTTGATTACTGAAGTGCATGTCTAGTCTCGTATAATTTGATTGCATTCCTTTTACCGGTTTAAAAATTATACACAATGCAGAGATCGTTTCATTGAAGGAGATATTCATTCATTTTTATCATATAGGTATGGTATTTACTTCCTAAACTAATCCATCACATTCAGCTAATTCTAAAAATTTATTTCCATGTTAAATTACAAGTTCTGATTTCAAATTTTATATATTTTAAAAGAAACAATACAATATAGTTCCCACCTACGTGTTTCCTCTTCTTACAATTAAATAGAGATTACATTTACAATAGAAATTCAATTCCAAAGAAACAATGTGAGTTTGAGAAAGTAGTGTATTCCTTTATTGATTTCTAACAACTTTACAACTTATTCCTTTCTTTTAACTTCAAAATACAATATACAATACATGTAACATTCATTCAAAATCATTTTCAAAACAGAGAATGGGATATAACTCATTACATTTCTCACTTCAATTTTATTCTTTCATCATCAATACAAGTATCTTCTCATTTACAATAATTATACAAATCATCCACTTCAAAGTGGGAAAGGATTTCAACAAACTTGCTCACAAGAAGGGATTCACAAATGTATATTCCTCTTGCTCAAAATAAGCAACATGCTGATTTTCTCTTTTCTCGAGTTGATCAAACAAAAGAGGGGAAAAGGCAAACGGTCTCCACCCAACCAAGACATCCAATGAAAGGATAAGCCTTACTTCATCATTAGCCCATAAGCCCCAACCAAGATACAATAAAAGATGCAATTCAACCATGGCAACAAGCCGGCTTCTACAACACAACATTCTTTCACACACACATTTCTTTTTTATAAACACAATGCAAAACCAAAAGCAAACAACAATTCAAAAGAAACAACATTTAAAAGTAAAACTCAATCTTGATCTTACAAGCCAAAGGAGAAAGGACTATGGGGAAGCTACTTATGCCTCCCAATTGGGAATTGGGCATCCACCTATAATCATACCACCAATATAACATATCATATCCCATAAACCTTATGCCTCCCAACCCATCCTTATGCCCCCATAATTTTCCTTATGTCCCCCGACAAGTAATAAATGCAAGCTATTTCTTTTCCATGGTGAATCCCAAACCAAAACTCCCTCCAAAAATTCTGATGCCCATGGCATTTCCTTATGCCCCCCACATGAATTCCCCATAGCCTTCTCTACACCATTCCTAAGGCGCCTACCCAACAAACCAATAAATAAAACAATGCATGCACCATACACACAACACAATAAGAAAATAACAGCAATAAGAAATAAATAAACACCTACCTTTCCATGGTAGTTTTTGTTCCAATAGAAGCTCTCAAAGCCAAGAACACAGTCCAAAACAACAATCTCAAGTAACAAGTTATCTCCAAATTCCTCCACAATCCACAAGAGCTCCAAATAGAAAAATGCACCCCAAAGGGAGTTTACAAAAATCATTCAACAACCAAGCAACCATCTTTTCCATAGCTTCTCCAAAGTAAGATCTCCAATCATAAGAAAAATGCACCCCAAGCTTGCATACCAAATGTTTCAACAACCCCAAAACAAGAAGAGAGTTGGAATTATATAGAAGAGGGAAGGAAGAGGATGATGTGGATCCAAATAGGATGCCACCTCAAACATCCTCAATTTCAAACACAAAAGACAATATTTCATTCCTCCCAAGCATAATAAAGAGGTGGGTGAAAAATGACAAGTTACATGCACACACAAAAGATCCCACACCTCAAGGGACAACAAAATAAATGAAATGTAAGAAAGTTCAATTAAAAACATGCAAAAGATGAACAAAATTCATTATAAAAGTCACCAATCAATTCCCCAACCATAAGTATGGTTGGTAACATAAATTTAGAGGCATGGGACAAGTTTTACTTGTCCCACAAGCCTCCAAAACTGCTCCCAAGGACAAATTCGAATTTTTCATGGAGGTGGAGTATTTCATACTCCAAAACTAACTTACACAAGCTCTTACACATCTCTTACAAATTGAATAAAAATAGCCAACAACTCTTATAATTACTTTCCCATATCCCAATTTAATTTATTTAAATTTTAATCAAATGATTCTTATGAAATGAATATATAATATACTCAATTCATCTATACATATGAATCATGGCAGTCATCATAAATGAAATCATTTACAATTTATATACAACTTTCTATGTCATCATCAAATAATTTTGCTTTTCTAGGTTTATTCATAATCTCCAAAATCACATGTCCGAATAACTTCCACTAAACATCCATGTCAATATTATATCATCATCCACATGTGAGTGTCTCTAATAATCACCATGCATTATATATAATCAGATTCAACAATAATCTAGGATCTGACATCTAACACCATACTAAATCAAAACTATTAAGATGTCTATCATACTCTGTATCATGATCAGTAATAAAAGTTTCCAAAAGGAAGTGGGCACTACACCCCCTCCTTAACTTAACTTCCTCCCCGAAGTCACATGAAAGAGAGATAGGAATAATCTGACGAGGAAAATGATCACCCCATTATGGGATTGTTTGGTTTAACAAGTGGGTCTCGAACTCTAGTTTGGTCCATATAATTTAACAAGAAAAAGGAGATTGTAAGGATGAGTTCTAAACTTTACTACGCATGCATACGAATCTAAGGAGTAACTTTACGCTATCAAACAAGATACAACACATAACAATATAACAAGAAGAGTTCCAAAAGATCATCAAGAGTAACCACCAAGTAAGGTAATTACAAGGAAAATTTCCATAAACTTGAGATGACCACACAGTTTCCCACTGATACACATACCACATAACCAAAATTGAGGTTTCCACTAGGGTTGAATTATGCTTTCATAGTTTGTTGTTTAGACAAGGCTAGAAAAATCAACCATGGCCAAGATTGCATGAGGAAAATGTCTACTCAAGGTCCACAATTCGAGGATCACAAAGGATGAGGTGGATCAACAAGGACACCTAAATCAGCAAACATTTACCATCAAGGAACTATTCAAGGAAAGCACTTCTATAACTCGAGAGGGCACAATTAACTTTTCATGGTGATACTAAGTGAATTCAAGACCACAAGGTTTCCTACAGTCTGATTTTTTTAACACTTTGTTTTAAGAATCGAACACACCATACCAACCAAATCTAGAGAAGTCAACCATATAGCAAAAGAAATATATATATTTATTTATATCTCCCCTAGCAACTAACATATCAATTCAAGCACCATACATTAAAGCAAAATGGGGATTATTTTTCTTATTTCCTACTCAATCTTGGAATAACCATAAAGAGAGCACAAGTAACACCAAGGACCACTCAAGGTTTCTAGGGAAGAAGAGTAAGTAACAAGGGTTCCATTCAAATCCAAAGGTGAATAATATCATCTTGCACTTTCCATCCTAATGGGAAGAGGGCTTCAACAATAAGGTGACCCAAGAAAATATGAATAAAAGAAGACTTCCCCAAGTTATTCTATATCGTTAACATATGTTGCCTTAAAATTACAATACTTAGGTCTCTAAGGACAAGATGACATGCAAGGAGGCTTCTCAAACAACGAGATAAGTCTTAATCCAAAAAGGACCACAACTCACATCCATCGAGCTATGAAATGATAAGGGTGTGACGACCCAAAACTCCCACAAGAAAGCACATACATCCATGGACAAGAAGTAATAAGCAACTAGAACACATTACTATCCACCGGGTGTTTCAAAATTTTAGGTAGGTGACAAAACTACGAGTTCAACTATATATTACACTCATTACAAATAAATTTTACCCATTTTATACATCAACTTATTAAGTCAAAAGTTATAGATTTGCTTGATAAGAACATTTCTTTCATGCTTCCTTAGTTACAAACTTCCTTTTATTATGACATCATCAATTTACATTATAAAGAGCACCACTAAGGTGGGCATGATGTCTCACCATTCTCAGTATAGGCGAGAGCATTTAGTTTACTTGCAGGAAGGTGGATGGACAAGATTTCCTTCTATTCTTCTACATGGTTTTTATTTCTTCTATTAATCTACCAAGGGTATAAAAAGGATCACTTCCTTTTCTATGCTCCAATTAGTTCTAAGGTCAAATCTCCTTAATTATAGTTTTATGGTGTTTTGGTTGAGTTTTCTTATCAATCTACCTTTGATGAGAATGCTGGTTCAAACACCTCACAAAATTATTTTTATGGGAAGGAGATACAAATCAACACACCACATTTTAATTCTAAAGGATCAAGAGACATTCAACATAAAATCAAATTATTAATTTTACTGTAAGAATAAGGAAACAATGAACCGACATGAATCACACCAAAATTTCAAAATTTCACCGAATAATTTCAAGCATCAATAAACATTCTTAGTGCATCTCCACAAATCTCACAAATAAATTTTCAAGGAAAGCTCATTAAAAGAGGTAAAATCTTACTTTTACAAATTTATTTGGGTTTAACAATCAATTCTCATGTCCTCACAAGATACCACCAGCCAAGCAACTAGATGACAATGCAACTTTACTCCAAGGAACCACATCCATACCAAAAGCATAAGATGCAATGGGCAACTAAATAATTTACCAAATCATGAACTTAATAGCCAAGACTTAAAGTTATTTTTAAAAGAGGAAGTACAATATAAGCATCATCGAGATTAACTATTAAGATCTACCCAACCAAATTCTCTAAGAGAAAGGTCCAAAAGACCCAAAGCATCCATAAGTGTTTCCAAGCAACCTAAAGATTAATAGGTCATAGAATGGTATTCATAGTAAAGGAATTTAAGGTAAGGGTAAAATTATTTATAAGTCTAGAGAGTAAAACAAGTACACTTAAATAAACACACTAGTTGAAAGGCTTAAATATATCCATAATTACCAAAATGCATACATTCCACGAGTCAAAACTTTCTATAATACAACTAGAACCCAAGATATAATTTAACATGCCATTGATGAAACAACACTTTTTCAATAACATTTATAATCAACCAAAGAGGAAATCCAATCCTAAAAAATCTAAAAACCCCTAAATAACCACTTCTACTCAACGAGGGTTAAGCTCTTACCGTTGAAATAGAATCACCACTACCACTTAGACTTCCCTCTAGCCACACTACACACAAAATTTCTTTCTAGTAAGGTCAAGCAAAAAAGGGTCATCTAAGATCTTAGACACACTCAAGGTTCCATGCATCCATCACCAAGGCATGACTTTAAACACCTAAAAGGACCTTCAAGACATCTAGTGGTGTACCCCATATGAAAAATTTTCACCATACATGAAGCATAGAACTAACTCAATAACATGTAAGAAGGAAAACACATAATGTTTAACCAAGTAGCCAACAACATCATGAGCTCTTATTCATCAATCAAATAAAGTCTAAGAAATATCAGCAATCAATAAAAGTGGCTAAGTAGCCACATTGCAAAGTTTTGAAAAATTCTTGCAAGAATTATAAATAAATAAAATATCCTCAAGATTCTTCATCCAATCATAAAATAAGATGTTGGTCCTTGATGAAATACACAAGATTATGAAAGTAAAACACAAAATTTAACACCACATTCACTTCGTAGCCTTTCATGGCCACCAATAGGGGTATTATTCCTCGAGGTTAGTTCCAAGAACACATACACGAGGATTGGGTCCTAGACGACACCCAAACTTTGTCTTAACCACTCAAGGAAGGAAGCTCTAACCACTCAAGGAAGGAAGCTCTAAAAACTTCTAATTAACTCTTCCTACCCGAACACAACCACTACTATCCAACCACAAGGGTCACATCTTACAACTCATCATTCCAACCACTCCAATAAGGAAGGGTCTCAACAAAAGCTTAATGCATCATATAATTAAATCAAGTTTTAGGGCTTGTAAAACAACACATTTTAAAAAGGGAACCGAGTTTCTATTATACTAGAAGTTCACAAAATCAATTTAATCTGACATTCTTAGTTACTCCGGTTTAGACAAAATGTCACTAAGCAAGCACAACAACTCAAACAACTTATTATTATTTTATTATCATTTTAATTATAGCAGTTCAAATGAACAGAGTAATGTAATATTTCTTCATACTTATTTCTTCTTCAATTTTCAAACAAGTTTGTTTTATTAGATTCAAAAGTGTGTCAGGTTTATAGTTCATGTCTCAAGTTTTCTAGTGTGCCCAATGGCCCAAGCTTTTGAACTACTACTCTGATACCAAGTGTGATGCCGGTTAAAACAAACCACTTGAGACCCATGAACCACCTAGGTTTAGTTAGAAAATTATGGAATAATTTTTTTATTAGAAGTTAATGACCAAAGTATCATAGATAGTTAAATTCAACCGATAACTTATCCCATTATAATAATTACCGATTTCACATTATAAAGCAATAAATGTAACAGTCCACACTAGCTCAAATCTCCCTAGGATTAAATTAATCACCGATTACAAAGACCTTTTAGATAAATAGTCCCTGAATAAAATTTAGGGTTAAGGGACCCAAACAATTAAATACCCAAGGTATTTAATTCAAAATTTAGATTTAATTACGGTGAGGAAGGGAATACATATTTAAAACAACAGAGTAAGGTCTCACTAACCCACTCCCAGAGCTTGATTGAGAGAGTCTACAACTAGGTTACAAGGCAAAAAATTCCACTAACGGGTTATGGAGCAACTCAAATCCACTAGAACAAACTTCTCTTTTATAAACAATTCTCGAGGTCACAGGTCCAAAAATTAGGGCTAGAAGTTTTAGTTAGGTTCAGGGAGTAATTTTACTCCCATACCCACTCTCTAACAAGCTTAGAGTTTCACCTTAATTTTTCTCATACTTAACACTTCCAAAATTTCCCTAAACCATTTCTAATGGATAGGAAATTTTCTCACCTTTCTAGTGATATAAATAAGTCCTCCTAACTCCTTATAGAACTCACGATATGAGCGGGTGGAGTTTTTAGGTCAAATTTTCCCCAAGGGGACATGTCTCAAGAGGAGGGGGAAACCTTTTGGTGGGTTGGCGGGTCATGGGGCAGCTTAAGAAAATTTTCCTTGGTAGGAGAAATTTCCCAATTTTCCCGTACACTCCATAGGTCTTCCAAGGACACGTGGTGACCTCCGAGTCATCATCGGAAAAAAAGGATGGGAAGGGGAGTGGTGGAAGGATTTGGAGCACATCACCCATAGAAGAGGAAAAACCAAACAACGCTCCCATGCCCACGGGTTTACTTTCAGAAACATGGTGCTCCATAGTTTTCACAGGAGAATTGAGAAGGGGGGTGCGAAGTGGCGGGAGAGGTTGGCAATTTTCACCAAAGGGGAAAAAGAGAAACAAAATGACATGGGTCCGCACACCCCGCCAAGGCACAAAAACTTCAAAGTGCCATAACTTGAGATAGAAAGTCATTTTTGGGAAAATGAGGACTTTTTGTAAATATCTCGATGCCCTCTTTACTTAGGAAGCATAAAATTTACTTTTTGATAAGTTTTTAAGCGTCAATTTTGCAAAAAGGATCTCAGTAGACTATAATTAGTGAATTGGTAGTTTTCAAACTTTTCAAATTGATTAAATTCGGTCTCCTCCTTCACTCAACATGTCAAAAAAACATGGAGGATTGATCTAGGGAGGGTTTAGAGTGTTTTAGGAAAGTTAATTTGTTTAATTGATTTGAAATTGCATTTGTCCAACAAATGACAGGATATGGTTGAGGAAGAGATTAAGCTCAATTTTTGCAATGTACACTTTATCTTCTTAAGTTTCCTTTGTCAATTTGAATTCCTTATCATCTTGGCATACTAATTTGTAACATTTTAAAGTTGATTACCAAGTATAGTCTTTGGGTTCAGTATAATTTGATTGCATTCCTTTTACTAGTTTAAAAATTATAAACAATGCCAGAGAATAGTTTCATTGAAGGAGTTATTCATTCGTTTTTATCATATAGGTATGGTATTTACTTCCTAAACTAATCCATCACATTTAGTTGATTCCAAACAATTTATTTCCATGTTAAATTATAAGTTTTGATTTCAAATTTTATATATTTTAAAGAGAAACAATACAATATAGTTCCCACCTACGTGTTTCCTCTTCTTGCAATTAAACAAAGATTACATTTACAATAGAAATTCAATTCCAAGAAACAATGCAAGTTTGATAAAGTACAATATTCCTTTATTTATTTATAACAACTTTACAACTTATCCTTTCTTTTAACTTCAAAACAATATATAATACATGTAACATTCTTTCACATTCCTTTTCAAAAAAGAGAATGGGATATAACTCTTTACATTTCTAACTTCAATTTCAATCTTTCATCATCATATAAAAGTATCTTCTCATTTACAATAATTATACAAATCATCCACTTCAAAGTGGGAAAATATTTCAATAAACTTGCTCACAAGAAGGGACTTTCAAACTGTATATTCCTCTTGCTCAAAACAACAACATGCTCATTTTCTTTTCTCAAAGTTGATCACAACAAAAGGGGGAAAGGAAACGGTCTCCACCCAACCAAGACATCCAATGAAAGGAGAAGCCTTAATTCATCATTGGCCCCAAGCCCCAACTAAGATACAATAAAAGATGCAATTCAACCATGGTAACAAATGGCTTCAACAACACAACATTCTTTCACACACACATTTCTTTTTTAAAAATACAATGCAACACCAAAAGCAAACAACATTTCACAACACATTCAACAACATTTCAAAGTAGAACTTAGGCTTGATCTTGCAAGCCAAATGAGCAGGACTATGGGGAAGCTACTTATGACTCTCAATTGGGAATTGGGCATCCACATATAATTATACCACCAATATAACATATCATATCCCATAAACCTTATTCCTCCCAACCCCTCCTTATGCCCCCACTCTTATGCCCCACCATAAGTAAGAAATGCAAGCTATTTCTTTTCCATGGTGGATCCCAAACCCAAAAATCCCTCCATAAAATTCTGATGTCCATGGCATTTCCCTTATGCCCCCCCACATGAATTCCCCATAGCCTTCTCCTACACCATTCCTAAGGCAGTCTACCCAACCAGCCAACAAATAAAACAATGCATGCACCATACACACAACACAATAAGAAAATAACAGCAATAAGAAATAAATAAATGCCTACCTTTCCATGGTATTTTTGTTTCCAACAGCAAGCTCTCAAAGCCAAGAACACAATCCAAAACAACAATCTCAAGTAACAAGTTATCTCCAAATTCCTCCACAATCCACAAGAGCTCCAAACAACAAAAATGTACCCCAAGGGAGTTTGCAAAAATCATTCAACAACCAAGCAACCATATTTTCCAAAGCTTCTCCAAAGTAAGAGCTCCAATCATAAGAAAAATGTGCCCCAAGCTTGCATACCAAATGTTTCAACAACCCCAAAACAAGAAGAGAGTGGAATTATATAGAAGAGGGAAGGAAGATGATGATGTGGATCCATGTAGGATGCCACCTCAAACATCCTCAATTTCAAACACAAAAGACAAGATTTCATTCTCCCAAGCACAATAAATAGGTGGGTGAAAATGACAAGTTATTTGCACACACAAAAAAGCCCACACCTCAAGGGACAACAAAATAAATGAAATGTAAGAAAGTGTAATTAAAAACATGCAAAAGATGAATAAAATGCATTATAAAAGTCACCAATCATATCCCCAACCATAAGTATGGTTGGTAACATAAATTTAGGGCATGGGACAAGTTTTACTTGTCCCACAAGCCTCCAAAATAGCTCCCAAGGACAAATTTGATTTTTCATGGAGTTGGAGTATTTCATACTCCAAAACCGACTTACACAAGTTATTACACATCTCTTACAAATTAAAATACAAATAGCCAAAAAATCTTATAATTACTTTCCCATATCCCAATTTAATTTATTTAAATTTTAATCAAATGATTATCACATAAATCTATAAAATTTTAATTAAATAAAAGAAGGAACACATTACTAATAAAATACATACAACAATAAATAAAAGAAACACATTAATAAAATACACAAATACATGGTCACATATAAAGATGATTTCCCTCCCATGGGAATCTCTAACAAACAACACACAACACAATAAAACAAGATGCCACGGTGACCATGTTGAATTCACCTAGAATTCCATTTTGGTTGGTCTGATCCCCGATGTTTTTGTGATATTTTTAAACCTACAAAACACAAATACCTCCTTCGTCCTTATGGACATATCATAATTTCCAAAATTAATATATAATATACTCATGAAATCATCTATACATATGAATCATGACAGTCATCAAGGTAATCAACGAAATCATTTATAATTTATATCGACAACTATGTCATCATCAAATAATTTTCCTTTTCTAGGTTTATTCATAATCTCCAAAATCACATGTCCGAATAACTTCCACTAAACATCCATGTCAATTGTATATCATCATCCACATGTGAGTGTCTTTAATAATCACCATGCATTATATATAATCAGATTCATAATAATCTACGATCGACATCTAACACCATACTAAATAAAACTATTAAAATGTCTATCATATAGTCTACGATATCATGATCGGTAATAAAAGGTTCCAAAGGGAAGTGGGAACTAAAACACTTAGAACATAGGTAAATGATTTTTAGACCCTTAAATCATCCAAGAAAAAGTGTACTAATCTTTTCAATCTCTTCCTAAAGAACCCTTATCTCACCTACCATGCTTGCAATGACCCTAAATCATCCTGAAACATTATGAATTATTCTAAAACCATTTTAAAAGCTCAATAAACTTTCCGAGAGACCATTGAATGTCACTAAAACACCTATACCATGTTTTATCACATTGGAAAACTCATCATACCACTATTCCTACTAATACTTATTAAACCATGCATACCACTTGGAACCACACTTGTGATTTAGCACCACCAATCAACCTTCACCTGCTTCATTCACACCATTTTTTCCATCAATACCACTTTGACATCAATGACAACATCCATTAAAATGAAAGAGTCCAAAAACTCCCCCTTTGTCATTGATGGCATACCACTCTAAATTTTAATGGTAAAAGCATTGTCTAACACTCTCTCCCCTTTGAAATCTATGAAAAGAAATAATCATACAACATTCTACAAATAATCTAGAATAATAAGTGTCTTACCTTGTGTGATGTAATCAATATCTTTTCTAAAAGCTCCCTAGGATTGTAATCTGTTTGTCTATTTTAATTTCCCCTGAGATGATGCTAGGGAAAATTTTAAGGGTCCCTTTGAAAAAATCCTTAGAAAATATTTGGTGAATATGTGAAAATTAGCTTTCACATGGATGGTGAATATTAAGACATCATGACATTACTATTAAATGCTACTAGATGATATCTTTTTAATATGTTACCATCCGCTAGCATATTTTATGTTACCGATTAACATCATATAGGTATGTTCTCAACCAAAGTAGCATAAAAATGCTACCATCTAATAGCATACAGGTATGTTGTTGGTTTAGTAGCATAAATATGCTACCAACTAGTAGCATTTTTATGCTATTGACGACAACATACCTATACGCTATCAGCCAATAACATAGAAATATGCTACCAAATGACTATATTCAGGAAAATTTTAGGAATTTCTATTTCACATGAATGGTGAAATAACCCCTAAAATTAATTTTTTCCCATAAAATTTTGTAATCGGTCCTAGGAAAAACCCTAAAATTAACCAATTTTAAATTTCAAAAACCATAATATTTATGAATTAACTAATATTCACTACTAAAATTATCGTTGGAGGATGCATTCCATGATGATCTTCAATCTTGTCATTCATCTCTTTCTTATTCTAAGACAATATCAACACTTTCTTTTCAAGGTCACATGAAGGCTTCATTACATAGATTAGGATCTGATTTTGCATGAAATTTCTCCCTTCTATTGTCTCATCACTTTCTAATTGTTGGTCGGATCAAGAATGACCCTCAATCCATTCCTCTAGTGCTCAAATGTTACTTTTGTGTAGTGGATTTGTCATTATATCTACAATTTATTCCTTTGTACTAACATACTCAAGGCTCATCTTCTTGTCGTTTACTTGTTCTATCAAGAAGTGAAATCTGATTGGAATGTGTTTGGTCTTTGAGTGAAACACATGGTTATTTGAGAAACATATAGCACTAGTACTATCATAAAATAAAGGAATTGGACTATCATATTTTACCTTTTGATCTTCTAATGTTTATTTCATCTAGAGAACTTGAGTACAACACATGGTTATAGCTATATACTCTTCCTCACACTTTTATAGTGCCAAAATGTTTTTTTCTTGCTCAACTAGGATACTAGGTAATTACCAACAAAGAATGAACCACTTTGGTTGTACTCTTTTTTCATCAATGCTTCCTACCCAATCAACATTAGTGTATGATTTTATGTTTAATTCATTGATTTTGGAGTACTCGAGTCCATATTCAAGTGTTCCCATAAGGTATCTCGAATCCTTTTAATCGCCTTAAAATGTGTTTCTATTGGATCTTCCTGAAATCTCCCAAAAGGCCCACATCTTTCATGATAGCATGTCTTGATGTAGTGGAGTAAAGGGACTACCTATCATGGATCTATATAGAGACTTGTCAACTTTTGGTGAGTTTTCTTCTTCTCACAAATTTACAACCCACTTCCATTGGTGTTCCTATAGGTCTACATTCCTCCATCTTGAACCTCTTGAGAATTTCGTTTATATATTTATATTGGGATATGAAGATACCTTGGTTTGTCTAAGCGATTTGTAAGCCCAATAAAAATGATAGATCACCAAGCATAGAAATTTCAAACTCTTCCTCATCACATCAAAATTCATGAATCATATTTTCATGATCTCCTCAAAATATTATATCATCCACATATATAATGACAATGATCGGATGATATCCTTCTTCTTTGATATAGATATTATTGTCAACAACACCTTTTTTGAAACCTTTCTCAATGAAGTATATGTCCAACTTGTTGTACCAAGCTCTAGGAGCTTTTTTGAGTACATAAAAATCTTTTTCAACTTATATACATAATATTTATCATCAGTTAGAGACAATCCATCAAGTTTCTCAATATCTACCTCTTCAATTAGATGGCCATTTAGGAAAGCTGATTTGACATCCATTTGAAACACTTTAATTTTCTTATATGTTGCATATGCTAGAATTAATTTGATTATTTCCATCCTTGCCAGTGATGTAAATGTTTCATTAAATTCAATTCCTTCCATTTGTGCATAGTCTTTTCCTAAAAATCTTTCCTTGTTTATTGTCACTTCTCCTTTCTCATTCAATTTTTTCTGAATACCCATTTTTTTCCTATCATATTCTTGTCTTTTTGTATTGAAACAAGCTCCCAAGTCTCATTTTTTAAATTTGATCAATATATTCATTCATATCATCCACCCAAAGTTATTCCTTGCTAGTTTTTACCACGTTATTGGGTTCTATCATTGATAAGAGTTTTATGTCTTTATGGTTTTGATGATATCTTATCTTTCTACTTGTAAGATAACCTACTTCTTTGTTTCGATGATCTAGTTTGTTGGATGATACCTCTTGACTTGTCTTGACGGTGCCTTGGTGTCTTGTCTTTCTTCCACTTCTTCATGTGTACTTTTCACTTCATCATCTTCTTGATCTTCATGCTTGTCCTTGGGATGAGTGCTAGATTTGGATGGATAAGACTCATCCAATCTTACATTATTTCTCTCAATCGCTTTTTGTAGCCTCTTATTTTAGCATTTATAGGTTGCACTAATTTGTAAATATGTGAAATTTTCATAGGTTGTCTTCATCTCTCTTGATATAAAATTTTCTTCCAAAGAATCTTATGTGTTTTACATTGGTTGGCCTATTTTCTCAAAGTTCATAAGGTGTCTTATAACTATTTAATCTTAATTGATATCTATTTAGGATGTATACAAGGATGTGTATACTTCCTCACTCTAATAGTCATATGTAATTTTAGATTCATTCAACATAGTTCTAGCCATTTCTTGAACAGTCGTGTTATTTCTTTCAATAACTCCATTTTTGTGTGGTGTCCTAGCAGCTAATAATTGTCTTCGAATACCATGTTCTTCACAGATTTCATCAAATTCATTGGAAAAAATTTCTCAACCTATATCATATCTTAAACATTTAATTTTTGTGTTCTTCTCATTCTCCAGAATTTCCTTAAATGATTTGAATCTGTCCAAATCTTTTGATTTGTGATTTAAACAAGTTACCCATGTCATTCTTGTGAATTCATCTATTAACAACATGAAATACAAATATCCTTGTAATATTTCAGTTCCTGTAGGCCTATAGAGATTTGTATGAATCGGTTCCGGAGGTTTAGTGGTAGATTAATCCTTGGAATTGAATGATATTATTGTTTTTAACCATGCAAGAAAGATTTGAAAAGTGTATATGTTGATTTTACAATCTTTGGCACGTTCTCACACCACCCCGAGCACTTAATTTCACAAGATTTTCAAATATCATATGTCTCAATCTCTGTGCCACATCCAACTATCATCAAGTTTACTTATGATACATTTTTATTTATTTATTTCTATAGAACATACATGTTATTCTTGGTCCTTTTAGCTTTAGCTACTTTCTTTCCTATTTTTCCATTAATTATATCATATCCTTTGTCATGAAATATTATATTGTAACCTTTCTTACACATTCAAATCATAATTAACGAGTTATGTTTGAGACCTTCAACATATAGAACATTCTTAGTAATTTTTTTTCCATTGTCTAGACTTAGAGTTCCTTTTCCCACAATGTTTTTGAATTATTGTCACCAAACCTAACATATCCTAATGCATTATTTGAAAACTAAATGAATTTTCTATTGTCTCTTGTCATGTGACTAGAACAACCACTATTTAGATACCATATTTTGTATTCACGTTGTACGTGAAATGTAGTTTGTATAATCATACTAGATTATTTCCCTTTGTTGGATCCTTTCACGACATACTTTAATTTTCTTTCCTTTGGAGGTTCTTGATTACACATCATAGCTATGTGACCAATCTTGTTGAATTTGTAGCAAATAACACTATAATATTCTAATGTATGGTGAACTATATTTTCTTCCATATCCTCTAACATATCTTCTACATTTAGCAGCTTTTTACTGAATTGATTTCATGAAAATCAATAACCATAGAAATAATGTGTGTACCTCATAGCATAGGTGATTCTGGGAGCATTTTTCTTTCTCCTAAAATTTTTGGTAACCTATTTATTTTTAGTATAAGATATGATTGGAGTTGATGTAGTATTTTCCTCCTTCTCTAGTTCATCTTCTTTACCTTATTCCATGAATCCTATTCCATATTTTCCTTTGTATCCCTTTGAGTGCTCAAAATATCAATCAAATTTTTTATCTCTTTTCCAGGTTATCATAATTTTTTATTTTGTCATTCATTTGTTCCATTTCAGTCTTTAGGCACTCTAATTCAGATTTCAGTTTCAAGCATTCATCCTCCTTTTCCTTGTAGGATTGAGATATATTTTCAAGATGAGATTCAAGTTCTTTGAGTTCATTTGTTTCTTCCTCTTCCTTTAGGATTTTTATTTTCTCAAAAATGAGAATTTTTTCTTCATAGTCTTTCAATGTGCATCTCAAATTTTGATTCTTTCTCCTACACAATTTCATTTCTTCTAATGCACATACAAGTTCAACTTCTAAATTCACATTTCCTTCTTCTTCATCAGAATCTTCACAATCAACTACATTCTTACCTTTGGAGTTCCATTATTCAAAGACATCCATGGCCATAAGAAACATTTAGAATGAGTTTCATCATCCTCATTTTCAAAGCTTCCTAAGTTTCTTCAATCGGATTTACTTGACTTCTCTTTTGAGTAGAAGTTTCATTTGTTCTTGAAGAACCTATTTTTACCATTGTTATTTTTTAAGTTCATATGTTTCTTGTTGTGTTTAGAACTATCTTCATCATATTCAAATTGAGTTTCCTTATTCTTATTTGGGAATTTAGCAGTAAAATGGCCTACTTGTCCACATTCAAAACACTTAAATGGAAGTTTTCCTTTATACTTACCTGAGCCTCTTCTTAGTATTCTCATGAAAATTGCTTCAATCTTCTCATCATCTTCTCCATCCTCCAAGTTTTATTCTTATTTTTATTTCTTGGATTGAGTCTCTTTCTTGGCTTTGAATGCCACTTCCTTCTTGAAAATTTAGATCCAATTGTCCTCATCTCATATGTTGATAAGATACTTTTTAGTTCATCTATTTTTAATGTTTTCATGTATTTGGCTTCTTCCATAGCTAAAACCTTTGCATCATACTTAGAAGTTAGAGATCTAAGGATATTTTGAACTACCACAGGTTCTTCAAGTTTTTCACCAAGTCCTTTGATCATGTTAATCACTTCATCTACTCTTTACATATAGGATGCAATAATTTCATCTTATTTCATTTTAAGACTATCAATTTGGTCTTTGTAGGTCTGCAATTTTATTAGCTTGACTTTTCATCACCTTCATAGATACTTTGAAGTTTAGTCCAGATTTCCTTGGTAGTGGTACAATGCATTACCTTCACAAATTTAGTTTCAGTTAGCCCACATGAAGGGAATTCATGGCTCTTGAGTTGCATTCATATTCTTCCTTGTCTATTGCAGAAGTGATTAGAGTGGTTGGAGGATTGTAGCCTTTCTCAACACATGCCCATATATCAAAACCAAGTGACATAAGATATGTCTTCATCCTTATTATCTAGAATGTGTAGTTTTTTCCAGTGAAGAGAGGTGATCTTGAAAATGATAATACACCTTGTGCTTAATTAGCTACCATGCTTGTGAAGAAATGATCTTCTTGAAGATTTTAAGATTCCATCATAATGACTAGATCTTTGATACCAATTGTTACAGATCACAAGCAATGAGATGTGGGAGGTGAATCGGTGTGAATTAAAATTTTAATTCATTCCCAAACCTTTGATAATTAGCATCAATGTATCATGATAATTTATTCAAACACATGCAAGAAGATGATAACACAAAACACATAATTAATAGTGGGAAACCCTTTATGGGAGAAAACCCCACTTTGAAACCAAATCCTTATTAAGAACAACAATTCAACAATATAAAATATTTGGTTTTTTTTTAGCACCCACTTCGTAATATTCAAGCACCCACTTAAGAAATGTTAAGCACCCACTCATCTAGTTTAGGAAGTTGCAACTTGCAACGAGCACTCACCCCCTAAAATCTAAGCGCCCACTTAGAAAAAATTAAGAAAATGATCATCTAGTACCTAGATTTCTTACACAATGGATTATGATCACCTTATTATTGCTTACTCTTCATACTCTAATATTAAGCATTATTTGTATCTTTGATTTATTCCTTGAAGCTCTCATTGTCTTGGTTTTCTAATTTTTTACTCTTGAACAATCAACAACTATTCATCTTATGACTACGACTCCTTTTATAGATTTAAATAATGGATATTCATTGAAAAAATGAGACTATATCTTTCTCTGCAAAAATTATATATCATAGATACATTCCTTCTTTCTTCAAAGACTCTTGAATGTTGCATTTCTCATATCTCCAATTGTAGCTATGGATATTTAGATTTAAAATTTGTATTCATTCTCTCTTTGTCTAAGTTGCAATCCTTAGCTCACTTTGGCTCTCTTTTTCTCCTTTTTCATAGCTTTTTTTCTCTCCTCCTTTAGTATCATGTATAATGCATGGATATTAGATTTTATAAAATAATAAACTCATCTCTTCTCACCCTTGGCGTATTTTCACCCTAATTTTTATTGAAAGAATAAAGGGGCGTTGCAAATATACAAGCAAATAGAGTGCCACTTATCACTCGAGTTATACTCTCTATTTTGAATTTAGCTCTTGATTTATCTTGTACCAATGCATAGATAATTTCACCACCTTTCCATTAAGACCAAAATATTTGAATTTTTATATATGGAACTCAATATATTGTCATGCGGGTGTATGCGAGCTTGTGAGGAACACCATTTACTAGTCACATTAATACTTTGATCTTTCAAACCTTATGACCTTTACAAATATTTCATTATATCACTTAATCAATTTTCAAGTGCAAATCATATAAAGTAGGTGAATTGGGAACTGGGAGGAACTAGTGCATCATGGGTCATGTTCTCCCGCACTCATACTTGTCTCACATAACTCTCCATTCTCTCTCGTCCTTTGTTTTGTGGGTCCTACGGGTTTCCGGGAACTCTAGGTACAATGGATCTTGGGTCATCTCATCCTTGTTACTCCATATCTCCACTCCTCCATAGTCAACTTTATCCCCTTTTCCTTTATATTGTGGGTCAAAAGGGTTATCGGGGAACATGGTTTTTCTCGAGAAATGTTCCTTTGGGGATCAACATGCGTGTAACTATTTCCTCCTCTTAAAAACTATATACTTAACTCCTTCTCTCCTAATAGTTTGAATGGTTAATAAGGGAGCTATGGAACTCGATGAACATGTGACATGCTTACCTCTTTTTATTGAAACCTATCTCTCATCTATAACATGTTACCTATTTGACTAACCCTATGGAGAACATGAGATGCAAGGAAATGTGTTGTAGGGGTCCTTAATTCCTAAACACACCATCAAGACTGCATTACATTAGAAGTAGCCAATATTCTATTATATGGAACTCCATTTCCTAGGGAACTAGTTCCATCTACCTGCCATGAACCCGTAATACCTTAACACACTCAATATACTCATTTTTCTTAAAAAATTCTAAGTACTTGGAATTTTTTCCTTTACTAAGATATTGTGAGAGAACTTAAAACACGGGTAAATGATTTTAGACCCCTAAATCATTTGAACCACAATGTACTAACCTTTTTAATCTCTTCCTAGAGAACCCCTATCTCACCTACCATGCTTGCAATGACCACGAATCATCCTAAATCATTTTGAAACCATTTCAAAAGATCAATAACCTTTTCAAAGACCATTAAATTTCAATAAAATCCTATACCATGTTTGAACACATTGGGAACCTCATCAAACGATTGTTCCTACTAATACTTTTTAAACCATGCACACCACTTGTAACCACACTATGAGTTAACACTACCAATAAACCTTCAACTTCTCCATTCACACCATTTTTGCATCAATACCACTTTGACATAAATGAAAACATCCATGAAAATGACCAAAATCCAACAATGTGATATGAAATGCAATAGTTATAGATATCGGGGTCATAGATGGATAAAAATATGTTTGCATATTAGGAGACCCTTGAGACTTGTCATATTAACAAGGTCGGAAATTATTTTGATGGAGGTAGCTACACTAGCTTGAAAATGTTTACATATGAGGTTATAACAATGGGTATGGCAAGAACTTGGTATCGAGAGGAGGGATGGAGTAGATTGGGAGGGTTTACAAAAACTATAAGGATATGTGGGGAGATGCAGGGATTAGTAGGACTAAATCCTATGGAGATAGAGGGATGAGGGATTCTAGAAATAACCATAGGTGGATACAAGGTTAGGCCCTCATTTTTAATACAATATAAACACATTTAAGAGGTCATATAGATAAATATTTGTTCATAAGATAAATATCATAGGGTTTATATTAGTGTTCTCACCAGAGAATCCCATAATGAATATATTTATCGATTGACTATAGAGGTGTCTCACGACGGAAAAGTGACATGTAAGCATGGGAATCTACAAGTGACTCTTCCTCACACCCGACCTCTCGAGGTCATGCCGAGACAGTAATGGGTATAGAATATGTGTAAGATGCGAGACAAATTAGTTAGGCAATCTAATGTCTTCAATACGCATTAAGCGGAATTTGCGAGTCTAAGGAAAAGAAGGCCCTCCTAACTTGAACGGTGTGATAGATCAGTCAGCAAGGATGACTACTCGAAGGCTCCAATCAATATCGAGTTCTGGCGTGATTCGATCTATAGGTTGTGGAATACGTGGAAAGTGACCTGGGATAGTTTCGTGTATTTCTCCGGACAGGGTCATATGGTGGATGGTAAATGTAGTCAATTTTATGGATGATTCTCTCGCCTAGTCCGAGAATTCCTAGCTCACATTAGTAGTTGTTGTGTCTAGCAAGGATAATTGTTCGATGATGATAGGTGGAAGTGGGGTAGACCGGAATACTAGTGTGCATAGGCCAGTGTCTATGTCTAATTCTCCTATGGATTCGTTGGGCTGTGGGATTTGTGGGTCACAACCGTAGATTCTTAGTTGTTGTGGACCTATTATGGTCATGCGTGAAATCAAGTCCTAATCCCTAATATCCAGTAATCGTATGCTTTCTCAGCTTCTATATTTAGGATCAATAACTGTGTGATTTTCTCATAATACCCTACAGGCGTTCGTGTAACCTGGATTCTTAGGCCGGTATCTATATCTAGAAGAGTGTCTCCTACATCTGGCTATGGGACCAAAGGATCACAACCAAAGGTTTGTTCTCTTTCGAACCCTTCTAAATTCATATGAATGGTGCTTAGGGTAATCTGTAGTTCGGTTGATTTGACCAAAATGTGTGTGCTTGTTCGCTTTCTATGTTTAACCCACTCAATCGGGAATTGATTTCTTACAAGCTTATCATTGTTTCGGAAGACTTGAATCCTAAGATTTTGATCTATATCAATTATCACTGTGATGAGATTGGGTTGAGGCACAATTGGCTCGAATACGTATTCTCTGGGCTCTCTAGGTCCCATGATTGTCATACAAAAGCAATAATGTAAAAAGAACTATAGTAAAATGAAACTTAACTATGTCGAATATATCTATATATGATTTCTCTATTTTTTTGTTTTTCGATGAACTTTATGAATTTAAGAAAGCAGCTATTTAAAATATCTAGAATGACAACTAAAATAATAATTTTAAAAAAACAAACAAAATAACCGAGTGTAGCTATTTGTCTGTGCAATTTGTAGATCTATTCTAAACAATAAAATAGCTTATCTAATCTATTTGCAAGACTCTCGATCCTACCTCGAAGCGGAGGAATCATAGTTTCCCGTAAACTATTAATCCCCACAGACTTCCCTGGAAATATCGAGAGTAGAATTAATCAAATAAAGCAATTAACTACTCTATTTGATATGATTCTAACTAGAACTTTGAAAGCTAGAACTGGATTCTCAAGCAATGTGGTGAATCCTTTGGTGTGTGTGATCTTGTCCCCTCAAGTGTGATCTCCTCGTTCCTTCGTGTTCACATGGATCCGTAAAAATCGTGTAATGCTAGCATCAACAAAATTAGATATTGGGACAAAGATAGCTCAAGACACGGACCGAATACAATGTGAGTAGGAGAGGGATAGCCTTGAAGAGTACGAGCTTGGCTTATGTAATTCCTAGCGGGATCTATTGCGAGTCATGCAATATAAAGCATCCGAACCTGAAATTATCCTGCTTTGAGGAGCAAAACCTGCAAATTTAATGGCTTCCTAAGCTATTCTACTCCAATGGATTGGATGAAATAACGTGAAGCTGCTTGCACAAGATGGATTTGTGGCTTACCAACAAGAAACAATGCTAACTAAGCATCCAATGAACTAAACTATGAATCTTAAGCAAGATAAAAGATTGAATTACTGAAATGAGAAGATGAGAATTGAATGAGGGGCCATTTGCTTGAGCACAAGAAAACTATTTATAGCATTTGCATTTACCCAAGGTAAAAACCAAATAGAACTCTTAAACTATAAACAATGGCAAAACACTATTCCAGGGAACCGAAATCATAAATGCAAGCTTATGGCAGTGAAAGAAAGCTAGTAAAATGTTGAATTTATGTGAGTTGTGTTAAAAGAGATTTCAGTAAAATGCGTAAAGGACCACCGCCCGAGCAGGCGGCGGTGGTTATAGGACCGCCGCCTGTTCGTTGGTGGCGGCCATGAGACCGCCGACCGTGGCAGGTGGCGGTTTCACATCAAGAGAAAAAGGCTAAGCAAAGAGGGGGAAAAGGGAAAATAAAGCACGTGGGGGGCTAAGCAGGCATGTGGGATGTTAACACACACTCGGAGAGCTTTTCCGGATCCCGAACACCTTACGAGGAGACCTGTATCATCATTGGGGCACGTGTCCTATTGTTTCCAGCGATACAAAGACCTTACAATTTTGGGTACGTACATATTGCCCCCTCAAAGAAGCATTTTAGCCATGAAGAGGCGTAAAATGGTGGGTCCGAGTATGGCGGTCCCGAAATGGGAAGTTAGAAGTTATACTTGATACATCTCGTGTGTTGAAATGACGCCGACCAAGATTCCCGCTACCTGCAAAATGAAAAGAGAACTCAAGTGCAGATAGACACAATAGTTTGAAAATAAACGCTAAAATAATAGGGAAATGAGAACGTACCATTTGTGTGGGGATAGGAACTTACCTCCGTCGGTGCTCCAAACCTATGAAAAAGTCATTTAAAATGAACTAGGGCGCTATATATATGAAAGTGGGCCCATTTTCCTATTCATTTGCGTGAGTCGATTTGATTGATTTTGAGCTCTGGGACCCATGGTGATAGTTCCTTACGTGAGTAGAGTCAATAAGTCCGTGACGACATAGCGATCATGCCTCCACATGCGGAACAACGACCCGCGAGATCACAGGTTAGTTTTCTTCAGTTTATCCTTTTTACCCCCTTAAATTTGAAATGCTAAATACTTTGTCATGGGGGGGTAATTTTTGAAAATGTTAGTGTTAAAAGGTCCACCTAGGGGGCGCCTACTGGGTAGGCTTTGTTTTTAGGTAAAATGGTCATTTTTTACACTTTTTAAGTTTTTTAAGCTTAAAAACCCGCGTGGGTTTTCGGACCACGACCACCAACCTTAAGGCAGTGGTTACAAAACCACTTCCTGCTCAGGTAGCAGATCTTACCTGCATGAATGCAAAAGGAACCTCTTTTTGAGATTGTGTTTGTATTTTTAGCATTTCTACATGCTTTCATGATTTTTCCAGTATTACTTGGATGCTAACTTGCTTTGTTTTGTGTGTTTTTGGGTGTATGCAGGTGAGAGAGGAGTATATCCGGTGGAGTCGAGAGAGGGAGTGTGATTGGCTCCTAGGGGTACTAGATGCCCTCTCACAGGATGAGGAGGACACTCTTCAGCGGGCTGGGATACTACGCATTTCACGCGTGCCCCATGTTACACCTTCCAGGTTGCAGGGGTTCGTGGTGAGTGGACTATTACACTGGAGGACGTCTATCGTATTCTGGGGGTCTCGATCATCGGGAGATGACTCACCCTAGAGACAAAGATGCTCACAGGCATAGATTGCACAGTGGGCTACATATATGGGAGATGCAGTCATCTCCACGGGGTCAAAGAAGGGGGTGAGAGTTTGATCTATTCCTTCTTTGCCCATCCCCTTACTTCATCAGGCCATCATGGGGATCCTTGCCTCGAGACTAATCGGGACAAGGGAGGAGATACATTACTATACTACTGGTCCCCCATTATCAGCACGAGATAGAGGGGCATGGTTGGATATATGCCTCGGGAGCATATATTCTTGGGACCACCTACCACGATTTATACAGGGTGGTTTGTTTATAGGGGGAGTCCTTGAGCCATCCGACCCTAGTCATGAGTTGGGTCTATGAGCATTTCATCCCTTATGGCAGGGGTGTGGAGGTGGTAGATCTTGGAGCCGTGAGGGCAAATAGATGGACGCACATGTCGATGCTTAGAGCACCTCATCGCCTAGTTGTCTCCGACTACGCCAACATGGAGGCCACACCATACTTAGACTATGGCGGCATATGGGGCGAGGAGGCTCTTACCTTGATCTCCCGCTCCACCTGACAGGGGCAACTTATTGATAGAGTGGGCGAGTGGAGATGTACCCCTTTGGCTGAGTTCCTCGGCAGCTTTGGCCTACCATACATGGGTATGCTTCCCCAGTGGTGCCGGTATACGATCACCCGAGAGGCGAGAGGGGGCCTAGAGGCCGGGGTTGGACAGTGGTTACTCCTGGCATTCCTATTACAGCCAGGAGGATAGTTCACGCCGTGAGGGGAGAGCCATGCGCCTCGTGCACCTTTACTTCATATTTCATGGGTCCCGCCTACAGCAACAATGACCCCATTGAGGTAGACTCCGAGTCTGAGGATTTTATGGGGGAGACAGAGGAGGAGACCGAGGACAGTGATCCTGAGTGGCACGATACCCAGGATATCATGCAGGTGGAGAGGGCCGAGCAGAGTGTAGAGAGGGTGACTCTGGTTTCAGAGGAGCCACTCTCCCAGGGCCATGGGGAGGATGAGTCTATTGCGGGGTGTTACATTGCTCCAGCCACAGGAGCAGCCCCTCAGTCGCAGCGGCATCCGTGGTAGCGCTGATCCCATAGATCCATCTTGGAGGCCTGGTGATCCGAGTAAGTTACCCTCTCTCCCTTCTAGTGTTTGTTTCTTTGTTAGGATCTCCTTAGTTGCTATCTTGTATCTTTTAATTTCTTGTTTGGTTTCTAATTTTTTTCTCCTTTTTTTTCGCAGAGACCAATGAGTGGTGGGACTTGATACGCAGGTATATGCTGATACCCCGATGATCCCCATGGAGAGGACCCGCGCAGAGCTCTCCGTGGATGCTTTGAGGAGCCTTCAAAGCCTTGAGAAAACATACCGACATCTTCGCTCTAGTTTGGCATGTGGCCAGGATGGTATCGACCCTTTACACAGAGTTAGCGGGGTACAGGATGGCTGAGTGCTTGATGAGGAGCCATTCTCATGGTGAGACTACTGGCTGCCCTCGGGATCCTAAGCCCTCCGTGCATTGAGCTACTGGAGTAACCGAGTCCTAGGCGTGGCGTGCACCTTCGCAGGGGTCTCGTAGGGATTGAGAAGCCACTTGGCTCTCATAGATTTTGTACTATATATTATTTTGTATATCCCGGTCTCTTTGAGCATTTTGACCATGCTTAGTGCATTATGGCATTGTATATAAACATTGATTATTTATATATATGCATTCGCTTTACGATCAAAATCTTGGCATTCATGGCTTTCTTTCTATTTCCAGTTTCCTCATGTATGTTATGATGTATGTTTATATGTTTCTTTTAGAATATATGCAATGGTGAACAAATGATGCAAGTGTTTTACTTTCCTTTTTTGTATTTCATGATGTTGATATATGATGATGTAGATATAATGTGATTTTGAATCCTAGTTTCTGTAAGCAATTTGGATACTTCATATTTGTTTTGGCAAAGTGATGAAAATAAACTGCATATGATGAGCGAGATAAACTCGCCTACCCCTAACTCCACGCAACTAGTAAGATGCGAGGGCTTATCACCAAGATTTGGGAAGGGCGCAAGTTATGAGGTGTAGTGAAATGATAGTGATGAAAGATAGACAAAGCTTTGACGGAACCGAATTAGGACACGACAAGTCCACTCCACTCGAGTGACTTTATAGTTTTGGATGCAACTTTCTTTGTGGTTTATCCGACTTAGACCCGTAGATGGCTACATAGTAGACAAAATCTAGGTTTTATGATTTTAACTCTCTTGGGATTTTGAACATCTGATTCATTTGTTTTTTACTCAAAGTTTCAAAGTTTGAATTGTTTGTGTATGACATTTTGCATTTATTTGTCAAGAGGACCCCCTACACTTTGCCCCATGCTACTAGTAAGAAGCGTGGGTTTATCATAATAGGCAAAGCATAGGCGAGTAAGGGCATTTCCATCCTTTCCCAACCCTACATCACTAGTAAGAGACGTAAGCTCATCACCAATGGTTGGTCAGGGCAAGGAAATGTGTAAAATTAAAATTTTCTGTTTGATCAATGTTTGACTTGTTTGTTTGAGTAAAATGTCAGTATGTGTTTATTTCCAAAGAGATATACATATGGGATAGATGTGACACCATGAAGCTTCTAGAACAAACCATAGGCAAGACACCTACCCTAAGAAGAAACCAACAAAGTGAGAATAAACTTGTAGATCTTGGTATGGTTACCGTTAAGACTTTGTCATGTCTAGCTTTATTTGATAAAATGATTCCGAGATAATTTGATGATATCATGAAAATGGAGAAGTATGATTAAAGTGTTTATGCCAACAACATCATGAGTTTGTAATGAATTGCTTTGAGAATAGATTCCTTGATCACAATTTGTGTACGAAACAAGTGGACAATATGATCCTAATCTATATGAAGATGCAATGTAGATATATATATAAGTAGTGCTAGCTGCTTATGCGTAGAACCACTTGAGGTGCAGGGAATTGACCGTTTCACCAAATTCCTCACCTTCTAGCGTACATAAGAGGTATGCACCATTTCCATAGTCCTTCATGACTCAAGATGGGCCCACCATTTAGGTCGAATTTCCTTCCTTCACCGGTCTTCTTGTCGATCCGGCTGTCTAGCCTTAGAACTAGATCACCTTCATATATGTCACATTCATAGAATTTCTTGTTATACTGCTGGCACATCCGGTCAGCATAGACTCTGTGCCGCTATTCAGCATCTAACCTAGCTTCATCTAGGCTTTCTAATTGGGAGAGACGTGCTTCCCTGTAAGCATCTTCATCCAGAATCCCTTGTAATGAAATGCGAGACTGGGTATTTCAACCTCGAGTGGGAGAACTGCCTCTGCCCCGAATACTAGTGAGAAAGGAGTTGCTCCCGTTGGTGTTTTTATTGAGGTTTGGTGGGCCCATAAGGCCGGATATAACTTCAAGTGCCATTCTCGTTGTTTTCTTTCACCGTTTTAAGGATAATGGATTTTAGTGTTTTATTCGCCGCCACCGGACTGTCTGTTGGCTTGGGTAATACAAGGAAGCCGTATGATGGCTTATCTTAAATTTATTGCATAGTTCATGAACCTCTTCATTCTTAAAAGAAGTTCCATTATCAGAGATAATGATTTGTGGGATACCATACCTGCAAATGATTTGGTTCAAAATGAACTTGGCGATTACAGAACCAGGTATAGTAGTAAGAGGCATAGCCTCTACCCATTTGGTAAAATATTCGGTGGCCATGATTATAAAATTATGGCCATCTGTGGATGAGGGAGAGAATTTCCCTATTAAATCTAGGCCCCATGTAGAAAAGGGCCATGGAGTAGTGATTGGTTGCAGAGCTTGTGCCGGCATATGGATCTCATGGGAGAATTCTTGGCACTTATGACACCTACGTACAAACTCTATTGCATCGTGTTCTAGAGTAGGCCAGAAATAGCCCATTCGATGTATTTTACGAGCGGTGGCATGACCACCAAAGTGGCCTCCACACATTCCACTATGGGATTCATGGAGAATCTTCTTGGATTCTTCCATGTCGACACATCTTAGGAGAATTCCATCGAATGCTTTCTGATAGAGCACTTGCTCTATAATGATGTATTTAGCTTCTGATAATATGTAACCGCTTCTTTGTTATGGTGTAGCTCCTTCCGGATACGTATGGTCTATGATGTAATTAATGATATCAGCGTATCGTGGACACTCAAAATAGAGGGTTGGGTTTCGATGTAGTATACGCACTCATCCGGAAAATCTAAATCTACTATATCACCTCCATCTAATGGGTTATCACCAACCAATCCACGATGATTTTTCCTTTAACCGAATTCTAATTTACAAACATTAATTCGAATTCTCCCATTAAGGTTACAAAAATTCTAGCCTTCTTATATAAGGACCCTTGTGTGAGGAAAGTTTGTAAATGGTCCGTTTTTACCATGACCCTTGTTTCTTGATTTAGCATATAATGTCTTAGGCGTTTGGTTGCAAAAAAAAACTATGGCGAGGCATTCTCGTTACGCTTGTGTATAACTTGTTTCATAGTCGTGCAACGCTCGGCTAATGAAATAAATCGCGCGTTCTCTCTTGTTATCGTCTTCTTGATCCAAAGATGCGAGGCTAGCGAGACATTGGTAGCTTGTGAGTATAAAATTAATGGGCGATCTAACTTAGGTGGCATTAGCGTAGGTGGTGACAACAAGAAACGCTTAACTGCATCGAAAGATTTATTACAATCTTCAGTCCAATCAATGCTATAGTATTTCTTGAGTAAATTGTTGATTGGATGTATGCGTGAAACTTAAGTCCAGATGAATCTTTGGATTGCACTCAGACTTTCCGAGAAACGACTCCGATTCTAGATTCATCCGAACGTGGAACCATTTCGAGGACAAATTTAATTTTGGTCGGGTCAACATCTATCCCTCATGAGGATATGATGTAACCTAGAGCTTCCCTCCTATTACCCCAAAGACACATTTTTCTTGATTTAGCGTGACTCCGTACTCTATCACCGTGAGAGAATGATGCGGAGTACTTCCGGATGGTCACAACGCTTCTTGGCCTTAGCCAACAAGTCATCTACATAGGATTCCACGATTTTATGAATTAAATCGTGAAATATATATGTCATAGCTCGTTGGTATGTAGCACCAGTTCTTGAGACCAAATGGCATAACAAACAGAGCAATAGGTTCCCAAGGAGTTATAAATGTGGTTTTAGCTTGATCTTGTTCAAATATTTTAATTTGATTGTATCCCGAGAATCCATCCATGAGAGACAAAAGTTCAAACCCAATTGTTGCATCAATAATGACATCAATGGATGGCAATGGGAAGTCGTCTTTAGGACACGCTTTGTTGATGTCTCGGAAATCTATGCAGATGCGTATCTTCCCATTCTTCTTGAGAACGGGAATGATGTTAGATACCCATTGGGAGTAATTGACTGGCTTGATGAATCCTACTTGGAGGAGTTTTATTACCTCCTCTTTTACCATGAGAGCTACCTTGGGTTTCATGGGTCTCGATTTTTGTTTAACTAGCTTTGCATCAGATTTAGTGACGAGGTTGTGCACCGCGATGTGGGGTGTAACTCCTGTCATTTCCTTATAATTAAATGCAAATGCCTTCTGATGTTCTTTGAGGATTTGAGTGTGTATTTCTACTTCCTCAAGCAACAAGGACCCTAGTTTCAATATCCTTGGTTCGTTTTCCATTCCGATGTTAATATCAATTGTTTCTTCGATCAAAGAGGCATTACCCTCTTCAAACTCAGGTGGTGCTGGAGGTAAATCCAAATCATACCCATTTCCTATTGTGCATATGCTAGGTTCCATTTGTGAGGGAAGATCCACCATGGGATTTCAAGTAGGAAGATGAATGTGGGATTAAGGACAAATCTATCATATGATAGGAGAGATGTAGTGCCGCATAGGCGTTTAAGTAATCCAAAGTGGCCATATCACTATCAACATGGTCTAGGATAGTAGATTCATTTCCGTTTAAAAGAGAATTTGTCATTGTCTTTATCAATGGTTCATCACGAAGGGATACCATGAAACGGGTATCCTCTAACTCATTGCTTGGAGTAAAACGTGACGCTGAAGTTGCTATTGAATCAGCGAGAAGATTTTTCTCTCGCGGGATTGCTTCAATTGATATGAAGTCAAACTCCTTGCTTAAATCTAATACAGCTTTTTTGTAAAGTTGTAAGTGCTCGGCTTTGGTTTCATATGCCTCAGAGACTTGGTTTGCTACTAATTGTGAGTCTCCTAAGACTCTGATGTTATCAACACCAATTCTTTTAGCTAAGATGAGGCCAAGGAGGAGGGCTTCGTACTTAGCGCCATTGTTTGTGCACTCAAAATTTAGTTTAAAGGCAAAAGGTAAGACTTTTCCTTCAGGGGAAGTAAAGATTATACCTACCCCGCTCCATAACATGAAGATCTAGCTCCATCAAAATGGAGTGTCCAATATTTAGCTGGGAATATGGACGGTGGGATATCTGTTGTGTTTGTATATTCTACTTCCACCATACAGATCCTCTGCTGGAAGAGAGCCAATCCCTAGGGAATATCCTATGCCTACTAAATCGAATGGTAAGAATATTGGTAGATCATTTTCTAGCAATTCAACGATCTTTGCAGTAGTTCCTAATGATACTGCTTCTACAGTGTTAGCCTCATCTTTGGGGTTGGGGTTACTTTGGCTAGGCTCATAGTTTCAAGATCTATCGTAGGTACCAACTTTTCTTTTGTTTTTGCGTTGGTAGGTTTATTAAGTTGGTTTGTTGGGAGCTCAAACTCCGAGTGTATGCCTGGTCTTTTCTTTAAGTCAGCTAGGTGTACATCAAATGGTTTTGGATCACCTTTGGCCACGAATACCTTTCCTAAATGTAAAAACCTTACTTCTTGAAATAGTGTAGAAGGGATTGCCTTCATGCGGTGTATCCATGGTCGGCCGAGGATCATATTATAGTTAGTTTCCCGATCTATAATATAAAACTTAGTCAAGATGGTTTTGGGTCCTAAGGTGACCAGTAATATTATAGTTCCAACCGAGGTGGCTTTAAGACTATCATATCCCCTTAGTGTATTTCGAGTTGTGGAACAATTGGTTTCTCCATACCCTAGCTTTTGGAGGAAAGAGAAGGGGACTATGTTAACTGCCACCCCATCATCAACCATTGCACACTTTACATAGTTGTTATAAACCCATACTTGTAAATGTAAGGCTGGATCACCTCGGCGTGCGATCTCAGCATCTGTCGGCATTTTGTTTATCTCAAATATGAATTCGACATCCCTATTTGCCTGCCCTAGAGGATGAACATCAAAGTCCACATGATTCACCTGTGTTTCAGGTGGTGGAGTGATGTTAATTAGATGACCTAAACCTAATGCTTCTAAAAGAGCAGCCCTGTGGGCAGAGAGTTCTTTAGTAAGTCTAAGAATGAAATGTGCGAGAAGGTTTTTGTTAGGTCGTTAATTAAATCATAGGCACCCACAGGTTTTGCTATGATTTGTTGGATGTCATCCACCTCTGGGAGGTGGCTTGGGCTTGGCTAAGAGATATACTCTCGCGTCCTTGTTATAGCTTCGATGGGTAGCTCAGCATCTAACTCCACTAAACCGACTACCTTAGGTCGTGGCTGACTTCCTAGTTATGGCACAACTAATGGATTTAGCGAGGTCGAGGCTTCATGATCATTGTTTCTGTCATTACACCCTTGTTCGTCCCAGTTAGATTTATCCTGTTGTTATCGTGATTTGGGAGTGGATCATTAAAGATCTTCAGGGTGCGTTTTGAGGGGAAACTGCCCCTGAAAAGGTATTTGATGTTGGTGACGTAGGATCTACTAAGAACATATCCATAAAGAGTTGTTTTTGTTCATCCGCAAGCGTTGCATGAATTTATTGTAGTCACGGCACATTCTAGTGTCATGGCCCCGATTTTATGGAAACCACAATACGAATTAGGATTGTAATTCCTAGTTTGTTGGTTTGATGTGTATTGTGGCCCAAAATTTTGATCAAACCGTTGTCTATTAAAATTTTGCGGTTGTTATTTTTGGTTTGAATTTTGGTTTTGGTACCTAGTTGAATTTTGGCTTGACCTGTATGGGATTTCACCGTTGTTGTTGTTGTGGATGGTTAAAATCCACCGTATTGATTTTCGGGTAAAGTTGTTATTTTGTTGGTTGTAAGTTTGTGATGGAGTATTGACAACATTTACCTTTTAGGCTGGTCGCTACTCCATCTATTGTTACACCCCGATTTTTGTTAAGGATTTTAGGTCCTTGATTGATGTTCGTGGCAAGAGGATAAGTTGTAGTGTTCTCGGTTGGGGGCGATTAGCCTCCCGCTTGCTCCATATGTTTTGTGACCACTATCAATTGCTTCTTGATCTATTCAAGAGCGCTCTCAAGTACTTCATCGTAAGTTCTTAATGGGAACTTCTGGACTTCTTCCTTCACCTCTCTGCTAAGAGAATGAAGGAATAAATTGCATAGTTCCATTTGATCCATATTTGGAGCACTTGCCAAAGAATAAAGAACTGTACACCACCTTTGGATGAAATGGGCGACAAATTTGTTGTGTTCTTGTTTGATGTGTAAGAACTCTCTGATTCCTGTTCTTAATAATTTGTTCATGTCGAAGGCCTTGATGAACTCTAACACGAGTTGTTTGAACGAATGGATGGAAGCCTCAGGTATTCTATAATACCAATCGAGAGCGATGCCTTCCAAGGTTTTTGGGAATATCTTAGCAACAACCCCATCCCATGGGAGGAGTTCTCGAATGGTCAGAGCGTAAGCTTTGATATGTGCGTTTGGATCCCCTTCACCTTTGTATTTGGGAAAATTAGGAAGAGGTCTTGGAAGTATGACGCTTTTATGGTGAAATCTAAGGGCTCTTTCAAATATTCTGAGTAAGTCCCTATCGCATATTTTTCAACCATTGATGGTTCCTGTTGAGGGAGCGGTGGTGGAATGGGTTGTTGATATGATGTTGCGTATGCATTGGCAGGGGCATAAGGAAGCCCCTGTGTTTGAGAAAACATGCCAGAGAGGAGAACATATCCCCTTGTGGTGATTTGGAGTATATGTTTAAGTATGACGGGGTACTTTCCAGGAATGGATTGTTCTGTACTAGACCGGAGGAACAAAGTGTTAGAGATGTTGGGTCTAGTTGGCATTTGTTGTGAATATTGCGGAGTCATGCCTAATGTGCCTACTCCTATGAGGAGATCTACTTGGCTAGGATGGTGTGGAGGATTGGAACTCCCTGCTTGCATGAATTGTGAATTTTGACTTGCTTGGGCAAGTTCTAACCCTCTAACCTTTTCTATTAGAGTTGAAATGACTTCATTTGGTGAAGTCACGGTGTTTTTCCATAGTGGCGTTTGTTGTATACCATGGTTTTGTATAGGCATGTGATATCCTACTATGAACTGATCACTATCTTGCCAAGTTTCTCCGAGAGTATTTCCTAGTGGCATAGAGGTATTTTCTTGAAAAGAGACCTCGGGTTGTGTTTGTAAACCTCCTACAGGTGGATACATACTTCAAGAACGTTGGTCATTCCTGGCATAACATACCAAATATTCATCATCTAAACCTCGGTATGAGTCTGATTGTCTACTAATTTGTGGTCTAAGCAAAGATCTCGAGGAGATGAACTAGATTCTCCAAAGAACATCATGTTATTCGAACTCCGAAGGCTCTGTTTGTTGTGTTTGAGTGAGCTGATCTAACTCCTCAGTTTGAAATGATGAGTTATATCTGATTCTCGGAGTTTGTGTTGACAACTGGTTAGTTGAGTAGTTGTCACCCCATACTGAGAGTGAGGGTGATGATTGCCTATTTTGCTTTGGGCGTAGTATGCCTCAAGACCCAAGAGGGGTCTGCCATATGCATCAAATCCTCGACATATTCGGGGGGTATATGAATACCCACAGAATAATGGGAAGGAGCGAAAGTGATGGTTAATGAGGTAGAAAATGACTAATGAGATGGAGAAGGTGAAAAAGTTGTTTGTTTCACGTCGGGTTCACCAATTTTGTACAATGACAGAAAAGTGACATGCGAGCATGGGAATCTACAAGTGACTCTTCCTCGCACCCAACCTCCCGAGGTCATGCCGAGATAGCCGGTGGGTATGGAATATGTGTGAGATGTAGACAAACTAGTTAGGCAATCTAATGTCTTCAATACGCATTAGCGAAATTTGTGAGTCTAAGGCAAAGAAGGCCCTCCTAACTTGAACTGGTGTGATAGATCGGTCAGCAAGGATGACTGCTCAAAGGCTCCAATCAATATCGAGTTTTGGTGTGATTCAATCTATAGGTTGTGGAATATGTGGAAAGTGACCCGGATAGTTTTGTGTACTTCTCTGGGACAGGTCATATGGTGGATGGTAAATGTAGTCAATTTTATGGATGATTCTTCTGCCTAGTCGAGAATTCCTAGCTCATGTAGTTGTTGTGTCTAGCAAGGATAATTGTTCGATGATGATAGGTGGAAGTGGGGTAGATCGGAATACTAGTGTGTGTAGGCCAGTGTCTATGTCTAATTCTCCTATGGATTTGTGGGTCACAACCGTAGATTCTTAGTTGTTGTGGACCTGTTATGGTCATGCGTGAAATCAAGTCCTAATCCCTAATATCTAGTAATCGTATGCTTTCTCAACTTCTATATTTAGGATCAATAACTGTGTGATTTTCTTAGAATACCCTACAGGCGTTCATGCAACCTGGATTCTTAGGCTGGTATCTATATCTAGAAGAGTGTCTCCTGCATCTGGCTATGGGACCAAAGGATCACAACCAAAGGTTTGTTCTCTTTCGAACCCTTCTAAAGTCATATGAATGGTGCCTAGGGTAATCTGTAGTTCGGTTGATTTGACCAAAACGTGTGTGCTTGGTCATCTTCTATGTTTAACCCACTCAATTGGGAATTGATTTCTTGCAAGCTTACCGTTGTTTGGAAGACTTGAATCCTAAGATTTTGATCTATATCAGTTATCACTGTGATGAGATTGGGTTGAGGCACGATTGGCTTGAATACGTATTCTCTGGGCTCTCTAGGTCCCATGATTGTCATACAAAAGCAATAATGTAAAAAGAACTACAGTAAAATGAAACTTAACTATGTCGAATATATCTATATATGATTTCTCTATTTTTTTGTGTTTTCTGATGAACTTTACGAATTTAAGAAAGCAGCTATTTAAAATATCTAGAATGACAACTAAAATAATAATTTAAAAAAAAAAAAAATAACCGAGTGTAGCTATTTGTCATGTAATTTGTAGATCTATTCTAAACAATAAAATAGCTTATCTAATCTATTTGCAAGACTCTCGATCCTACCTCAGAAGTGAGGAGTGAATCATAGTTTCTCAGAAACTATCAATCCCCAAAGCTTCCTTGGCAATATCGAGAGTAGAATTAACTAAAATAAAGCAATTAACTACTCTATTTGATATGATTCTAACTAGAACTTTGAAATCTAGAACTTGGATTCTGTAGAACAATGGCGAATCCGCTGGTGTGTGTGATCTTGTCCCCTCAGTGTGATCTCCTCGTTCCTTCTTGTTCACATGGATCTAGAAAAGTGTGTAATGCTAGCATCAACAGAAGTAGATATTGGGACAAAGGTAGCTCAAGACACGATCGAATACAATGCGAGTAGGAGAGGGATATCACAAGAGTATAGAGCTTTGCTTATGCAATTCCTAGCGGGATCTATTGCATGAGTCATGCAACATAAAGCGTCCGAACATGAAAATATCATGTTTGAGGAGCAAAACGTGCAACTTTAATGGCTTCCAAAGCTATTCTACTCCAATGGATTGGATGAAATAACAAAGCGCTTGCACAAGATGGATTTGTGGGTTACCAACAGTAAAACAATGCTAACTAAGCATGCAATGAACTAAACTATGAATCCTAAAAAGATAAAAGATTGAATTATTGAAATGAGAAGATGAGAAGTGAATGAGGGGCCATTTGCTTGAGCACAAGCCAACTATTTATAGCATTTGCATTTACCCAAGGTAAAAGCCAAATAGAACTCTTAAACTATAAACAATGGCAAAACACTATTCCAGGGAACCAGAATCATAAATGCAAGCTTATGGTGGTGAAATAAAGCTGGTAAAACGTTGAATTTACATGAGTCATGTTAAAAGAGCTTTCTAGAAAATGCGTAAAGGACCACCTCTCCCGAGCAGGACGGCGATTACAGGATCGCTGCCTGCTTGTGTTCGGTGGCGATCACGAGACCGTCGACTGTGCAGGCGGCGGTTTCGTCCATCAAGAGAAAAAGGCCAAGAAAAGAGGGGAAAATGGAAAAACAAAGCACGTGGGGGCTAAGCGAGGCATGTGGGATGTTAACGCACACTTGGAGAGATTTTTCGGATCTCGAACACCTTGCGAGGAGACCTGTATCATCATTGGGGCACGTGTCACATTGTTTTGGCAATACAGTACCTTATAATTTTGGGTACGTAAAGTGTCTTATCTTATAGCATATCTTAAAAAAGCACTAAATGTGTGGTGTCAATATATGTTTTGATATTGTATATTATAATATATTACAATACAATTTAGGTATAGGGTCATATAATTATAGGATAGCAAGATATGTAGCACATTGAGGTGCATAAATTATGTGGAGAGTGGGACACAACTTACATGATACTCTAATATTATGGGATTGCTATGCTTGACTATGGATTTGACTAAATATACATGGGATGCATCCTTCATAGGTTTATATATGAGCTATCCATACTCTTAGAGGTATGAGATCAATCCTATTCAAAGAGAGAAATTTGATCATCAATACCATCTATCCTAGGAAGATCACATGCACTAAGGTACACCCTCTTTGATCAATCCACTACCATGTATATTTCTTCTAGGATATCCCTTAGGAGGGCCTCCACCAAGAGGTTTATTAAGTAGTAATTCATTAGTCAATATTCACAACAAAATTTTATTTTACGTAGGATATAGGATTTTGACACTATGATTAGATATATATGATTTTATCAATATGTATCATTTATGAAATTTGAATACATTTTTATGTATATAGAATATATTGGTTTTTGTGTATCATTGATATGTGTTTTACTCATGGTTTAATATAATTTTAGTTTACTTGTTATTGTCTCATGATTTATATGATGATTTGATCAACCTATATAGATCTACATGTTTCATATTAGTATGATGATAATTTTAATGTTCATTCACCAGTGGGGACATCCAACTTGAGTCAAATTATCATACATCATGTAATCAAAAATTATATGTTATTCTAAACTCAATCCAACAAAGACATTTTCCAAACGCTATTAAACTAATGTAATACCAAATCCAAATTTAACAACCGAAAAAATTCATGGTTCCCTCATTAGCTCCATCCACCCTATAAAGAAACCAAAAAATCCACCACAAAATCTAAATCACATTAATAAAATTAATCACCATTCTTTTTTGGCATCATTAATCCTACTAACAATAAAAAAATATTTGAATCCAAAATCCCTAGATTGTGCCACCGAACCTAGGAAAATTAAAATCATTAGCTAACAACCTCCTTTTCCCACTCCAAAGATGTCATATAACCCTATCCAACAAGGTGAGAAGATTCCAATAAACATTTACATCATGGATGTTCTCAAAACATCCATTATTCATAGGGACATCCTATATAAGTTCCTCCATTATTCATAGGGATGTCCCACTTTTTGGTATGTTTTGTACCATTATAAACATGAATTTTCAGTTTCATTGATTTTCTAAAGGTAATAGCCATAAAACCGTACACATTCATGAAATTCCACAAACTAACGAAATGTTGTGTTTAGAGTGTAGAATACATGTAAAAAAAAATTTAAAAAATTGCAAAAAAATGGTCTTTTTCTTAATTTTATTCATACGTTGTTTCTTATGTTATAAAAGAGGAATGACTGTCCCCGGGTGGTTTTTTTGAATGAAAATTTATTTTTTCACCATGAAATTTTAGATATATGTTCAAGATTTGAATTTTGAGGTGCTGTCAAATTTTCATATTTTTTGGACTTATATTTTTTTAATTAATTATTTAGTAAAAATATTTTCAAATAAATGGCGTACAAATGTTTATGCCAATAACTTTTAAGATTTATATCAAAATTGAATTTTTTTTTCACAGGTAAGAAGAAGACTTCAATAAATAGTAATTTTAATTTTTTCAAATTTTTTGATATTTTTGCTATTTTTCAAATTGGGTTGATTGTGTACGATCGATTGTCCTAAAATACCATATGTTAGCAAAATATAAAAATAAATAGTAAAACATATTTTTAAAAATGAAAATTATATTTTTAGAAAGCTAATAAAATTATGTATTTTGTGTTAAAATTTTGTAATTTTATTCATTCGTTAACCCTAATTACGTGGCACATTTTGGAAGGCCCCGTGTTCACCGATCGACCGATTTACCCGAAGCTTTGTTTCTTTTGGGGCCCATCATAACTTTTTGCCCCAAGTGTCCCAAATTTTCCTAGGCTCATTGTTCCCTTTTCGTCCAATTCGACCGAATCACGTGCTCCACGTACTTTCGTCCCTCATGTCCCATAAGCATTTGTGCATACTTTTCCCGCATTTCCCGCTTTACGCCGTATCGTGCTTTCTTGTCCCACGTGTCCCAAATGAACCAAAGGCCATCCGAGTTAATTTTTCCCACTCTTCACAAATATCTTGCTTTCCAAGTTGGTAGATGTGTATTTAATGCGCATTAATTATCTTTCTCTCTCCCAAATGGCTATATAATGAATTGCCCCTATGCATTTTTGCACACTGCTTTCTTGCTATCCATTGCTCATACCTTTACGATCAAAATTTCTGCGTGCATACCCATTTCCCTACAATTTCATCCCAAGTCTAGATTGCAACCTTGGCTTCCTCAAATTGCTAACAACATGAAGATTAAATTCCAAGGCCAAGAGTAAGTCTCACCACTCGAGTCTGTCGTTCCTGATATCGGAGACAGTGAAGTTCACCACCTTGACTTTGGGGATTTCTGGGCAAGAATGATAGACTCAAACCCCTCTCCTATGGCATAGATGATTCATGACAGTGGTTTGGCATTCACCGGTGGTTTCCCTATCTCGGTGCAATGCGCAGATACAGTGCTCTCTTGTGGTGCTCATTTTAATCCTGATTCGAGCGAACTAACGAATGTGCATGGGGAACTCATCACCAAACTTGACGCTGCCACCATTGGCACTGCCCTAAGGATTCCTGAGATGGACAATGCTATAGTAATTTCTCAGAACTAGGCACAAGCCCTCTTCGATCAGGACAGTGAGAAATATAAGGCGCGGGTGGCAAAGTCCTGGCTTAAAAACCCTAAAAGGGGGCATCTCGTCTATCCAAGGTTCTTTTCCATGCATTTTCAATGAGGAATTGTCATATTTTATAATCCTACTGCTCGGGTCATGGGCTTACCCTCTACAAATGAGTTCCATTTCTGGATGTGCCCACTTATCAATATGGTGTGCGAAGGAACTCAGAATATCAACTGGGCAGAGATCATTAGTATGAACCTAGCAGAGCAGCTGTCCAATGTACAACAAACCAAGAAGTTCTATATGACTTCATACTTAATGTATACTCTAGCAGCATCGAGGCAATGGTTTGGATTCTCATACGTTGATGCTCATAAGGATGACCCCGTATGCCTACCGCCCCTCACTCACCCACCTGACACTAGCAATCACAACTTCAGAAGGGTGAATGACGCTTTCACCATGTACATTGTTAGGCTTCTGGAGAGTGACACAACTGAGGAGATTTTCTAATGAAGCTATGAATCTGATATCGCACTACGGTGCCTACTTCATCCAATTTAGAAAATTTTCCTATATAAGGCTTGCAGGCTATGAGAGCACTCCTCTCAAGCTCCCCATGTTCTGCAATGATAAAATGGCCTTGATAGAAGTATGCAGCAATTGGACAAGTTGCATAGAACCTGCAGGGATAAGAAAATTACTGCTTGCACTTCCCCATCACTTTGGGAAACTACACCTGCAAAACAACTCTAGATGCACAAAACATAGAAAGAGCCCTAGCTCACATCACTGTCCATTTCTTCAAGCCAAGAACTTGTTTTGACTTGAAGAAGTTTATTGAGCAGAACATCAAGATCACTTATCATCATAGGGCAGACAGGACTATTGGGCTGATTGTACTGATGATTTTGAGGCAAGGAGGAGACACTATGGCAGATTTTCTCTTCAATTAATTCAAGAGCTTAACCTGTACCAAGTTCCTGAAGGGCTCCAGGATGATAATTCCAACCTGTACTCATATGAATATGATAACGTGGTCAAACACACTCCCTTGGAGGATTTGGATTGGTTCAAAAAGGAGAAGGATGATCTGGCAGAAATCCTAGCTCCCGTCTTGGTAAGAACCAAAATCTGGTTTGATAAGAAAGTCCGTGAGCTTAGAAGGCACTCAGGGGAATCCTCCTCCAAGGATACTCCAACACCAAGAAGGGATGCATTGACACCCAGTTCAAAAGCACCTGTGCAGACCCCTCCTACTTCATCAACTCAAGGTCCCACAGTCTCCACTCCTTCCTCATCCACCCAAGTATATCAGAAGAAAGTCAAGGAGGTTAAGAAGGAACCTATTGAAGAAGAGCCTACAGTGAAGCATTCTGAATTGCCCTCAGGTCCAGAGAACATTATTGTTCTCAGTGAAAGTGAAGAGAGTGAGGTGCCAGCTCCCATGAGTGCCCTAAAGCCCCGATAGATAAGGACAAAGAAGTCCAAAGCACTGAACTTCCAAGCACCGTTGATTCCTCCGCACCAGAAGTCCCGAGTGCCCCGAGTGCCCCACTCATATCTCAACTAGAGGCAACAACAGTGCAAACCTTGGGTGCCATGAGTTCTCTGTCTCTTGGTCCTCTTGCCCCACCTGCTTCTTCCTCCTCTTTTGCATGGGTGCAGCCTCTTGTTGATAGTAGGAAGAGAAAGTCTTCCTCCCGAATCTCAGGACCCAATTTTGATGTCAGGTGGCCTTATTAGGTACTACTCCTCCTACTCACACCAAAAATCTAGAACTACCTCCAGATAGTATCTCGATGCTCAGGGCCAACAATTCCTGAGATAGCCAAGCCTAAGGTAGACAAGCCAGAGCAAGATTTGCAAGCATCCGACCTTGAGCTCTCAAGAATTCCCATGGGAGAGTCCACCCCTGAAGGTGAGATCCACAATCTTCAGGAAATAGTCACTAGAGTCATTGGGAGGGTAGAGAAAGGACAACAAACCATAGAGCAATTGGAGGAGCAGCCCAGATTCTTACAGGTTTCATCAAGTCACTGCTATCTAAAGATAAAGTTCTAGATCCTACCCCATTGACTACTCTTCCACCACCTATGATTCTCAGCCAAGATGAAGTGCAGAGTATCAAAGATATGCACAAGTATTCCATCTATGGAAGGGCTATGGAGGCCATGGTGGATGATATGCTTGTTGCAGGATTGAATTTCATTGATGAAGCCTTCAAACTCCACGAGAAGGTGAACAATTTGCAACAGAAACTCTCCTCCACTATTGGGAACATAGATAAAGAACTTAAACTTTGGAGCAGTTGTATAGTAGACCTTCACCTCATGGGACAAACTGATGAGAATATTTTAATGGCAAGCAAGGTCTTCGATGATGCAAAGGATAACTTGTCAAAATCATGGGTGTACAACGTGGAATGGAAAATCAAGGTGTTGGAAGAAGCTTTGGGAGAATTGAAGAATAGCTGGCAGAAGGGTGAAGCCTTCAAAACTTTGGTAATATCTACTTTCAAAGACATACATTGCTATCTCCATGATGAGACCTCTGGTGCATCCCTCTCCTTGCAAGAAATCAAAGCTCAATTCAGAGCTTTTGTCAAAGGTAATCTGTTCAAGGAGAGTTCCATTTCCAAGGAAAAGATGAAGGAGATCTTCTCTCTTCAATCTACTATAGAGGAAGCAAATAAAGATTATCATACTCATGTCAAATTTGACAAAGAAATGGAGAAGTGCCTCAGATTTTGGACTCAGTCCACTACAACACATCAGTCCCATGAGGCGCAGACATATAGCAGAGGCGTTGAAAAGATTCGACAATGGATCCTAAAGTCAAGGGGCCCTCTCAATCATGAACGCCTGTCTTCTTCTCCTGATTCTTCTCTTTTCTTCCTTTCTTCTCGGATTTAATGTAATTAGTTGGGGTATTGCGATTAGCAGCCCTTTAACTAAAGCATTAGTTAAAAGAAGTAGTTACCAAGGATAACTAATTTGTAAACTATATAATGGCCTCTCCTCGCCATTTTTGAGGGGGAACTTGGCTTATTTGTGAAAGTGTAAAGAAATCATAAAGAAATCAATACAGAAGGATTTCCATTCTTTGTCTATCTGATTCTTTTTATTCGCAAGCTATCCATTAAATATAATTAGATCATTTGTCTACATTATGCTGAGAAGCTTTGTATTCTTGTAGATGTTATTCATAGAACTGTGTGTCTTTTCAAATTTCATCTTATTAATGTGGGTACAAATGATCTTATTCCAATTCACTGTATTCTTGCATGCATAAGGAATTATTCTGTCATCTATAATTCTGAATGGTGCCTTTCTACTTATTTCCACATTTTCATTCCTCTGTCCTTTTGTAATTGGTGATCTATTTAGGAAACACTTTTATGATATCCAAGTTCCATAGTGAAACCATGCTTTGTACATGTGTAAATAGGTTCGTTTCTGAATAAGGGAACCTCTCCCACTAAAGAGGAGGGACTTCTTGTCCCCTGACTGCTTGCTCTTCTTAAAGTTCCTTTTCGACGACCAACAGTTTTTGGTGACTCCACTGGGAATCGTATTCTAGTTCCATAATCATTTATCGATCATCTTTTGATCTGGCGACTCCACGTTTTACTCGAGGGAGAAGGGCCCTGGTATTGAAGATTCTCAGTTCCAACTTTTGGAACAGCAGGGTTTTCCTTTCTCTTCAACAAGAAGAAGTATAAGAGCTCGATCAACAAGCACTCCTCCTATCAAAAATAGAACCCCTACGGTGGTATTCTTTCGAGAAAATCAGTCCTAATCTCCGAGCTCTGATTCTTGCTGGTGTTTCAGTTCCCCTTCAAGCCATTTTTCCAAGAATGGTAGTACCATTGCCTTGGGGCCATCATGTTGGGCCCCTCGCCCTTCCTCAGCCTTTGCATGAGTTACCCAGAGGTAATCGGAAGAACTTTCCTAAATTCAAGGGTGATGGCAAGGTACATCCTGATGAACACATCGCGGCCTTCATAGTTACATGTGGAGTTCTGGGAGTTGAACATGAAGACGTCTCCATAAGGATTTTTGTTGAGACTTTACAAGATAATGCTGCTGATTGGTTCTATCACCTTCCACCGGAGCTATCACTACTAGGGACACAATGAGAACTAGGTTTGAAAACCATTTCAAACCGGTGGAAGACGTGCATGCTTTGCTAGCCCAAATTTCTCAAATAAAGAAGGAATCACAAGAGCCCATGAGAGAATTTGTGGCTCGATTCAACAAGTTAATTAACAAAATTCCACCAAACACTCAACCTGTAGATCAAATCCAAAAGTGCTTCTTCCTAAATGCCCAATTGCTTGAAGTTAGTTATGCATTGAGAAGGGCTAATCTTGCAACATTGGCCGAGGATCAAACTCTTGTTGTTAGTGTTGAAGATGATTTAATCATGTCAGGAAAGTTGAGGAGAGACCCTTCTAGATCTAAGTCTTCTTCTTCCTCCTCTTCCACTCCTGGACCTAATACTGATCCATTGGTACAAAAACTTGCAAATGATCTCATCGCCATTAAGAAACAATTGGCTCAACATGCTCCATATGCAGACGTTCCAAGGAGGAATTTTCAGCCCAGAAATCATTTTCCTACTTCTCAAACAAGGCTAGCACTTGAAGGACCTCCTATTAAAGTCCCTGTCAATGCAACCTGTGAAGTTGAAGAACCAGAGGATGAGGAGGTTAATGAAGATTGTGAAGAATTTGTTGAAGAAGTTGATGATGAAACAGACGAACTTGAGGGATCTCGAGTTAATTTCTTCACCACTGAAGGTGTTGATGAAGGAGATGATTATGATGAAGTAGTAGCAGACATGAATAGCAAATCATATGCTGTCATGACTCGAGAGCAGACAAACAAGGGAGAAAGTGATGCAGCCCACCAAAAATCTAAGGAGCAGCCAACAACTATCCCTGTAATTACAAAAAGAGGATCTCCTATCCCCATTTCATCCACACCAAAGGTGAGTCCTATCAATTTTGCTACTAAAGTTACTTCTTTTTCTCCTAAAACTAATAAGCCTAGAATCCCAAGTGATGATAGCCCATTCACTTCTGGGTCTTTCGATATTATTGATCACCTAAAAAGACCAAGGTTCAAATCTCAGAGGCTGAATATTATCAAACCCATCCCAAGGATTTTGCTAAAATGATTCACTTTGTCAATTCTCATTCTAAAACTACCTCTAAAGGCCTTTTACCCACTCCATCTTCTACCACAACCCAATCTGCCGCTCACATCACCTCACCCAATGACAAGATCAAACCATTCTATGTGACACTCCTTATAGCCGGCCATAGACTCAGTAATTGTGTCATAGACTCAGGGGCATCAGATAATGTAATGCCTACCAAAGTAGCCCATGCCTTAGGCCTAACTCTCACATGCACTTACGGGTCTTGTTATTCCATGGAGAGTAAGGAAGTGCCCCTGGTCGGAAGAATTAAAGATGCACAAGTAGCTTTTGCTACTTTGCCTGAGAAGAAAGTTTTGCTACTATCCTAGTAGCAGACATTCCTCCTTCATATGGGATGCTGCTAAGTAGGAACTTCATAAGGATGTGGGTGGAGAAATTCAAATGGATTGGTCACATGCCCTCATACCTATTAATGGGAAAATGAAGAAGTTGCTGCCTAAGAAGCAGTCTGAGTATATTGTACAAAAATAGATGATCCCAAAGCACAAATACTCTATGAGGATATGGGGCATGGCAACTACATGATTATGTCTCCAGAAGAAATCCAACTCCCCAAAATGTCACCTGAGGATCCTAATGGTGTTTGGATATTAGAGTTTGATGGAAGTTGTTCTTCAGCTGGTTCTGGAGCTGGTGTAATATTGGTGTCTCCCAAGGAAGCATTCATCCTTTCTCATTCAAGTTGCAATTTGAAAATACCAATAATACAAGAAATACGAAGCTCTCATTCTCGGGCTTCATGTGGCAAAAGAACAGGGTGTGAAGAATCTCCTAGCTCGTGGAGATGCGGAACTGATTGTCAAGCAAGTTAGAAACCTCTTCCAGGTAAAGAATAGAAGATTGAAACATTACAGGAATCAGGTTTGGGACTCCATTGAATTTCTTGACGCCTTCTCCATCGAAGCAGTGCCTAGGGAGGAGAATACTAGGGCTGATTCACTAGCAGTCTCGGGTCATTGCTTATACCTCATCCTGACTTCTCTCAAGATAAGTTTACCATTGAGATGATCCATAGACCCAGTGTACCTGATAATGCAAGTAACTGGAAAGTTTTCAATGATGATCAACACCTACTTTCTTTCTTAGAACTCAAGGATAATTTTGAATAGTTGTACTTTGAAGGAAGTGATAATTTTCCTCGTGAAAGTGTGCCCTTTAACGAAGAAGCCATCAAAGAAGAAGAGGCAGATCAAGATGGATGTATCAAACTCAAAGGAAACAAGATTCCAAAAGGATTGGTGAGTTTAGAAGAACTGTTTGACAAACATGACAGGTATGTAAAGTTTAAAGCTTCTACTGACCTCAACAATCAACTGAATATGAAAAAATTAATATTGGGAGTTCTACTGACCCTAAACTCGTGAACATTGGAAAATGTTGTACACCAGATGAGAGGAAGAAGGTAATTAATCTTTTAAAGAAGTATAAAGATGTCCTTGCTTATTCCTATGAAGATTTAAAAGCCTTTCAACCAAAGGAGATGCAACATTTTATCCCTCTCAAACCTAGAATTAAGCCTTTCAAACAAAAATAGAGGCAATACAATCCTAAGATAGCCGACACCATTTTTCAGGAAATACAAAAGTTATTAAAAGCCAAAATCATTTTTCCTATCCACCATTCAACATGGATTGCCAATATTGTGCCTGTTAGAAAGAAAAATGGTGAGATCCGTATCTGTGTCGACTTTAGGAATCTGAATCAAGCTTCTTTAAAGGATAACTATCCTTTGCCCATGATGGATCAAGTCTTGCAAGCTATGACAGGATCCGAAATGTTGTCTATGCTTGATGGCTTCTCAGGATATAACCAGGTAGAAGTTAATACCGCAGATCAACACAAAACGGCCTTCACTACCCCTTGGGGTACCTTTGCCTACAAAAGGATGCCTTTTGGGCTCATTAATGCCATGGTGCCACTTTTCAAAGGGCTATGGACTTGGCCTTTGGAAGTTTGAAAGGGAAGTGTATTGTCGTATACCTTGATGACTTGACTGTATTTTCCAAAACAAGGACATCATTTTCAAGATCTGAAACAGCTTCTTCTAAATGTAGAGAACATGGGATCTCTTTAAATCCTAAGAAATCTATATTTTTCAGTCACAGAGGGAAAATTATTGGGGCACGTTGTCTCCAAAGATGGTATAAAAATTGATCCTGAATGAGTTCAAGCTATTCAACAAATTCCTCTTCCAACCAGCAAGAAGGGAGTGCACTCTTTCTTTGGTAAGATTAACTTTCTGAGGAGATTCATCCCTGATTTTGCAGAGCTAACTTTGAATATCTCTCAAATGATGAAAGGAAAATAGACATTTGGTTGGTCTCCTGAAGGGAAAGAGGCTTTTGAAGGTATTAAAAAGGCTATTGCTAAAACTCCTGTTTTAGCGTGTCCAAATTTCAACAAAGATTTTATTATCTATTGCTATGCCACGGATAACACCCTCTGCTGATTGCTCTGACTCAAGAAGATTCTAATGATCATGAACTCCCAATTGCATTCATGAGCTACATTCTAAAAAATCATGAGCTAAGATACACCATAATGGAGAAACATGCTTTTGCAAAGGGTTAAAGCAAGTCAAGCAGCTTTCATTTTTACATTCTTAACTCTCACTCCATAGTATTTGTACTGATATAAACCATCAAGTCCATTCTCACACAACAGGAGTTTGGATCCAAGAGAGGGAACTGGGTGGCCAAGGTCCAAGAATATGACATTGACATCAGACCAACCAAGCTCATCCGTGGAAAAGGCCTGTGTGAACTCATCGCTGAGGGAGCTAGACATGAGTTACTAGAGGATAAGGTTGATCTTCCTACCATTCTGTTTCTTGGCTCAATTGATGAATGGTATGCCGATATCACACATTTTCTCACCTATGGAGAATGCCCCTCTCATTTGACTACCAAAGAAAAGAGAGTTGTTAAACTAAGGTCAGCCCAATATGTGTTGTGGGAAAATGCCTTGTTTAAGCGTGGATTGATGGGAGATTTTTAAAATGTGTGGACAAGGAACAACAGAAGAAGCTACTTTCTACTTTTCATAATCAAGCATGTGGAGGGCACTATTCATCAACTGTCACTACCCATAAAATACTTCATGGAGGATATTACTGGCCTACCTTGTTCAGAGATGCATCAAAGTGGGTTGATAAATGTGAAGCATGTCAGACTTTCGTGGGTAGACCCAAGTTGGCCTCTTTTTGTCCCTTAAACCAGCTTGTGATCAAGAACCTTTTCAACAATGGGGTTTGGATTTCATTGAACACTTAATCCTCTTCTAGTGCTGGTCATACCCATGTATTAACCACCACAGATTATTTTACCAAAGTGGGTAGAAGCCATTCCAAGAAAGAGTACTACTTCAAGTAGTAGTATGCAATTTATCAAAGAAAACATCTTGGTAAGGTATGGTGTGCCAAACAAGATCGTGATGATATAATGCTTCAAATTTTTCTTCAACCGAGATGATGGATTTTTGTTATGGATATGGCATCTCCCTGGCTCACTCCTCAAATTATTATCCTCAGGGGAATGGACAAGCAGAATCAACAAATAAAAATCTGTGGCTATAATAAGGAAATTAGTTAATGAGTCCCAACAAACTGGCACAAGAAACTCTATGATGCTCTTTGGGCAGATAGGATCACACCTAAGAGAGCCATTGGGATGTCTCCTTTTCAGGTAGTATATGGAGTGGAAGCTCAATTTCCAAGTATAAAGTGAGCTACCACCTTGCATCTAATGAAGGCCATCAAGACACCAGCCAATGATTCTTTGATAAGAGGATCATGTACTCTACAAATTGAATGAGGACAGATTGAAAGTTGCTGATAGGATATCTACCCACCAACAGAAAGTAAAGGTCTTATTTGATAAAAAGGCCAGGTTCAAAGATTTCAAAGTTGGAGACATTGTTTTATTGTGGGATAAAAGGCATGAACCTCGTGGCAGCCATGGCAAGTTTGATTCCCTTTGGCTCGACCTTTCAAGATCAGGCACTTTGCTGGTAAGAATTCTTTTTACCTTGATTATATGGATGGTTCTTCTCTCCCACTTCCTTATAGTGGGCAGTACCTAAAATTGTTTAAGTCATAGGTGATTAGGAGGTCCTTTGTATATTCTGTATAGTGCGTGTTCTTCTTTCCTTCCTTTTTTTGTGTGTTGTTTGTTTGGAGTGTTGTCTTTTGTATTGGTTTGCTTTTGACTCCGTGGCCCAATGGATAAGGTACTGGTCTACTTCCCCTAGTTTCTCTGAATTCTTGCCTTGTCTCATTCTTTTGAACTTATGCCAAGTCATCCCTAGAAGGAGCCAACTTGTTGTCCACTCAAAATTTCCCTAGCTTTTGAGAAGTTGAAAATTGAAAATTTTCAAGTTAAACACCTTTTCTGTTGTCCTGGTAATACGAAAAGTCAAAAGATTGAGAAAAATCTATGTTTTTGGGTCTTTTTGTGTGATTTTCGGGTCTACTGGACATTTTTGTCCCAAGTGTCCCAAGTTCATTCGGGCCCCGTGTTCACCGATCGGCCGATTTACCCGAAGTCCATTTCTTTCGGGCCCATCGAAATTTTTGTCCCAAGTGTCCCAAATTCACCCGGCTCATTGTTCCCTTTTCGTCCGATTCATTGCCAAATCACGTACTCCACGTACTTTCATCCCTCATGTCCTATAAGCATTTGTGCATACTTTTCCCGCATCGCCCGTTTCGCCCAATCACGCTTTCACGTCCCCATGTGTCCCAAATGAACCAAAGGCCATTCGAGTTAATTTTTCCCACTCTTCACAAATATCTTGCTTTCCAAGTTGGTAGATGTGTATTTAATGCACATTAATTGTCTTTCTCTCTCCCAAATGGCTATATAATGAACTTCCCCTATGCGTTTTGCACACTGCTTTCTTGCTATCCATTGCTCATACCTCTTGATCAAAATTTCTGCACGCATACCCATTTCCCCTGTAATTTCATCCCGAGTCCAGATTGCAACCTTGGCTTTCAAATTGCTAACAACATGAAGATTAAATTCCAAGGCCAGGAGCAAGTCTCACCGCTCGAGTCTGTTGCCCCGATATCGGAGACAGTGAAGTTCGCCACCTTGACTTTGGGGATTTCTGGGCAAGAATGACAGACTCAAACCCTCTCCCTATGGCACAGATGATTCATGACAATGGTTTGGCATTCGCCGGTGGTTTCCCTATCTCGGTGTAATGCGCAGATATAGTGCTCTCTTGTGGTGCTCATTTTAATCCTGATTCGAGTGAACTAACGAATGTGCATGGGGAACTCATCGCCAAACTTGACGCTACCACCATTGGTGCACTACCCTAAGGATTCCAGAGATGGACAATGCTATAGTAATTTCTCAAAACTAGGCACAAGCCCTCTTCGATCAGGAAAGTGAGAAATATAAGGCGCGGTGGCGAAGTCCTGGCTTAAAAACCCTAAAAAGGGGGCATCTCGTCTATCCAAGGTTCTTTTCCATGTAGATTTCAATGAGGAATTGTCGATTTTATAATCCTACTAGCTCGGGTCATGGGCTTACCCTCTACAAATGAGTTCCATTTCTGGATGTGCCCACTTATCAATATGGTGTGCGAAGGAACTCAAAATATCAATTAGGCAGAGATCATTAGTATGAACCTAGCAGAGTAGTTGTCCAATGTACAACAAACCAAGAAGTTCTATATGACTTCATACTTAATGTATACTCTAGCAGCATCGAGGCAATGGTTTGGATTCTCATACATTGATGCTCATAAGGCTGACCCTGTGTATGCCTACTGCCCTCAGTTCACCCTGGACACTAGCAATCACAACTTCAGAAGGGTGAATGACGCTTTCACCATGTACATTGTCAGCTTCTCTGGAGAGTGACACAACGAGGAGATTTTCTGATGAAGCTATGAATCTGATATCACACTACGGTGCCTACTTCATCCAATTTAGAAAATTTTCCTATATAAGGCTTGCAGGCTATGAGAGCACTCCTCTCAAGCTCCCCATGTTCTGCAATGATAAAATGGCCTTGATAGAAGTATGCAGCAATTGGACAAGTTGCATAGAACCTGTAGGGATAAGAAAATTACTGGCTTGCACTTCCCCATCACTTTGGGAAACTACACCTGCAAAACAGCTCTAGATGCACAAAACATAGAAAGAGCCCTAGCTCACATCACTGTCCATTTCTTCAGGCCAAGAACTTGTTTTGACTTGAAGAAGTTTATTGAGCAGAACATCAAGATCACTTATCATCATAGGGTAAGACACAGAGGACTATTGGGCTGACTGTACTGATGATTTTGAGGCAAGGAGGAGACACTATGGCAGATTTTCTCTTCAATTAATTCAAGAGCTTAACCTGTACCAAGTTCCTGAAGGGCTCCAGGATGATAATTCTGACCTGTACTCATATGAATATGATAACGTGGTCAAACACACTCCCTTGGAGGATTTGGATTGGTTCAAAAAGGAGAAGGACGATCTGGCAGAAATCCTAGCTCCCGTCTTGGTAAGAACCAAAATCTGGTTTGATAAGAAAGTCCGTGAGCTTAGAAGGCACTCAGGGGAATCCTCCTCCAAGGATACTCCAACACCAAGAAGGGATGCATTGACACCCGCCAAAATCACTACCGCAGACCCCTCCCGCTTCATCAACTCAAGGTCCCATAGCTCCACTCCTTCCTCATCCACCCAAGTATATCAAGAAAGTCAAGGAGGTTAAGAAGGAACCTATCAAGAAGAGCCTCAAAAGGAAGCATTCTGAATTGCCCTCAGGTCTAGAGAACATCATTGTTCTCAGTGAAAGTGAAGAGAGTGAGGTGCCAGCTCCCATGAGTGCCCCTGAAGCCCCAATAGATAAGGACAAAGAAGTCCAGAGCACTGAACTTCCAAGCACCGTTGATTCCTCCGCACTAGAAGTCCCGAGTGCCCCGAGCCCCACTCATATCTCAACTAGAGGCAACAACAGTGCAAACCTTGGGTGCCATGAGTTCTCTGTCTCTTGGTCCTCTTGCCCCACCTTGCTTCTTCCTCCTCCTCTTTTGCATGGGTGTAACCTCTTGTTGATAGTAGGAAGAGAAAGTCTTCCTCCCGAATCTCGGACCCAATTTTGATGTCTGTGGCGGCCTTATTAGGTACTACTCCTCCTACTCATGCCAAAAAAGCCAGAACTACCTCCAGGATAGTGTCTGATGCTCAGGGCCAACAATTCCTGGAGATAGCCAAGCCTAAGGTAGACAAGCCAGAGCAAGATTTGCAAGCATCCGACCTTGAGCTCTCAAGAATTCCCATGGGAGAGTCCACCCCTGAAGGTGAGATCCACAATCTTCAGGAAACAGTCACTAGAGTCATTGGGAGGGTAGAGAAAGGACAACAAACCATAGAGTAGTTGGAGGAGCAGGCCCAGATTCTTACAAGTTTCATCAAGTCACTGCTATCTAAAGATAAAGTTCTAGATCCTACCCCATTGACTACTCTTCCACCACCTGTGATTCTCAGCCAAGATGAAGTGCAGAGTATCAAAGATATGCACAAGTATTCCATCTATGGAAGGGCTATGGAGGCCATGGTGGATGATATGCTTGTTGTAGGATTGAATTTCATTGATGAAGCCTTCAAACTCCATGAGAAGGTGAACAATTTGCAAATGTAAACTCTCCTCCACTATTGGGAACATAGATAAAGAACTTAAACTTTGGAGCAGTTATATAATAGACCTTCACCTCATGGGACAAACTGATGAGAATATTTTAATGGCAAGCAAGGTCTTCGATGATGCAAAGGATAACTTGTCAAAATCATGGGTGTACAACGTGGAATGGAAAATCAAGGTGTTGGAAGAAGCTTTGGGAGAATTGAAGAATAGTTGGCAAAAGGGTGAAGCCTTCAAAACTTTGGTAATATCTACTTTCAAAGACATACATTGCTATCTCCATGATGAGACCTCTGGTGCATCCCTCTCCTTGCAAGAAATCAAAGCTCAATTCAGAGCTTTTGTCAAAGGTAATCTTGTTCAAGGAGAGTTCCATTTCCAAGGAAAAGATGAAGGAGATCTACTCTCTTCAATCTGCTATAGAGGAAGCAAATAAAGATTATCATACTCATGTCGAATTCAACAAAGAAATGGAGAAGTGCCTCGATTTTGGACTCAGTCCACTACCAACACATCAGTCCCACGAGGCAGAGACATAGTAGAGGTGTTGAAAAGATTCAGATAAAGCAGATCCTAAAGTCAGTGGGCCCCTCTCAATCATGAACGCCTGTCTTCTTCTCCTGATTCTTCTCTTTTCTTCCTTTCTTCTCGGATTTAATGTAATTAGTTGGGGTATTGCGATTAGCAGCCCTTTAACTAAAGCATTAGTTAAAAGAAGTAGTTACCAAGGGTAACTAATTTGTAAACTATATAATGGCCTCTCCTCGCCATTTTTGAGGGGGAACTTGGCTTATTTTGAAAGTGTAAAGAAATCATAAAGAAATCAATACAGAAGGATTTTCATTCTTTGTCTATCTGATTCTTTTTATTCGCAAGCTATCCATTAAATATTGTTAGATCATTTGTCTACATTATGCTGAGAAGCTTTGTATTCTTGTAGATGTTATTCATAGAACTGTGTGTCTTTTCAAATTTCATCTTATTAATGTGGGTACAAATGATCTTATTCCAATTCATTGTATTCTTGCACGCATAAGGAATTATTCTGTCATCTATAATTCTGAATGGTGCCTTTCTGCTCATTTCCGCATTTTCATTCCTCTCTGTCTTTTGTAATTAGTGATCTATTGTGCTTTGACCCATTGAACCATAAAATTTCCAACCATTGGTTGTGCACCTTATCTACCATATCCCCAAAAAAACACCCATGTTTTGAAAAAATCCAAAAATAATGAGTTCTCAAATCTATTGTAATCTAAAAATATCCCATCTACATCCTAAACTAATGAGCTCATACCAACATCAAAAAATCCACTATTTGAATCTAATTTCAAGATCATTTCGAGAGAACTAGAGAATGAGAAATTAAATATGAATATCATATATCCAATATTCTCCTACCTCCTAAACAACAATATAGGGATGACATCTACAAGAAAAATAATCCAACATCATTATAATTGGGAACTTCATCCTTTGTTAGTTCATTTTTTTGATAGAAAAGTAAATTAAATTCTCTTACATCCATCAACTTCTTGATGATATGGTTTCATCATGGTTTTAATTTAATGACTATCCTATCCCCAATAAGATACTTAAAACATGAAATAATTAGGAAAATACTTATTTATCGATGAACAAAATATCAATAAGTATACCCCTATTAATAATAATCTACATCATCAAGGCATAGGTTACAAACATTTGAAGACTCACACAAAATAGTATAATCATTCCTCTACTATTAGAAACTAAGGATCTTCTCCCATTTACATAGAATATATTGGGAGTCTATTATTTAAGTATCTTTCTTGTACCAATCCCTTTTACATCACACCATCTAAACCATCCATATTGAGCATAAATCCCTAACCCTTCACACAATACCATAAAAATCAAATTTCCATATTCTATAATGATGAAGCTTTCATAACATCTTTATATTTAAATGATGATATTCCAAAAAGAGACCAAAAACGGATTTTAAAATCAAATTGGACACAAAAATACTCATGAGTTACATCCCTTAGTCCAAAAATAGATAAAATTCTAACCAATTCAAAAGAAAAGAAAAGTTACAAAACTCAACATCAAATAAATTCAAAAATAATTAAAAATATTTCTAAAGCAAAAAAACCATCAAAAAACTAAAATCATTAATAATCAAAATAAGGTTTGACATGTATAAGGATGGTTTCCCTTTCACATCTCACATTATGCATAACCTATCACTAATGTTTGATTCACTCACATATAATTCCATTCTCTTAAAATGTCTTGATTATCCTTCTTACAGACATCGAGAGGAAATAGTATCTAATGCAACCATTTGACCTTAATTTATCATTAAATGGTAAATCAAATAATGATTATCCTCCTAGAGATTCATAACACTCTCGATATTTAATAACCATTTCATGAAGACCCTTTTATATCTATTAACACTAACCAATGTCATGTTCACCACCATCTCCACTCCTTCCATCAATCCACTAGTGGTTCATAACCCCTTAAAAAAATTGATAGATATGAATATATTTTTCGCAACCAATAAAAAATTAAATATGAAAATTATTCAAAATATAATATCGAAAATTTCTCTACAGTGTTTCTAAGTAACTCTACTGGACTATGGATGTCCTGGCTTACATAGATAAATCTTGCAACTAGAATCGGATACATCTATTTCAAGGCTATAACTTCATTTATATAGTATATCAGCCTACATATAGCCTTTCACACATCTTCATCCATCTATCAATTTTCAAAATCAGCAATTCTTACTCATTGCATAGTTTTTCTTCACTAATTGCCCATCGAATATTCACTTCAAGAAACAATTATCTCTAATGTTAATATATGTAATCTTGATGATTGATGGAGATACTATGTTTTTAGGTGATATTCGTGCCTTTATATCACTCCTTCTTAAGTCCCTCTATTATCCCATTTTTTTTTTTCCTTTCATTCATCACATGTTCATTTCTATTCTTCAAACCATCCATAACACTCACACTTACCTTCTTATTCACTTATAAAATACAAATGAATTTTATTCCTATTACCATGGCTTGGGAAACATTGTCCTCACTACAATAATCTTTCCTTTACTAAGGTGCATTTTCCACCATTTTTTTTATTTTCCATAATTTGTTTATTTTCCACCTTCTTTTCATACATTATTTGGTATATCATTTCCCAAAGTAATTTTCACTTAAGGGAAGATGTTATACTTCATCCTTTTCTCATGAAGCTTACGTTAATCAAGCATCCATCACCCAATTTGCAAAATCATCCTTTCAATACCTTCAAAATAACCCACTAAAGTGTCCCATCAATCAAAATTTCTAGGTTCTCTCCTACATCTTCAATCATCCAATCACCCTTATATGCATCATTTCTTGAGGGTATTCATTCAAACATACATACATAGGAAACTTGCCATCAGGTCTAAATAACCCTATATCATCTTTAGCATTTATGTTGTATCCTTTCAACTATATGGCATAGGTCAAAATGGAAAAAATGGTATCAATGATAGACAACCACACCTTATCTAAGGTCTCATCATTCTCCAATATGTTTAATATCCAAATAAACCATAAAAATACAATAATCCAAAAGTATTATGAATCCAAACAAAACCCAACTAATAAAAATTGAAAAAAAAAAATAGAAAAATATCAAAAGGTCATAAGCATCCAAATAAAATCAAAATCCAAAAATATCATAACACAATCTAAATTCAAAAACCAAAATAACCCGTAAACTCCAAAAATGTCAAAAAGTGTCAAAATACTTGTTAGGACTCAACCACATCGTTATAGAAACAAGTGGAACATTATGATCCACATCACACTAACAATAGACGCTTTTTTCCAAAATAATTCTCCCCAACACATGGTGTTTCTTGGTGAAAAGCATAGTTCTATTGTCATCTCCTGGGATGAATTGATCCCCATCCACTCTGTCATGTATATTATCACTTGGGTCAATATCATGACCCTTTAAACATTCCTACATCACTAAGGTGCTAAACAATATAAGAACAAAATGTATTTGAATTACTTTTGTGTATTTTCTTATATTTGTTTATTTTTTTCTTATTGCACTCCATTGTTATTAACTTTTGAGTCATTCTTTTAGCACATTCCAACAATGTCACTATGATATTCCATATGATAATACATCACGTTATGTACTCAACTAAATAATGGTTACTTAATCCATTCAAAATTTGCAAGCTATGCAACATTCATCACATCTCTATATCATCATCTATATAGCATTTCCCTTATCCATATTCTATCTAACATTCTTCTATCATCTAACTAAAATAATATCCTTCATAATATTCATCTATCATTTTAACCATCCTTTCTAGATGTATATATTTTCAAAATAGGCATCTTCCTCATGAAATTCTCCCATTGATCTATTCCTCAAATCTACTTAAGTGACCCATCGATCAACATTTCCTAGAGTCATCCATCTTGAAAAATCATCTAATCAATCCCTTCATTGAAACTATTGAGGTGGCCCATCAATCAAAATATATAGGTCCATGTATATTCCTATCATCCATACCACTAGGAACATCTTCGACAACAATCATTTCCTCTCCTTTGAGAGACTTTTTCTTCCTCTATCACCACAATATACTCGTAAGGGGTGTCCTCTTAACAAATCCTCTTATTTCTTCCAATATTCATCTATTTTTACTAATAATTTAATGAGGATTAAATTTTGACACCCCAAATACGCCACATTAATTTCAACTTCAAATGACACAAATTATATTAACATCCCCCTTTATTTATTAATTAATAATCATTCTTTAATTAATTAAATTCCCTTGTTTACACTAAAAATACTCTTAGTCCACTTTTAAATAAATTTTAATATCTAATTAACTCTTAATTAATGAATTAAATTCCCCTTCACATTGACTTCCCATCACATCCCATGGAGAATTAATCCTACTTAACTAGTCCTAATTCTAATTAATAAAGCTCTATTTCTACATCTCCATTACCACACATTCATAAAGATCACCTAACATCCCAAATTAGAAATCTATATAAGAAACACCCTAACATTACCAAATCACACTTTAACCTAATCTCATGCTAAAACATGATTTATGCATGATTTGGGACAATTTTCTAAATGTTATCACATTTACAAACATGCTAAATTTTTCTTTCCCAAATCGAGTTGAATGTGCTTCCACAAACTAGAATCACATCCACATTGAAGAAACGTTTGAAGTAAATTTAGATATGCATGTTTCAATAGTTTTCTTTTAATTTGCTTCATCTTTTGTATAGTTGTAGAGTTCTGACTTGTCATCCCAAAATTAATTTTCATGATAATTTTGGGACAACCTACCAAATATTGGTATTTGTGGAGTTTGGAGTTAGTTATTTTCCCAAAAATTCAAGAAATTTGATCAAGTTGAGACCTTTCTTTTGGTTTCATATTTTTGGGCTTTTCATGCTTGTAATCATATAAAATGCAATTTGTTTCCCTAACCCCTTAAATACAATATAAGTATTTTCAGGATTTAATGATTTTGGGACATTGTGATATGTACGTGTGATTATATGTACAAAGTGTAGGATGTTCTTATAATCCTAACACACTCTAGTTTATTGTGATTTTAGGGGTTCAAGCACATCGTAACATCCCAACATCCCAACATCCAAACATTTTTTTATGTCATCTAATCCTTGAAACCTAAAATACATAGGTTCCTTATTTGTCAAGTTTTTGGAGTTTTCATACACAAGAACAAGTCATGAGCTATGTCATAAAATTAATGATCCCGAATTAAAAAATTAATTTCAACTAGATTTGACCTCCATATGTGTTGGTAATGTATAATTAATGTTATTCTAATTATAACATTTGAGTTTTCCACGTCATTTTCACCTTGTACTATTTGTATTTTATTGTGACTTGCATTTGGGTTTCAAACCCCAATCAAGATTTTCTCCACTTCTAGGTGTCATTTTAATAAAATTATTCATGTCCATTTTCTAAATTGGTGACTTCTAAATCCTCATTGAATTTTGTTAAAGTTTGAGCTCATTTCATTCTTGCTTTTGTCCGATGATCCTTGCTTATTGAAAACCCTATTTTTCTTTCCTCTCCATATTTTCCTTCTTTATCTAGGAGTGACTTAGTGCTCTTCCATCTAGTTTTTATTATTATATTTTATAAGGAAAGATGGGCTTAACTAAAAATATAATTTGAACATTAGTTGGGACTTTTACTTAATAAATAGATTAAAACCATGATAAAGTTCATGTTTGAATTTTTGACCTACTTATCAAGGTAAAAACTCTGCCTAAATTGTTTAAATTTTTTAGGGTTCGTTAACAAGAAATAAACCTTGATAAGTGTATCAAAAATTTTAAGGTTTTCAAAATGGCTTGAATCTTGAATTAATCTTTGTTGGGATTTTCAGGTTGATCATTAAGGAGGAAACCCTAAAATTTTCCAAGTAAGGTTTTCAAAGGTGTAAAACAAGTGTAAATGCCAAACAAGTGTATCGAGATTCTTTGGTTATAAAACAAGGTTAAATATTTGAATTTGTGTTTGTCATGATTTTAGGAGTGTTCAAAAAAGGTAAACCCATGCATAAGTGATTTTCTAGTATTTTGGATTTCTAAGTAGGTAGAAAAGCGTGACTTGGCTTCTAAAGCTCTAAGGAGAGGATGTCGATAAAATTCCAATGTTATTTCTTACACTAATGATGTAATCATCCAAATTTTAGGAGAAATTAATGTATTATAGCTTCCAAGGGGTGGTGTCCACTTATAAAATTGATTCCAACATAAATGAAATTGTAGAAACTAAATCATGCACTTTGGGTATCTATTTATTCTGATCACATACTATTATTCATATGATTCCTAAGCAAGAAAAGTATTAATTGACCCATGTCTTTGGCCATATTTTCTTGTTTCCTATTTCCTCTATTGATCTTACACACTTTCTATCCCATTTGTCTTTTCATACTTTGGTGTTTCTCACTCTGGACACTAGCACCCAACCAATACGCCACCGTCAGGCAACCTCGATCCCCTATGGGAACCCCTAACCTCTTTTAGTTTTCTTACATCTTTTAGGTCCTTTCTAGCCATTTCAAAGCATCTTTCTTATTTGTATTCGGACTTTCGGGTTAATTACAAAATTCTAAAAAGGGAATCATATAAATATAAAGTTATGTGACCATAATAAAGGACAAATCTCTAAGCATCTATTATCTCCACTTAAGGTTGCATCAAAGGTATATAAAGAGCATCATTGCATCCATCTAGCTTCATTCAAGTGACAAGGGATGGTTATTATGCATACACTTTATAGGAGGGGAAGTTCATTTTTCCATGAACACATCTATTTACATATTTTAGATTTAGTTATTTCTTGATATCAAGTGTGACTCGACACAAGATCCACCTAGGGCACAATATCTTCACACACACACACATAAAAATATATCGGGTCTAAAATTTAGTGCATTATTTGGTCATAAGTTCACTTTGTTGACACCCAAGGACAAATCGACCTACCATATTACATATTTTTTTAGGATTTGATGTATTTTAGTGGTCTTGTAGGGTGATATCTTTATTACAGTTATCAACAAAATTCACGAGCTTTGTATGACACACTAGAGATAGATAGTGAAGCATTGTGACAACTCATTGACCCCGCAAAGATCACTTTACTGTGGCATTTATGTAGAATTTGGCACCCAGACAGTGATCCTAGTACCGAAGTACCCTAGTACTACCCTAGGTTTTGTTGTAAACTCTTGTGTCTAACCTTCTTCTACACTCTTGCATTTTTGTGTTCTCTTGTGACCTTACGTGATCCGGCTCTTCCAGTCTTCGACCTTTGCACACTATTGAAAAATTTGTGAAATCATCTAAAACTCTTCATTACACTTAGGGTTTCATCTAATTTTCTTATTACTTTTTTCACTTTATATACTTATTTATTTATCATTGTGACTCTAAAATAACCTATCTAGGGATTAAATAATAATCATATTTTGTTAAATCACAAATAAGAAATACAAAATTAGAGCACATTGACCTTCCCGATTTCTAAAACATATTAAATAGTGCATCTAATTCACATTGGATTCAAGTTATCTATAAATTAGACTAGTACTTACATCATCATTCCCACCATCATCCCAATTTATTTAGTTCATCCTTATAATTGCAAGTCATTATGATGCTTCCATAAGGACAATGAGGAATCAATATGGAGAGGTTTTATCATATTAGATATTGATTATTTTGAGGATTTATCCAAGCTCCTAATCTCAATAAGTATGTTCACATTAATACAAAAACTATCTCAACATGAATGGAAAAATAATTATTTGGCTTGCACTAAACACCTTAACAACAACTATTAAAAGAATCTAAATCATTTAATTAATTTTTTTGCTAAGAATTTACATAGGAGTGACTTCATACCAAATATAACTGATATTATTATCTTTTTGAGAAGAATTTTAGGTCTTTATGTTGCCAAGGATTTTCAAGAATGGATGTATCATTACATCTTATTTATAATGAAGAACAAACAATACATTATATGGGGTATCCAATAAGTGAATCCTTAGACAAACAACTTAAATAAGAGCATACTATAGTAATATTTTATATGAATTCCTACATTTTCTATGTTGCAGCTCGGATGATAGTGTATCTTAGGTTATCAATAGATGGATCGAGAAACCAAGCTAGGATATATGATTTATACCTTAATTAGAATTTGAAGAAAGTTAAAAACACTTCGAAGAGTAAATGATGCCATTTTGTACATAATCATATGAAAATTTGATAAAGATATTTTCAAATGTAGATGCACTAAAATTTCTTAGAATACCATTTCGCAATGGGGATGCATATTCTTTCAATTCCCCACCTTCACTTACATTTAGGTAGGAGGATTCCAAGTATCCTCATATTTAATTCCTATATACCCTAGTGATAAATGGATTCTCATGGATTTGGTGAGTTATTTTATGGACCTAAATAAGTTCTAATAAGGAAAGCATAAGGTGGGTCTTAATTTCCCTATTTCTATTGGTTGTTACACATAATCGTATTCCTCAAAGATAATAATGTTACAATAAAAATACAAAGTGTGACACTAAAATATATTCACTAAAGGCATATTATTTATTATAGAGGTCTAAAAAAAAGTATTGGAACCTTTCATATACATATACCCAAAGTTGAAGATAATTAGATTGACTAAAGGGATGAATTTTTCTCATAAAAAGGATTATTACATGATAACTATAGAGGAAGTTGATAAATATTACATTTCTGATGCCTTTGAAGAAACACATGATGATGGGAGATCCTAGATAGTATATATGATCAGATCAAGTTTGAAACCCTTGATTTTCCTCCAATAAACTAGTCCATTAAACAGTGTACTTCCATCAAATAACATTCCACCAACATTGTTAATCATACTATTCATTGGCTTATGTGCTTGTGAATCCAAACCAAGTGGGTGGATAGTCAAATGTCAAGTCATCCAAGTGTGACAAATTCAGTAGGAATGGGCCTCTCCCAAGATCCTCAAGATAAAGGAAAGGATACCCTAAAGCCCATAAATTTTATACTTGTTAGCAAAGGAGAAAATTCATCTACCTCTTCTTCTTTAACAATAGTTGTCGATGTGGATTCTCCTCTACCAAAAGAAAGTAAAGGACTATCAACCAACACTCATATGCAACCACCTTCTTCCTCTCCATATATAGTCATTCCTCACAACCCTATTTTCACTTATATTCCTCATGTTTCTTCACCACCTCATCCCTTTCTTCCAACAACATTATTATTAATACCTAATTCTATTCCCATGTCCCCACTTCTCACAACATGTATTATCACTTAATCTACTCATGCTTCTTCTACACCCATTTCTCAATTTTCTCATCTCTTCCACCACTTTCATAAGGAATCATTATTTTAATGGGTTCTCCCCCAAACACTCATCTTTCTCCATCATCCACTCCCATCCTTATTTTTATTCTTCCTCCTATTTCCTTTTTTCCTCCTTTACCATTCATTTGGATATTTTGTAAGCTCTTCCCCTCTTAGTTTTGATGTCCACATCCTCCACCGATGTAACTCCTATGAAAAATTCCACACCCCATTAAAAACATCATTTGGTTTCCTCTTTTGTTATATCATGGATAACATGAAAAATCCCATAGAAGAGGAAGAAGGTAGTTATCCTAGAAGAATTTGATTTCAACATGTTAGATCTGACTCTTTCCCACACCATAAAGAAACCCAAGACACTTTTTAATATAACCATTGATCAATATGGGTAAACACTCACTAATATTTCTTTGTCAAGTGTAAATAAGAATAAAGAAGATATAAATTTTGTATATTAGTAGATCACAAAAGTTGCTCTGGGAAAACAATCAATGAATGATTCTAGTAGGATCTACAACTTTACCTTAATAATTTATTTGGTAAGCTCAATAAGGACAAGGTCAATAAGAATGAACTAAGTTGTAAATTGGATTAGATGACATCCCTTTAGTATAAAATCACTCATCCTACCCAAAATACCACTCTTACAATAACAATGTTTGATGAATCAACCATCATGGAAGCGAGAATATAAGATAAAGGGAAAGGTATATTAATGATTATAACAAAATAATTCTTAGGGACATAAAAAAATCAATAAGATAAATTTTAAAATTCCATGATGACATTTAAATTGAGATGATAATGATCAAGAGGATGAGAAATGAATTTGAGGTAGAGTGCAATAATCGTGAACTCAATCTAGAGGCATTAAGTGAGTTAAGGAAGGTAGATGTTGACACCCTCGTCAAGGAAAATATAATTAAAGAAAGGGGTAGGAACAATGGTTATTATGATGTCATTAATTTCTAGGTCCATATTTTTACTCAAGAAAATGAGAAATTTCAAGAGAAAATAAGTTAAGGAATAGACACCACCTTTGACATTGGTGAAAAAATATAGCTAAGGTGTATTTCCAATTTCATGATAAATATTTGAATACATTTCTAGATGACACTATTTTTTCCAAGTTCAAACAATTGGTGAAGTGCATTTAAAAGTATGAGAATTTTTAATTTCCAATCAATTAGAAAACTAGTTCTATATCAGAATATTTTGGATATATGAGGAAATGTTGTCGCCAAATCACTACACCCTCCGAATGGCCAAAATGTGAACATGACATTCGATGTGATTGGGAAACATGAGATCACCTCTCAAGCTATGGGACTTGGGCTCAAGGTGAACCTCTAGAGAAGGATAAATTCCTCTTCCTAAACTAAGTTTTGTACTAATCCTAGTGTAATAAAATGGCTATCTAGACCTATGCTAACATTTTCATGGGTTTTAGGGAAAGAGATTTACGGAAATGAAACTATACTATGGATGGTGATGCACCAAATAAAGGGTGTTTCTAGAGTCTTAGGGAAGGGTTAATTTGAATAGAGTGTGTGCACCACAAGTCAACTTCATCTACTACAACTTAGAGAGGGTGAAGAATACCACATACTAGGAAGCACACATTTCCTTTGTTAAACTTGATCAAATAAACAAGTTATCAGTCTTCGGTGAAGAAGGATGAAATTGAGAATAGTGAAAAGCACCTAAACTCAACTATATGCAACGCTCCACCACTTGATAAGCACAGAGCTCCAAGAACTTGTAATAGAAATGTGAACTTGCATAGTGTACACAGTAAGCATGAGAAAGGCACACAGAAGTATAAAAGGATGATATGACCAAGATTAGTCACAAAACACACACTTTTATTACTTCAATAACGTGCACAATGCATCATAAATTCATAAGAGGTAGTAGTTTCCATTACAGTCTTGGAAAGGAGGCTTGAAAGTTCCCTCAACATACAAGGACAACTTGTAGAAGAGAGGACTCTTGAAAAAATTGCACTTGTCTTAGATATATCTAACTTGTCCAACCTGTCTGACCTATTGGAACCCCTTGGAATGAGCTTCCAAATTACATTTATAGAAGAAGTTGAGAGAGAGGAGAGAAGGAGTCATAAATTCCCTTCCTAAATTGAAGGCACATGATGTATTTATTACAGTTGGTTGAACCACTTTGAGAAGCTTCCATCATGTGCCATTAATGCCTAGTTGACCTAATCTTCTCAATTAATTAAAAGAATATTTAAATAAAATATTTTAATAATAATAATAAATATTATTAATAAAATATTAATTTAATTACTATTTTTGGTGGGCCTCCGTTGACCGGTTTGTGTTGAAGGGGGAAATCATGAGGAAAATGCCAAAAAGAGCCCAACTCGGCCGGCTCGCGAGCCAACTGGGCTTGCTTACTCTCCACTTCCGAGCCAACTCACCGAGCTTTTCATGTCTTCACGGTTCTGCCAATGAGCTCCTCCATTCACTTGAGCTTACTCTCCACTTCCGCGACCAATCTCCCATTCTCTCCAACTCTTGAATGAGTTAGCTTTTCATGTCTTCACGGTCTCACCTGCGCCTTTAATGAGTGATGTCTCTTGAACGCATCAACGAGATCTTTTCTATTCACCGAGCTAGTATCACTTGATCGGGCCTTTACTCACTCGAGGTTACCGAGCTCGATTAACTTCCACCATATTTTGTATTCAATCGATGCTTAACCCATCAAAGTGACTTGAACGAGTTACATTTTTGAACTAGCTCCAACAAACACTAACTCGATTCACTCACCATGAGTCAATGCTTAAGCTAACCCAGCCGACTCACTCATTCTCATGCCGAGTCGAGCTATCTCTTTTATGACTCAATGAACCTAATTCTCCCACTCGATATATCATCATGTTGAACTCGAAATAACTCCTTCCACCTCTAATGTTTTATCTCGGATCCAACTCAGTTCACCGAGTCAAGTTCTTCATGTTTTGTGTTATGTAACTTTGAGCCCAACTTGGCTCCCATTGACAACTTCATACGAGCAACTCATTTAACCCATTATCCTGATTTCTCGCTCCTTCTGACTCAGCTTATAAAACCACCACATGACTTGGCCCTGATGCGATCTTCAATCTTTGATGCTAAGCCAACCCATGAATTTCTCTTGATTCGAGCTATTCTATTACTTGAGGAGAGCTCTCAAGCAACTCGTCCTCCTACGATCGAGCTCGTAAGAAAAAACCTGAGCCTCTCTATTTTCTGACTAGCTTGTTCTACAAGTTCAAGCTCATCACAAACTCTCCTGAGCTCACTCTTTTCACAAGACGCTATGAACTCTAAACCTGACTCGACTCACGTCACTGCCAACTTCTCCTAAGCCTCGTTGCATTGGTGTGATTGTAAAACATCTCTTTTGTTTCTCTACACCCCATGATCTCCTTGTAGCCTTCAAACAAGTTGTTTCCAACTTAACTTGATCTTTCACGCTTCACACCCATAATTTGAATCGCTATCATGAGTTCTTTGAAATACCGATTTAACTCAGCCTCCATAAATTTGCATGAATTCTGGGAAATCAACATATTGCCCTACTCGTCATATTGTATCCTCCATGGTCTGCGATCTCGTTGAGACAAGTTGTTTCAATCCTCTGTCTTATAATTGGTGGCTCATGGAACCATGATCCTTCATTCACACTTGTATTGAGATCTCATGGCTTACTTTCATTACATTTAAATCCTCTCATTTTAGGCTGAGGTGCTTCCACCTTCAAGCCTATGCATTGCCAGATCAACCCTCTGAGCTATGTCGATGCCTTACTCTATGGCTTGTGCCTTCTGCACTAAGGCTTGATTTCGTGTCACTCCTACATGAGTTCTTTACACATTCCATCCCTAAGGTTCAATGCATGGCTGCTTATACTAGTTTATTCATTTGCACCATCTCAATCTGATGCCGAATCCCATGATAGCCGACACCCTCCTTTTTTGGTTTCTAAATGGATCTGTCAAGCTTACACACACTGACATGCACTTGACCTCCACATTAACATGGATGACCTGATACTCCATTGCCTATGTTTTCCTCACGCTCCCAACTCGACCGCCACGACTGACCTCTACTAAATTGTTTCTTCTTAACAGGTTTTCTGATTCATCCTTGCACAAAGCTCTCCCCGCACTAGGCTTGATTTCATGTCACTCCTACGCATGAGATTCTGGTTTCCTAGCTCACCACATCCTTGATACAAATTTTAGCTCATCCGAGCTAGTGAAGGTGGTGTCATTGTGCATGGTGATTAGTTCATTCAATTGATGTTGACGTTTAATGCATGTGTCATCCCTACAATGATCAATCTTCAACTAAAACCTGACTGGGCTCCTTTCCTTAATGAGCTACCAAAATGAGCTGTACACTGCTGCGACCATGCTCCCACTCTTCATCGAGCTCTAACCATTCGCCTAGTCATAAAAGGCCCAGTAACTTGGCGTAACAAATGAAAATCGTTAGTGGGCGAACTGATTCCCATAACTGAAACATGAGATGAATTTCCACCGATTACGCGACAAAGGACTCAGACTCCTCATGAATCATCTAGATTCTTGGACATTACTCTGCTTCAATACACTAGCCAGATGCTTAGGCATCAACCTCGGTCCTAGGTTAGTTTTACATCTTTGTTTTTCCCCACTTGGCTATTTGATCATATTTCTCCCACGCTTGGAAGTATCACAATGGTTTGCCAACATCTGATTCCCCTTGGAAAATACTCTAGACCCCTCCCACTTGGTAACGTGACCTTGGGAACCTACAGAGTATCTTGCCATCGTGGCATGCCAAGCTAACATTCCCACTTGGCAAGAGGGGGAAGTTTCTCTACACATGGACTTTCCCAACAACTCACTCCACCGAGTTATACATCCTTTGAAGATCCCTGTTTGATCAATCCGAGCTGATTTCAAAATGATGTCTCGGCACCAGTTTCCTTTCTTTTCTTTCTCACGAGAAACTCACCATGTGCCTAATGATATGATTCAGTCACGAACCTACCTCGTAATTTCATTTACTCAGTTCAAGCTCATAGTCAATGAGCCATTTGAACGTCTTATGTGCCACTTCTGAACCTTCCTAAATTGTTTGTAACTTATCCTGAGCCATTTTGAAAATGCTTAGAGTTGGCCTCATGATCTTTCTCGATCGAGGTCGGCCATTATTTCATATTTAACACCTACGCAAAGCCACTTGATTTACATATCCCTAAAGATCAAGCTACCAATTTAATCATTATCTGAGCCGTGTGTGTGAGTTACTACCTCACTGCTAAAATGAACGAGCTATGCATCGAGTGTGAATTCATCTTCTAATCGATTGCGACTGATAAGGTAAACATGAAATTTCTTCAACTTTACTGTGTCTGTAATTCATTGCTGAGTTCATATCCACCCAACCGTTTAACTTGGCATGACCTGGAAAATCTTCAAAGTTCCAAGCTATTCAGTCGAGTCATCATTCCATTGATCAGCTCGCCATTTATGACCGAGTTTTATCAGACTTTGACGAATTGAGAAGAGCTCAGTGAATGACTCGGGGCCACCATGAGCTCATGAGCTATGTAAATATGGGCTCAATTAATGAACTCATTACACTGAGACATGAACTTACTAAACTAAACTTAGAGTATAACAAAAGCTTAAGAAGACCTTCCAAACTAAATTTATCAATTTTGATAGTTCCTCGCTTGTGTTGGGTGAATGTGAACCTGCCTAAGACAATTTTTTATTCTGAGCAAACCAGCACCCTATAATATCTGAGAAGCTTCATGAAGAAAATTTTCAAGTCTCAGGGTATAATTGGCTCCCATCATCCAATTTCACCCCAAGGGGCAAAATTGGATAACAGGAACGCTATAAAGAAACTTCAAAATATTTCAGGAAACTAATCAATGTAGTTGAGACCTATAAATTACTCAATCAATACTCATACAGACCAGATGTGAAGTCTGTCTAAGAAATAATTAAAATATATCATGAATATTGACAGAAGAAAAGTGTCAGAAGACGAGGTCATCAATGTTGTAATTGAACAAGATGCACAGAAGAAAGAACAAGATAAAGAATCATGTTGAATTTATTATGTATTTTTAACTTTTCTCAAACATGTAAAATTCCCAGATGTTTTTCAATATTACCAAACAACATGTAATTTTACTTGTTCGTTTGCAAAAAGAACCAGACAATATTCTTTAAGCATGCCCATATTATCAAGTTAGAATAGGTATTGGAGAATAAATGAAATTGATTTATTATTTACTATTTTAGCATCAAGAATTAGTTAAAGGGGTGAAACTATCCCTATTTTCTCTCAATATTTCTTCTCTATAAATGTAATAATGATCACAACATTTTGGGACTTGTTGTGGATGTAAGCAAAGGATTTTAACATATTTGGAGTAGAAATTCTTTTCTAGGATTTTGTGAGAAAAAAAGAAACTTTGTACTCTATTTTTGTATTCTATTTTTCTTTCAGTTAAGGAATAAAGAGATCTAAACTTTCAAAAATTGTGTTAAAATTAGTCTTAATATTTTGTTATTATTTTTATGTTCAATGCATTATATATCCTTGCAATTCCAAATTCTTGTTACTATTTATTATTCTGGTTTATTATTATTATCTTCCACTTATGGTGTGAGTAGATTATGATTTGCACTTTTCATTCGAAAGCATAAGTCCTTCTTTTCTCTCTCCCACTCTACTATTCTCATTATTATTTTCTTAAAGAACTATCTCCCTCTATTTTATAATTATTTTCTTCCTAAAGTGAATTATAATAGGATGATATCCCACTTCTAGGATTGGTTTAGTGTAGATATTGTAATTTAATAAGGAACTATTATTTAGTAGATTAATAAAAATAGGGCACCTCCTTATTCAACGAGAGACTTTGTGCCACATGTTATGGTTGAACACCTTATTTTTTTTCTTTAGAAAAATATCTAAAAACACAACTCAACCCTTATAGGTGTAAGATCTTACTTTAATTTTTTATCTTAACACATTACAAACAATCGAAGCCAAAAGAGGTGAATTATTTTAACCACTCCTCCCCATACTAACATATGTTCATAGTGTTTGTGTGCTAAAGTGGTTACCCTTTCATTGTATTTATTGCAAAAAAACATGGGGAAAATGTCATTAGAGTGATGACTACTCATAGTGGTTGTTTCAGAATGTCTAAAAACTATACATGTAAAATTTCCCACAAACATAAATAAAATAATATTTGTAAAACATAGATCCTTAATAAATTAAAATCATCACATAAATCATTTCATGTATTATAATCATTATAGCACACAAGATAAAAGGGTTTAAATACTAATAAAATAACCATGTTACAAATCATTCACAAACCCATCACAATATTTCTAAACAATTATGGCATGACAGGAGTATATTCCTTCAAAATCAACTACCATAATCAAAATAAGGGAATATAGTCAAAATCATTATGATAGTTTTCATACATATACATATACCAAAATATGTGTATAAATAAAGATTTTTATATCAATATGAGTACAAAAATAACCAAATCCATATAGATATGAAAATTTCAGGAAAAGAAGATCATTCTTGTTAGTTTAGAATTTGGTCTGAGTTTGCAAATTAAAATATGCAAAATAATAAACTTTTCTATATTATTCATACGGAAACTTACATATTTATAAGAGTTATATGAGCTCCTATTTTCATGGAGTCTCAACAACTCATCCTCCGAAATAGGTTGGTTGGTTCAACTATTCAACCACTAACCCATTCACATACTATATCTATCTATCTATCTATCTATCTATCTATCTATATAAAATTGTTACAACAATAATATATTAACCAACATACATATGTAACTAAATATTTACCATACTAACATTTTACATCCACTTTTACATTTGATCCTATGGTAAATATGAATACTATATGTTATGCACTAAACCAAATTTTCCTAACATTCCCCCTTTAGTGCTAACATGGGGAAAACGGTCATACTACACTAAACCTAATCTCACGATAATTTGATTTTCCTTTAGATTATTAAAAACAAAATAATGATTTTCCATCGCTTAACCAAAAGCGAGACTAAGGTGGTTTTCTTGTGGTTGACCACAAACCACAAAGGGTGAAGGTTTAATGTTCCATGTCCAAATCTACTCGAACGATTTATTTCTTGATTGGGTGGTCTACAGTTCATCTTCCCAGGTTGAATGCTTCAAAATGCCCAAGATCTTGTTGTTTTCCCTAATTTGAAACAAAAATCCATGTGTGCCCCTTTTTGTGCCCTAGTTTTTTCAAATTTTCAGGTTGTGTCATTTTCCTTTGCCAAATCATGCAAGAAATCGTAATTGATCAAATCTAAGTGTTTGCAATTAAAAACCCATTCCCAAGGTCGAAAATGATGTCAAATCATGTTTCAATTGATTTAAAATCAAGAAATCTACCATCCTTGTTAAAAATTTTGAATTCTAGGGCATCCTCTATATTTTTTATGTTTTGATGGTCATACGGGTGTCATCTGCCCATCAAATTCATCATCACAACATATATGGTAACGTGGTGGGTTCCTATTGGCCAGGGATGGTCGGAAATGTTTCTAACTTATCGTTTTTGGAATTTTTGGCAAAATGGCACATTTTGACCCATGGCTCGCTTTCTAAAGAGTGCCTATGTGGCATGTTGTGATTGGTTGAGGGATTGGCGGGTGGCGGGTTTTCCTTAGGAACTTTTGCTCTCATTTTATAAAATTCTTAAAATCAATTTTTGGCCCAAAATCCCGTATCAAATAGGAGAGACACGTGGCACGGAGGGCATGTGGATGGTAGGGGAACTTGGAGAATTTTGGCGTTTTATGGCTCAAAGTGTTAAGGTAAAAATTTGGCTCAAACTCTGCGGCCAATCACAGGTGGACACATGTCCACGAAGGGTCAAGATGGGGCAAATCAAAACTTTCGTGATGACTTTGAAGTTTTTAACTTCAAATGGTAAAAGTAAAAAAATGGCCCGACATTCTCAAAAATCAAAAGAAGACACGTGTCCCAAAATTCAAAATTCAAATGCCTTGTGTGAATTTTGATCAAAATGAAGGGGTGGAGGTTCGGACTTTGGGGGAACTTTGGAAATTTTACAAAATGGGTTATAAGTATAAAAGGGAAAAATTAGCCCCACTCCAATCAGATGGAGACACGTGGCACATTTTAAAGTGTCAAAGGGTGGCGCGGGTCAACATTGAAATTTGTGAATTTTTAAAAGGGTTAGAAGGTAGGAATGGAGACTTGGACCCACGGCTAATCAAAGAATGCCACGTGGCAAGGATGAATCGGGTTTTCGAGGCCAATGAGGATTTTATGGAAAAATTCCTTTTTTCAAAAAAAGTGGCAAAATTGATAAATTGGCCTACATTTTTATGGGGCCCACATATGGACACGTGGCACGTCCAGAGGAGAAGCGGAAATTTTACAAAATTTTCCAAATGTTCAAAAGGTCATAAAGGCATGTTTTGAAGGCATGGGCCTGATCTAATCACATTTTGACACGTGTCCCACCTTATCCAAGGTTAAAAAGGTAATTTTGAGCTTATTTTTTAAATGGCATATTCCACGTGGAGGGCTGATATTAAAGTTGATACAAAATCGATGGATCAACGTGTATTTTTTCTTTTGGCTGCCATGGGATCTCTAAGAAGCTTGGAAATCAAGTTTTTCATCAAATTTCATCGAACCTTATATGATTTTGGGTCATCTTGGCCTTCTGAGAACATTGGCAACATTTTTATGACCTAATTCGTCAATCTATGGTGTTTTTGGTGATATTTTTACTCGTGGCCCATCAAAAAATGTAAAAAGTCAAAATCAAAGTTACAGAGGTAAAATTGAAAAGGGGAAAAGGTAAAAAATGATGAATGAAAGATGCTTGCATGCCTAAATGATAAAAACGTGACCTGGGGTGGATAATGATCCAAATTTGTGTAATAATTTGATTTTTGTGCATACCTGGCATCTTGCAAGTTTTTTTCCATTTGATGTCATTGTCTTTAAATCATGAGGTTTTTGTAACAAATTTGATCCCATAAGCATATTATTTGCTTGGGAAGGAAGACTCCAATGATGGCATGAGGTATATTATGCATTTTGGAGAATTTTAAAAGGGGTCGGGAGTTGAAAATCACGAGTGAATTTTGAGAAAAAGCTCATTTCTAGAGAAAATCCACCAAAGAACCAGGTTAATGTCTCATTTGTTGGAAAATTCATGTATGTGGGTTGGTTACAAGTGTATAGCCACCACACAGCTCTGAGATTGTTCATGTAACTCTCCCTATATTGAATCTAACAAGATTTGAATTAAATCTATGTTTTTCTTTGGGCAATATGATGTCTATCATCAATTTTAAATGCCTGTAGATAAATTTTAGTGTTCTTGTTGCAATCTTACATTGAAAGTCCTTAGAAATCATACAGATCTCCATTTCTTGTTGATAGTTCAGTGGCATTTGCAATCTCATACTCAGAAGAGCCTTCATCTGATAAGGAGATAAACAAATTTAAAATCACTTTACCTTCCTTGACTGCAGAGATTTCTTGTAAGCCTTTGGGGTACCTAAGGCATGGTTTGATCATGGATTTTTGTGTTTAATTGAGTTCTTTACTTCAAGATTTTGTGGTGAGTTCTCAAAGATTGTGTGAAGAGTGCAACCTGGGCTTCCATTTGTGCCTCTTCTGGTTGAAAGAACATCCTGATTATTTTAGGCATTTCATTTGATAGTTGTTCAAGTATTGTATAGATTGTCAAAGATCTGATCTATCCCAGTTTGTCTTATCAATCTCCCACCAAAAATCATCCAACAACAAAGATCCTATCATGTACTATCCCTGATTTGCATGTGTATACCCACAAAAGATCAAAATCTATTTGCAAAAGTATGCATAATAGATCAGGATTTCCAATGTCTCTAGTAACCTTTGCCTTGTTTTGAGAACATACCCATGTTTTGAGAAGTGACAACTTGTGAGAGTTTAGATCTGGGGTGTTGATCATGTTTTCATCAAGGTCTCCATCATAGAATTTCAAGCAAAGAGAAGGACATCTTCATCTCCTTCACCATTACAAGGTTACAAAATAGGTCCTCTTACCTTGGTTGCAAGGCACAACCTAAAATAGCTAGGACAAGATCAAGTCCTATTGGAGTGCTATCCATTTCTCCACAAACCTAAGTGCTAGCTAGACCATATCCCTCGACTACCAATGACATACAACATGGTCTAATCTATCTTTAAGCTCCATGACATAACTATGGTGTTGCTCAGATTGAAAAAAGGAGAACAAATTTGGATACCAACATGAGTGGTGCCATTGCTTTGGGGACTTCTTAGAATTTCTTGGTGTTTTTGAAGTGTTTGAGGGTTTGAGCATTTGTGTATTCAGGTTTTGAGCTGTTGCATTGTCAAGATATCATCCTATGTTTCAGATCTACAAGTTTTAAAGCAAAGATTTCAAGCTCAGCCTACCCTTTTTCATCATTTCCTAGCAGTTTAGACACTTTTGTTGCATTATGTTTGGTTGATTTAAGAAGAAGAAGGTTTGGTTTATAAAGCCTTGCAAATTTGTCAGTATTAGAAACATTTGACATAATTATTTTAGTGCATTCTTGCACAACTAGGTGAAATTCCTTAGTGGTGACTCCATGCTGATTTGAATTTGGAAATACCAGTGTCTTAAGCTTTATGTCATTTATTTTTGTGTTGTTGATCTCTACAAAACTGGAGGGAAGAAGATCTCTCTTCCTTAAAGAATCTGCTAAGAAATTGTTCTCAGATTTAAGAAATTTAGAGTTGGAAGGGAGAAGAGTTTGGAAAGTGGTTAAAGGTCAGACATCAAGCAAAGATATAGTCATTGGTGAGAGAGATCAGCCTTTGGTAGAGGACTATCACTCTTCTTCAAGTGATTCTGATTCAAGCAATCCTCTCATAAACTTGTTTTCCTCGGCTAGTGAAGGTCCTTCTACTGTACCTGTAAGTTCCTTCTCCAATCTGCACCTTTGTGTTTTAATTCGAGTAAAACTTTCCAAGAAAATCAGCACTTAGAGGATACTAGTCTTGTGAATCACATTCTTGAGCCCCAAAGATATAGCACTCCTCATCATCTTCTCTCACCTCCAAGATCACCCCCACCAAACAATATGGCTCAGCCTAGACCTCCATTTATTGTTAACACCTTTGGTCCTATAAATTTTAGAGGAATGGATGGTTACCCAAATGTTGTCCCACAAGATGTCAGAAATAGGTTGCCAAAATTCTAGGGTAACAATGCTATTACTAGTGATCAGCATCTCAAACTTTTTGATAATATGATGGAAGATTTTGAGATAGAGTTTGAAGATGTGTATATTAAGTTGTTTATTCATACACTAGAAGAAGATGCTAGGGATTGGTACAAGGCTCTACTTGATAACTCTATTGATTCATGGACTGAAATGAAAAATGCATTTAGGTTGCAATATGGTGACAGGACTGATCCTAGATTTCTTTTATCTTGAGTTTGAGAATATCAAGAAGAACCTAATGAATCAGTCCATGACTTCAACACAAGGTTCAAAAAGATTTTGAGAAGGCTTCCTGTTGGTTTGAGGCCTTGTGATGAATCTTGTTTAATCAAATATGCAGATGCATTTGATAAAAAGGCAGCCTATTACCTAAGAGACAAGAACCCAACCAATATAAGACAAGATTTCACCATGGCACTTCAAATTGAGAATAATATCAAGGCTATGTTGGAAACCTCTTAAGAGAGATGGTGTAAAATTGATAAACCCTGAAAAACCTCAAGCTAGCAAAGGTGCTGATTTAGAAGAGGTTGTGAAGACTTTGGCAGGGGCTGTCAAAGAAATCTCATACAAGTTGGCAAGAGATGAGAAGGGAATTGGGCAGACTTCACAAGGTCAGCCTAGGTAGTAGGCACAAGATAGATTTGGAAATCACCATAGGAATGAGCAGAGGTTTGATGACAAAGGTAAAGGGCCATTGGATCTGCAAATAGACAACCCCAAACACGTGAAAATAGATTGGTTCCTGACCCTCTAATTTCCAGGGTTGCTGCTATTGATGAAGTTGCTGATATGGATTGGTGTGATAGATGTTTTCTTCCTCATCCTCCATGTGAAGTGGACCAACAAGTTGATGAAGCTGATAATGAGGATGGAACTGATGATGATATTTGCATGGTGGGCTGTTCTTCAAGCTCACAAGGAGGAGCAACATCTACTGAAGTAATAAGTGCTAGGACTGCTACTACCTTTTGGGATTACATCAAGTGGGTACAAGTATTTCTCCCCCTCATGCTCTTGAAGTTGATGTAGTGCAAGATTTTGAAATTCCTAACAATGACTTTGAATACTTGAGAGCTTTGATGATTAATAAGTATGATGGTGGTATCCCTTCGAGGAAGATAGACAATTGTTGATGAATGTTGTTGTAGCTCAAGAGAAGGACTATAACACTAGAAGAAAGTTGTTAAGGGAGTTGGGCCTCAAGCCAAACCTAAACACCCTTGCTCACAAGCATTCCAAGAGAAGTTCCTAGGAAAGAAACACTTGCTAGAGGCTCTGTTGTCCCGAGAAAAATTACAGTCCTCATCATGCCCAAGCTGCCAAGAATCCTTTGCCATCTGATGAATCTTCTTGTATCCCTTCCAATGTTGTTTTTCCAAAGAGTGTCCCCTATGACATAGCCCAGGTATTGAGCCAAATTAAGGTGAGTGTTCTAATCATTGAGTTGCTTAGAATTCTGAGCATAAGAAGAGAGCATTTGAGTACTTGGGATTGAAAGAAGAGAAGATCACCCCAAGCAAAAATGTAAATGTTGTTGAGACTCCTCTTCAAATCATTGCTGGCCTTGAAACACCACCAGTAGTGGAAGATCTTGGAGAGACACCTGAGGTATATTTGGGGACATCCTTGGTTGATTCCCAATTGAATGTTGATCCATTCTTTACAACTTTTCTCATAAAAGATAGACTACTTCACAATTGTATGTTTGATTCCGGTGCATCATGTAATGTCATGCCTCTAGAAGTCATGAATGAGTTGGATATCAAGGTGATAGCTGCCTATGGGAAGTGTACTACCATGGATTCAAGGGAAGTGCTGGTGGTTGGTTGTGTGAAGGGTTTGGTAGTGCAACTTGCAGCCTATCCGGGTAAGAATTTGAAACTTGATGTTGTAATTGTTGACTACCCTGCCAAATGGGGTATGCTTTTGTCAAGAAAATGGGCTGCAAGTGTTGGTGGTAGCGTTCAGATGGACATGTCTTTTGCTACTATTCCCATTGAGGGCAAGCCTTGTCAAGCTTTATGGAGAAAAGAAAATGTTACATCTAATTGAGGATCCAAATAATGCTTCCTATGAAGTGTTGTTTGCTGATGTAGATGCTGAGAATTTCATTGGTTTTGCTGATGGAAAAGAACACAAGATGGACAGATCAAAGTGCCTTGATATGGTAGGTTCTCCTTGGACCTTGCTATTTGATGGAGCTTGCTCCAAATTTGGAAATGGTGCTGGTATAGTTCTGCTTTCTCCTAGTTTGGAAGAGTTTGCTTTTTCCTTCAAACTTAATTTTGAATGCACTAACAATGTTGCTAAGTATGAGGCATTGTTGTTGGGGTTAAGAATTGCATGGAAGTATGGAGTGAAAGATATTGTTGCAAAAGGAGACTCAGAGCTGGTTGTCAAACAAATAAGAAAACTATATGCTACAAAAAATCAGCGTATGAAACAGTATAAGCATGCAGTTTGGGATCTAATTGAAATGTTTGATTCCTTTAACATTGTTTACCATGACAGAGGTCTTAATGCTGCTGCTGATAAGTTGGTAGTGTTGGGTTCTAGATTTGAAAATTGCACCATTTCACCTTATTGTGAATACAACATTGAAGTGTTGACTAGGCCAGTTGTCCCTGATAATGTGAAACATTGGCAAGTGTTTGATGATGATGCTCAAGTGCTAAGGTTCTTGCAAAGCCATGGTGAGTTTGTAAATCAGAATATTGATTGGGAACCAATGGTGTGTATGACTGAAGGAAGAGAAACTTTTTTGGAAAAGATATCATCCAATTGAAAACAAACACCATTCCTAGAGGTCTTGTTGCACTTGAGTCAAATTTTAACAATGTTGATTGCATCATAAATAGAAACATGTCTTGCCTCAAGGGATGTGGAAGAGCATGACTTGGGAACAAAGGACAAACCAAGGAAGGTTTGGTTGGGCAGCAATTTAAGTAAAGAAGAAAAATAGTCCTATGCCCAACTCTTGAAAAAATATCAAGACTACCTTGCTTGGTCCTATTCAGAGCTGAAAGCATACAGAGAAGATTTATTTCAGCATGAGATCCCTCTTGAAACAAATGCCAAACCATTTAGATAGAGGAAAAGGCCAATTAATCCACTTCTCTCCATGAAAATGCAAGAGGAGTTAAGGAAGTTGAGAGAGGGAGGTATTATTCAGCCCACTAGATATTCATCTTGGGTTGCAAACCTTGTGCTTGGTTAGAAAGAAGAATGGAGACATCAGACTTTGTGTGGATTTTAGAAATCTAAATAAAGCATCCATGAAGGACAACTATCCCTTGCCAAATATGGAAAATATGTTGCAGCTTGTGACAGGGTCTGAATTGCTTTCTACATTGGATGGTTTCTCCGGATATAATCAAGTGGTAGTTAAAGAATTAGAAAGACTTAAGACAACATTCACTACGCCTTGGGGGACATATGTTTTTGTTAGGATGCCCTTTGGTTTGATGAATGTTGGTGCCACTTTTCAAAGAGCAATGGATGTTGCTTTTGCTAGTTACATCAATGAGTTCATTGCAGTTTACCAAGATGATGTGACTATATTTTCAAGGCAGAGAGGTGATCATTTGCAGCACTTGGAGAAGATGTTGATCAGATGTAGGGAGTATGGCATTTCTCTTAATCCAAAGAAGTGTCATTTTGGCATGTAAAAGGCCAAGCTGCTTGGTCACATTATCAAAGGATGGTGTTGTGATAGACCTTGAGAGAGTGGAAGCAATCAAGCAAAGTACCTATCCCAAGAACCAAGAAAGGAATCCAATCTTTCTTTGGCCAAATCAATTTCATTAGAAGGTTTGTTTCCAACTTTTCTGAGCTGACTCTTCCAATCACAAGCATGTTAAAAAGGACCAAGTTATCAGGTGGGAGGAGGCTTCCATTCAAGCTTTTGAAGGAATAAAGGATGCACTTAAGCATGCACCTGTTTTAGCAGCACCAAACTATGAGAGGCCTTTCCAAATATTTTCTTTTGCCTCTGAATATACCATTGCTTCTGTTTTGTTACAAAAGGATGAGAATGGAGCTGAGAGGCCTATTGCCTTCTTTAGCAAGGCTTTACAAGCTTGCTTGAGTTGAAGTATACAATCATGGAGAAACAAGCATTTTCCTTGGTGAAAGCAACAAAAGTTTTCAGGCCTTATATATTGAGTTCAAAAGTTGTTGCCTATGTTCCCCACACCATGGTGAAAGACATCTTATCAGAGATGGAGATCTCAAGTAAAAGATGTAGGTGGGTGAAAAACTATAGGGAGTATGATATGGACATCCAAACCACAAAGTTGGTAAGAGGTTTGGGTCTTGCTAAGCTCATGGCTGAGAGCAACTTGCAGAATGTGGAAGTGAATCAGCTAGAGGAAGAAAGGGTAGATGTGCTTGCAAAGTTGGTAAATTCTGAATGGTACAAGGATGTAATCTTTTACCTTAGACACCTTTGCTTGTCCTGATCATTTAAATAAAAATTAGAAAAGAGCCCTCAAGCTGGCTTCTCAAAAATATATTATTACAGACCTTGGGCTGGCTTGGAAGAACCTTGAAGGTGTCCTCTTGAAATGCATAGCTGAAGATGAAGCTCCCAAGATAGTTGCTGATTTCCATGGGGGAGTTTGTGGAGGACACTTTGCTGGGAGAGTAACAACACATAAGATTTTGAGAGCTGGTTATTGGTGGCCTTCTCTCTTCAAAGATGCAACCCAACTGGTTAGAAAATGTGATAGTTGCCAACATTTCTCCCGAAGACTGAAAGCTTCAGGCTCCCTTCCTTTGCAGCATGTATCAGTTGAAGCCCTTTCAAGCAATGGGGAATGGAATTCATTGGTGAGATTTCAGATCCTTCTAGTGTTGGTCATAAGTGGATTCTTATAGCCACTAATTATTTTACAAAATGGGTTGAAGCAATCCCATCTAAAAAGGCAACACACCAAGTGGTAGTGGACTTCTTATTGAATCATATCATATGTAGATTTGGAGTTCTAGTTAAGATTGTATCTGATAATGCCATGTGCTTTAGAGCCAAACCTTTAATGGAAATGTGCAATGAATATGGAATCAATCTGACTTATTCTTCAAACTACAACCCCCAAGGGAATGGACAAGCTGAGTCTAGTAATAAGAACTTGTTGAAGATCATTAGAAGAACCTTGGAAATGAACAAGAAAAGGTGGGGTGAACAATTGAAGTTTGTAGTTTGCTGATAGAATAACTCCTAAAAGAGAAACTGGTAAAAGCCCATTTGAATTGGTGTATGGAACTCAAGATTTTCTACCCTTACACCTACAATTATCTTCATTTCAGTTTTCCCAACAGTTGGAAGATCAAGAGCATGGCCCATATGAATCAAGGATCAATCAGATTATTGAGCTTGATGAGGAGAGAAGAGCATCCCATCGAGGCATATCAGATTTAGAGAGAAATTGAAGAATTGTTTGACAAGAAGGTCACTCCTAGAGCCTTCAATATTGGAGATCTGGTTTTTCTATGGGATAGTAGGCATGAAGACAAGGGAAAGCATGGCAAGTTTGATGCATTATGGATGGGCCCTTATGCCATTGATATCAGAATTGGTGAGCATACCTTTTTTCTCAAAGATCTAGATGGGGAATTGCTGGAGCTACCTGTTAATGGCAGACATTTAAAACATTTCTTGGATTAATCCCCAAAGTGAGGTATGCACAAATTGTACAATTGTATAGTCTTTTTTTTTTCTCTTTTTTTGCTATTTGTTGGTGTGGCTTGCCCTTTGTTCTTGGCAGCCATTTTGGTTGGTTTCTCGGCTTGTTTTTGTTGAGTGGTTCTAGTTTTTGGGCTGCCTTGTGTTTTGACTCCTTTCCCAATGGATTTTTGGCACTTGGTCTACGTTTTTGTCCTTGTGGCACTCACTGGGAGTGCCCATCCCCAAGCAGGAGCCAATGTTGGTGCTAATTCTTAGTTTGCAAAATGTGCCCTAATGTTCCATGTCCAAATCTGCTCAAAATGATTTATTTCTTGATTTGGTGGTCTATAGTTCATCTTCCCCAGTTGAATGCTTCAAAATGCCCAAGATCTTGTTGTTTTGCCCTAATTTGAAACAAAAATCCATGTGTGCCCCTTTTTGTGCCCTAGTTTTTTCAAATTTTCAAGTTTGTGTCATTTTTCCTTTGCCAAATCATGCAAGAAATCGTAATTGATCGAATCTAAAGTGTTTGCAATTAAAAACCCAATCCCCAGGTCAAAAATAATGTTAAATCATGTTTTAATTGATTTAAAATCAAGAAATCTGCCATCCTTGTTAAAATTTTTTTGAATTCTAGGGCATCCTCTATATTTTTATGTTTTGACGGTCATACGGGTGTCATCTTCCCGTCAAATTCATCATCACAACATATATGGTAACGTGGCGGTTTCCTATTGGCCGGGGATGGTCGGAAATGTTTCTAACTTATCGTTTTGGAAATTTTTGGCAAAATGACACATTTTGACCCATGGCTCCGCTTTTTGCAAAGAGTGCCTACGTGGCATGTTGTGATTGGTTGAGGGATTGGTGGGTGGTGGGTTTGCCTTAGGAACTTTTTCTCTCATTTTGCAAAATTCTTAAAATCAATTTTTGGCCCGAAAGCCCGCACCGAATAGGGAGAGGACATGTGGCATGGAGGGTATGCGGATGGCAGGGAACTTGGAGAATTTTGGCGTTTTATGGCTCAAAGTGTTAAGGTAAAATTTGGCCCAAAATTCCGTGGCCAATCACAGGTGGACACATGTCCATAAAGGGTCAAGATGGGGCATCGAGTTTTGTGATGAATTTGAAGTTTTTAACTTCAAATGGTAAAAGTAAAAATTTGGCCTACATTCCAAAACCAATCAAAAGAAGACATGTGTCCCAAAATTCAAAATTCAAATGCCTTGTGTGAATTTTTGATCAAAATGAAGGGTGGAGGTTCGGACTTTGGGGGAACTTTGGCATTTTTGACAAAATGGGTTATAAGTATAAAATGGAAAATTAGCCCCACTCCAATCAGATGGAGACACGTGGCACATTTTAAAGTGTCAAAGGGTGGCGTGGGTCAACATTGAAATTTGTGAATTTTTAAAAGGGTTAGAAGGCAAGAATGGAGACTTGGACCTGCGGCTAATCAATCGAGAATGCCACGTGGCAAGGATGAATCAGGTTTTCGGGCCCACATGGATTTTATGGCAAAACTTCCTTTTTTTAGAAAAGTGGAAAAATTGTTTGAATTGGCCTATGGTTTTCGATGGGGCCCACATATGGACACGTGGCGCATCTAGAGGAGAAGCGGGAAATTTTGCAAAATTTTCCAAATGTCAAAGGTCGTAAAGGCATGTTTTGAATGGCATGGGGCCCGATCTAATCAACTTTTAACACGTGTCCCACCTTATCCAAGGGTTAAAAAGGTAATTTTGGGCTTATTTTTAAATGGCATATTCCACATGGAGGGCTGATATTAAAAGTTGATACAAAATCAATGGATATTGTGCATTTGTTCATTTTGGCTACCATGGGATCTCCAAGAAGCTTGGAAATCAAGTTTTTGCATCAAATTTCATCAAACCTTATATGATTTTGGGTCGTCTTGGCCTTCTGAGAACATTGGCAACATTTTTATGACCTAATTCATCGATCTATGGTGTTTTTGATGGTATATTTTTTCAGGCCCATCAAAAAATGTAAAAGTCAGATCTGGAAGTTACAGAGGTAAAATTGAAAAGGGGAAAAGGTAAAAAATGATGAATGGAAGATGCTTGCATGCCTGAATGATAAAAATGTGACCCTAGGGTGGATAATGATCCGAATTTGTGTAATAATTTGATTTTTGTGCATACCTGGCAACCTGCGAGTTGTTTTTCCATTTGATGTCACTATCTTTTAAATCATGAAGTTTTTGTAACAAATTTGATCCCATAGCATATTCTTTTCTTGGGAAGGAAGACTCCAATGATGGCATGAGGTATATTATGCATTTTGGAGAATTTTGAAAGGGGTCGGGAGTTGAAAATCATGAGTGAATTTTGAGAAAAAGCTCATATTATGAGAAAATCCACCAAAGAACCAGGTTGATGTCTTATTTGTTGGAAAATTCATGCATGTGGGTTGGTTACAAGTGTATAGCCACCACACAGCTCTGAGATTGTTCATGTAACTCTCCCTACTGTTGAATCTAACAAGCTTTGAATTAAATATGTTTTTTCTTTGGGCAATATGATGTCTGTCATCAATTTTAAATGCCTCAGATAAATTTTAGTGTTCTTGTTGTAATCTTGCATTGAAAGTCCTTAGAAATCATACAGATCTCCATTTCTGGTTGATAGTTTAGTGGCATTTGCAATCTCATATTCAGAAGAGCCTTCATCTGATAAGGAGATAAACAAATTTAAAATCACTTTACCTTCCTTGACTACAGAGATTTCTTGTAAGCCTTTGGGGGTACCTAAGGCATGGTTTGATCATGGATTTTTGTGTTTAATTGAGTTCTTTACTTCAAGATTTTGTGGTGAGTTCTCAAAGATTGTGTGAAGAGTGCAACCTGGGCTTCCATTTGTGCCTCTTCTAGGTTGAAAGAATAGCCTGATTACTTTAGGCATTTCATTTGATGGTTGTTCATGTATTGTATAGATTGTCAAAGATCTGATCTATCCCAGTTTGTCTTATCAATCTCCCACCAAAAATCATCCAACAACAAATATCCTATCATATACTATCCCTGATTTGCATGTGTATACCCATAGAAGATCAAAATCTATTTGCAAAAGTATGCATAACAGATCAGGATTTCCAATGTCTCTAGTAACCTTTGCCTTGTTTTGAGAACATACCCATGTTTTGAGAAGTGACAACTTGTGAGAGTTCGACTGGGTATTGATCATTTTTCATCAAGGTCTCTATCATAGAATTTCAAGCAAAGAGAAGGGAATTTTCATCTCCTTCACCATTACAAGGTTACAAAATAGGTCCTCTTGGTTACCTTAAAATAGCTAGGACAAGATCAAGTCCTATAGGAGTGCTATCCATTTCTCCACAAACACGAGCTATGGTTCTCTTTTCTTCAGATAGAATAGTTGATATCATATCTTCCAATGAGTTAGAATACATCCGAGCAAGAGTGAAAACAACATTACTATATTTGGTTGGAAAAATATTCAACAAAATAGATTTTGCATCCTCATCTTCTACTAAAGCTTTGACTTCTGCAAGTTGTCTCAAAGAGATCTCAAATCGTTGATGTGACTAGACATTGTAACTCCATCACTCATTTTGAGTTTGAACAACTGGAGTTTTACGGAAAAAATTTCATTGATCGCTTTCAATCAAAAAAATTATTCAAAGTAACATGTGTTTCCTTTGATGTTTTCTCAAGATCAACATAATGTAACTCAATACGTGAGAGAAAAAAGCCAATAATAGATTTGGCTTTATCATCCTAGCTAATAATGGCTTTGGATTTGTCATCTTTCATTTCCCATTTGACCAATTTGATCAAATCTTTAGGTGTTGGTTATTTTCCATCTACTATCCTCCAAAGATTTTTGTTCATCAACTTCATTTGTATCTTCACTTTCCAAGTGTGAAAATAGAGCCCATTGAAATTTTCTAGTGGGACTTCCATTGTGATATGTAGACAAAAAATCAAAGGTGTAAAAATTGTAATGACACAATTATAACATATGACTCTAGATAATGGAACAAAATTTGACTACAAAAATACCTGATCATAAATGCATAGAATTTGAAAACTCACCATAAGGGACTCTACATGGGTCGCGAGATTAGTAGGGAAGAAATAATCGATTAGATATTTTTGATGCATAGAGTTGTGACTAAGAGAACCAATTCACATGCAGATTGTTTGAGAAAATGTTGTGAAAATGTGGCATTATATCATATCAAAAATTTCCATTCACCAAATTCCAAAGAGCCAAGGTATATATCTTGGATGATCAATCAAAATTATGAAACGTTACCTATGGATATGCCAATTTAATCGTAGTGTATTGTGCACAACTCTTACAATTAAGGCTTTAAGTTTTGTGTTTTTCTAGATTGATATGACGTGTGGCAATCCTTGAACAAGTTTCACGTGAGTTGGAAAATTTTCCACCTTTTCCTATGTAGATAATTTTTATGGGATAGAGTGAGAATGATTAAATGGTATGCAACATCCACAAGTGTTTAATGTAGTGGTGGATCTAATGGTTGAATTGAATAAGCCAATGGTGTTGTTAGAAAAATATGGTTCCAAGTACAACTAGTAAGGGAAAGACACAACCAGAAATACAAATAAAACACAAACACACACAAAATATATTATATTAATTTGAGAAATTTTACAATCTCAGAGTTGCTTTGCTCTATTTTTCAATTTTTTCTCTTCTTGTGTCCAAATCTTCTTTTCTTTTTCTTACAAAAAATTTCCTCTGTGCTGTTGCACACATCTATTTGCAAAATAATCCCTTTTCTATTTTCTCCTCTATGTATTCTCCCTTTTCTTCTTTATTGTGTTGCTACACAAATTTCTCCCTCTTTCTGTATTCTTCTTCTCTTGTATTTTTCTCCTCCGAGTTGTTGCTCTCTATTCTCTATTTCGTCCACTCATTATGTTGTTGCTCATACATTTATATATCTCCTCTTTTAATTTTATCATTTCTATAAATATTAAAATATTTAATATTCCTTTGCTAAAAATAAGCCTCCAAAAATAAGGACCCGAAAATAACCTTTAATCGAATAAATTTCAAGACTTTTATTTCGGTGGGAGGAGAAACAAAAGACTCTGGAATGAAGCCACGTGAACATTGCAAAGGTGGGGTCCAAATAATCTTCAATGGCATAAAACATAATGGCCCAAAGAAATTTATACCGGCAGTAGGAGAGTGAAATAATGGCCAAAAGTAATTAATCGCCACAACATTAAATTCAACTAAATCTTGTACGTGAAGTAGTTAGAGGGTGATTAACAAAATAGGAGGAATTTTTAAATTCTTCATGGGGCTCGAGATTATATGGGCCATTAACTCATGACACCCACCCTTAATCTCAATCCAAACAAAAATTAATCTCTTGAGTTAGATGGTCCATTTATGATGCCCATATTTTCTCTCAAATACTCAAACCTTTCCTTTAACATTCGTTCGGTAAAAATGTCATCTAGCTAATGCTCTGACCTACAAAACTTCAGCTCAATTTCTCCTTTCTCCACTAATTCACAAATGAAATGATATCTGATTGCTATATGCTTGCTTATGCCATGAAAAATGGATTTTTAAATAATGCAATCAAGACATATTATCACAATAAATCACAAAACCTCCTTATTTCTTTTCTTGCAAATATGAGAGGATTCTTTTTAACCAAATCATCTGACAAGCTACTAAGTTCGGTGTAATATACTTTACTTCTAATAGAAAAAGAAAATACAGATTGTTTATTTGAAGCCCATGAAATGGATCCTGATCCAACATTGAACACATATCCAGATGTCCTCTTTCTATCATCAAAGCTACCTTCCCAATCACTATTTGTATATCCAACTAATTTGAAATCATTATTAGCAACATATAAAATTCCAAAATTTCTTGTTCCATTCACATACCTCAGTATTCATTTGCCTGCTTGCCAATGAGACTCTTTTGGTGTCTCTATAAATATGGAAATTAAACTAACTGCATACATAATATTTGGTCTTGTTCCATTTAAATACAACAAGATTTCTACCAAACTTTTGTACCACTGTAGGATCCACATTGTTGCTGAAATATTCTTTGGTCGATTTCAAACTAGACTTAATTTATTTTGTGTAGATGTTGGTTTACAATCCAATGTTCTAAATATTTTCAATATTTATTTTACATACTTTGATTGACATATAAAAATACCCTTCTCTATTTGTTTAACCTCAATGCCGAAATACTTCAACAATCCAAAATCATTCATATTAAATTCTTTCTTCGTAAGGTGATTAAAATGCATCAATTGCTATGTTTGAATTTCCAGTAAAAATCAGATCATCTACATACAAAACAACAATTAAAATCTCATGATTTTTTTCTTTGATGTAGATTGTGGGCTCACTTATTACTTTTTGCTAAATACATTGTTAATCAAGTAGGAATCTATCCTACTATACTAAGCTCTTGGTGTTTGTTTCAAACCATACAAATCTCTTTTCATCTTGTAGAATTTTCTTTCATGCCCTGGGATTTCATAACTAGGTGGATGTCCCACATACACTTCTTCTTCTATAAATCCATTTAGAAAAGTTGATTTAACATCCATTTGATGGAATTTCCATTTATGATGAGTAGTTATGGAAATAATTGTTCTCATAGTCTCTAGCCTTGCTTTACTTGGAGAAAATGTCTCATTATAATCACGTCGAGGCTATTGTTTATAGCCTTTGACAACTAATCTTTCCTTGTGTATTTAAATTTTTACTTCGGGAGTAGTCTTGGTTTTATAAACCCATTTGACTCAAATGACTTTCTTTCCTTCAGAAGATCTCGCTAAGTCCCATGTATGATTATTTTCTATTACATGCATTTCTTCATACATGGGTTTACACGATTTCTTTTCTTTAACTGCTTCCTCATAATAAATTAGATCAGCTTGTGAAAATAAAAATAAAATCATTTCATCTTCATTTTCTTCATACCTTAACTGGTCATAAATCTCTTGAACATTCCTCATTCATCCTTGTTGTTGCAATGAGTCTGATGATGATGAATATGCTTCATTTTTGGTCCTTGCATGCTTTGTTGGCTTCTTCCATTTGAAGATTCACCCCTTTGTGAAATGGGTGTCCAACTTGGTACATTGTTTACTTTTCCATCTATTGCTTCAGGCATAATGATAGGTGCATTTACATTTTTTTGGCTGCTTCACTACTTGTTCATCTTCCCAAGATGTTTCTTCATATGAATCAACATTTTCTTTGATAATCAGCCTTTGAATTAGATTATCCAATCAGTAAGATTTATATTGCTCACTATATCCAATGAAAATGCACTTCTCTTCATTTGTTATCCCATGTTGATATTTTGATCTTCTTTAGCACATGTGCATATGCCACACATCAAAAACTCTCAAGTGTTTAACAATTGGTTTTCTTCCATTCATGATTCTTAAGGTATTTTTCCCTCACACTCTTCATAAGCCATCTATTTAGAATACATATTATTGTCCCAACTACTTCGCCTAGAATTTATCCAACAAACCTCTTGCGTTTAGAATGATTCTTTCCATTTCTTGAATGGTCCTATTCGTCCTCTCAGCTATACCATCATATTGAGGTGTATACCTAGTTTTGAACTACTTTTTAATCTTGTGCTCTTTAAAGAAGTTTAAAAATCATTTGATATATACTCTCCTCCTCTATCAGTTCTCAATGTCCTTATATAATGGCCACTATGCTTCTTCTACCAAGGCCTTGAACTACTTGAATACTTCAAATGTTTCGATTCATTTTTCAAGAAATAAACCCATGTCCTTTGTTGAATTCATCTATGAAAGTAAAGAAATATAAACTTTTATTCATGGAGAAATTTTTATAGGACCACAAAAATTTGAATTTATAAGCTCAAGTGGTGATATTTCTCTCCATGATTTACCCGAGGGAAAAACATTTATATGTTGTTGTAGACACCAAAATTGAGTCATACTACCCTTAAACCCCATTAAATAAATTAACCATATTATACCTATTCATATCCCCTAGTGTACATGTTAATTAAATTAATTATCTTAATTAAATTAATTAATATCCTCACTTAACCACTTCACTCAACCACCTCACTTAATGACGTGTACTTAAACCTCATTAATGAATTAAGACCGAGTCTAAACCTATCCTAACTAACTAGGACTTAGTCTAAACCTAGACTTAACTCCTATTAACAAACCTAAAAGGAATCCTACTTATCTTGCCATGATCTATCACTCAAAACTTGGCAGAAGGTTGGAGATCACACCCAAAATAGCAATAATTTTCCTTTTTGGCAACCTATATATTCCCTCCTTGACCAACGTCGGCTTATATCTTAACCCGATGTAGGCCACCAAACCATTTCCAGTTAGGTTAAATATGTTTTAAAAATAATTTTCCCAGGTTGGTCAATTGATTTAGGATCTCATTTCTTCTAGAGACTTGGAGCACTTGAATTTATTTAGCACTTAGGAAAAATAAGACATACGGGAGCACTACCAACATCGGTAACTACTCATCATCCTCTTCACGATCATAGATTCACAATAGAGAGGCATGGAGGTTTGAACTACCGCAACATGAATACAATGACTCTTCTCTCTAGATCTCTACTATCACCATCTTCATCACCTATGTTCTCTAATCTACTTTCCAGTAAGTATTTAACATCTCTACACTGAATCTCTAGTTCCTTGTGTAGATTTATTTATTCATCTTTGTAGTCTATTTCTCTCCATACCCATATACTTCCTTCCATCAACCCATCACCTGATCATACCCGAAATTTTCACCCATTTTCACCCTCTCCTAATCATCTCTAAGTCTTTAGAACCATTTTATGACCTCACCCTCACCATTTCCAACCTCTATGCAATCACAAGGAGTCTAGAAAACCAATTCTAAGAACTTTATGATAATTTCCCCTACCAACGCCCATTAGCCAACCGACGTTAGAACTCACGCCTAACCGACATTGATCGGACAACAGGACATCGATTACTATGTCTGTCAATATAGCTCAAACCAACAAGCTAATACCCACTTCCTAATAGCCCATAACCATTTCTAATCCTTACCAAACCTTACCCAAAGCCTGGAACTCAACACCATCCAATCAACCCTCCTGTTTTGACCTTAAAAACGTTTTGCATGACCTTTTTTATTGTTTTGTATGAGATATCTAAATAATTTAAATTCCTACACGATATTTACCTCATGTATGATTTAACTAGCATTAATATTGTTATATAAAAGTGGGTGACATCTTGTTCAAGAAGTCCCACACTTCTGGATCTAGCTTCCACTAGGCGCTAGCCAGACTCATTGTTTTCTTTAACTCTATTTGATGGTATTGTTTTGTATCTACATGTAGTTCCTCCTAGCCAAAAGGGAGCTCTCACATCCGTTCTGATCCAGAAGTCATCTACGTGCACATTCGACCTTCAACTGACAATATAACATGTATTTCTCCTTTGAATTTTACCCTTATCTATTTCATTAATTTGCTAAGAATCAGTGAAACATTTTGGTATGCCATGTAGGACCCATCAAGGGTTTTTTTTTCATTTTTTCATTCCAAGTAAAAATTTGTGTGTTTATTTCTCTTTGAAAAGTATTGTTGTTGCAGACTCACAGCACCCCTGGATGCAAATCAGGCTTCTAGGTTGATGTTCAGGCATCCAGTGTGATTGCACAACATGGAATCCTTTCTCCAAGCGTGGGACTTGTAAAGATGAGAAAAGATTCTCCAGAGAAGGCTGGTTCCTATTCCTCTGTTCAGATGCACACAAAAAATGCAGAGGGTTTGCTAAAACCTAATCTAACTTGCCAAGGAGACAGGGTAAGAAAATGCATAGAATAAAACCTAAACTACAAAGGTGATGCACCGAGGAATGTTAGACACTCGTTTTGAAAATTTAACACAGACCACATAGATGCAATACAAACACCATGCACAGGTAACCAAACTGCAATAAGAGATCAAAATGACAGCAATGAATACATGAGAGGGTCGAGAGTCAATCACAACACATATATTATTGCTCAAGAGTCGATACAGTACATTGCAGTGGCCAAGAGGCAAAAAAGACTGGCATTACAACCCATATGGGAGGTTTGAAAGCTCCACAATTTCTCTTGCAAGCGAGGGAAGAAGGGAGGATGCAAAACAAGAATGTCCGACCCCTTAAAAAGCTCCTCTTTACAATATATATCAAGAAATGAGAGGGGAGAGAGAGGAAATCCAGAATCTACCCCAACCACTTCTTGGTAGCATTTAAAATCATCTCATTATGATAGAAGTGGCGGATCCTAGCAAAACGGCGGGCTGTCTAACAGGAGCGGCGAGCTATCTGCTGCATTAAAGTTGGTTGTTGAAGCATTACTTCTATCTATCACCACGTGTCAGAGATGTTTTCTTAATTTTCTCCCTCCAAACTACACCAAAATGTGAGATTGATCCTAGAATCATGTAGAGAATTTCAACAGATTTCCGTTGATATAAAGAACGTGCAAATCCGAGCTCTGGATCGAAAGATACAAAGGTCTGAAGATTTAGGGCACAAAACAGGCAAGAACAGGTTTTAAAATCTTTTCCCGCGCTCTGCCATCTGGACGACACGTGGTAGACCCTGATTCGCTGAGTAATTCCCTCTCTCCACCTTTTCACGGGCTTTTCTTGTGGGCCCCTTAAACTTGGACATGTGGCACTATTTCATTGGTTCGGATCAGTGCTCGAAAACTCGCCCCTTTGACTTTTTGGACCTTTTTCCTTGGCGACACGTGTCATGCTGTGATTTATCTACGGGCCTGCCGGATTTTCACGTCCACCACATCCTTTTGTCCCGGATGTCCCAGTGCTTTCAGACATGAATCCTCCGATCCATCCGAAATGGGATTCCATGTCCTTTTCTCACGGTGACACGTGGCATGATCTCGATTGGCTTTCGCTCCTTGGTTCGCTATCCGCATCCTGCACGCCCCTTTGTCCCACTTGTCCTTGTGCTGAAGTTTCCTATTTCGGCCGAACCGGCCGGTTCGCGTCCTTCACGTCCATTTGTCCCAAATGTCCCGTAAGGACTTGGACAAATTTTCTTTCTTTCGGTGATTCGGGCATTTCGCGTCCCATTTGTCCCCGAGATGTCTCTTTTTCGTTTGGGCCGCTGGAGGATTTTCGGCCGATCCACACCTTCTGCGTATAATTGTTCCAACTGTCCCAAAGGCGGTCTTGAGCAGGACTTAGCCAATTTTACGATTTTCTCCTGAATCAATCTACTTGCTTGGAACTAAAAACTCTGATGCATGTTATCAAATTAACTCTGGGGGTGAAATTTGGATAACAATTTGGTGACTTTTCGGGGTCACCTGCTTGCTAGGTAGAAGATCAGTGGCCTTTTAGCGATCCATTGGGCATGGAGTCATAAGCAATAACCTGAAATGAGCTTGATGCTGCAACTCCCTCTACGAGAGCACGCTGAAATCAGTAAAACTCGGTCTAGGGTGACAAAACCTGCGCCAAAGCACTTAGGGAAATTAAACCTAACTACAACAAGACAATGTGCATACGCACTTAGAGGAATTGAAATCTATGCTAATATTTACAAGGGTGAACCTCTTATTTTTAGTAGCAATGTTTGAGATAAATTCCATTTACTGGAATCTGCAGTTCTTCACCATCCAATGAGGCCAATTGGAAAGCATTGTTGCTCTTGCACTTCATGACCATGTATGGGCCACTCCAAATGGCATCAAATTTTGAATGTCTTCCCGGTTTTGCTCTGTCCACATCCCATTTCAACACTAGATCTCCAACTTGAAAAGATCTATCTTTGGCCTTCCTATCAAAGGTCTTCTTGATCAAAGCTTGATCCTTTTCCATTACTTGGGATGCCTGATTTCTGATCTCTTGCAGCTCCATCAACTCTGCATACCTCACCTCCATGGGCTCAAATTCAAGTAACTCCAGCTGCTTCATGAGTTCCAATGTTGGCAACTCAAGTGACATGGGCAAGATTGCCTCTCTTCCATAGACAAGCCTGAATGGAGAGTTACCTGTGGATCTTTTGGGAGTGATCCTATCAGCCCATAAGGCTGATTTCAGCTTGGTATGCCAAGACCTCTGATTCTCATCAAGAGTTCTCCTAATGATTCTTAGCAAATTTTTGTTCGTGGACTCTGCCTGTCCATTACCCTGTGGGTAATAATTGGAAGAGGTGCTCAAGTAGATTCCATTCTTGACAGCCCATTCTGTAATCTTGGAACCTACAAATGCCAATGCATTGTCTGATATGATAGTGGCCGGCACACCAAACCTGGTCACTATTCCTTCATAAAATTCTAGTATATTAGACTCATTTGCCTCTTTGAGTGCTACTGCTTCAGTCCACTTGGTGAAGTAGTCCATGCATGTGCGTGAGAATCCACTTGTGGCCTTGGCTTGAGTTTGGGTTGATGACCCCGATGAAGTCCAATCCCCATTGCAGAAATGGTTGGTCAACCAAGATTGGGTGCAATGGAAGCGCTGCTAGTCTTTCTTTGCCTGTGAAGAGTGCACATTTCTTACACTTTCTTATCCATGTATAGCAGTCATTGAACACCATGGGCCAATAATACCCTACCTTTATTATCTTGAGAGTCATTTGTTGGGGGAAAAATGTCCTCCAGAATCTCCATCGTGAAAATCTCGTAACACCCTCTCAATTTGACCAGTCCCAATGCACCTCAATAGAACCCCATTGATGTCTTTCTTAAACAAAACACCATCAACAAGCACATATGGAATGGCTTGTAATCTAAAGTATCTCCTCTTTGCTTTGCTCATTTCCGGAGGGCATAGTCCTGTCTGTAGGAAGTGTATCATATTCTGAGTCCAACAAGGGGTAGGCACATCATCATTTTCATGTTCTTGGCCATCCTGTAGTACCAAGATAGTCTCTTTTTCATCACCTGCTTCAACCTGTTGACTCAAGGCTAGCTGTTCACATAGTCCCTTTCCACGTACTAGTTTGGTGACCTTGATCTCGATGTCATATTCCATGACACAAGTTATCCACCCTACACGCTTCTCATTCAGATCCTTGTTTAGAAGGAAGTCCTTGACTCCCGCATGAGAGACCAATAATTGGATCTTGTTGTTTGAGACTAGGTGCTTGAATTTCTTTAAACTCCTGATCACTGCAAGTACATGCTTTTCAATGAAAGAGTATCTAGTTTCATATTCCTCCAAGCCTTGACTGAAGAAAGCAACTGGTTGTTCTAATCCTTCTTTGTTTTGTTGTGCCAGGATTGTAGAAATTATGTCTCCACCACCGAAGGCATATAGCACGAAGTCCTTGGAGAATTCTGGATTGATGAGAGTTGGGGCTTGAGATATAGCCTCTTTTATTGCCTCAAAACTTGCCTTTCCTTCAGATGTCCACTTAAATGCCATGCTCTTCTTTAACATTAGCGTTATTGGCTTTACGAGAGCTGCAAAGTTTGGAACAAACCTACGGACAAAATTGATCCTTCCCAAGAAGCTTTGAAGATCCTTCTTGTGACTTGGTAATGGCAAGTGTTTGAATTGCTTCAACCCGTTCTCGGGTCAATCGTCAACCCTTCCTTTGAAACAATATGGCCTAGAAGTTTTCCCTCGTGAGCCAAGAATATGCACTTTTTGGGATTCAATGATACCCCAAATCTTCTACATCTCTGAAATACTTGCCTCAAATGACAGAGGTGATCCACTGCATTTTTTGAGAATACAATGATGTCATCAAGATATATCAAAACTATTTTGTTGATCAACCCCTTAAATGCCATATCCATTGCCCTTTGGAAGGTGGCTCCAGCATTTGATAGTCCAAATGGCATCTTCTTGTAGGCATAGGTCCCCCATTTGGTGGTGAAAGCCGTCTTGAATTGGTCATCTTCTTTCACCATCACCTGATTATACCCTGAGTAGCCATCTAGGAGAGAGAATCTCTCTGAACCGGATACTACTTGCAATATTTGTTCCATTGAAGGAAGTGGGTAATGGTCTTTGAGAGATGCCCTATTGAGGTCCCGGAAATCTACACACAACCTGATTTCTCCGCTCTTCTTCCTGACCGGAACCAAGTTTGCAACCCAGCTTGAGTGCTTGATCGGGAATATAATGCTTGCCTCTATTAGCTTGTTAAGCTCTTTCTTCATTAGAGGCTCAATGTGAGGGTTGACAGGTCTCTGCTTCTACCTGATGGGTTTAGCATCTGGATCCAATTCTATGGTATGTTGTGCCAACTTCGGATTGAATCCTCTCAAGTCTTCATAGCTCCAAGCGAAGACATCTGGAAATTCTTGGCAAAGCTGTATGAAATCTGATTTCTCTGCCAAAGGGCCACTTTACCAATTTGAAGTGTTTTGCCTTCCCAACCGGAATTGGCTCTGAATCTTCCCTCTTGACCTGTATGTTAGCCTTTTCTTTACGGAACTGGTCGTTAGGGTTGAAGATAGACTCCAATGTTACTAAACCCTTAGGAAGCTTGTTTGTCCATAGCTGCACTACTTGATCCCCATACTGCTGCTCTAATCTGTCCTGATTTCTAGCTGAGAATTCAGCCTCTTCCTGTAGAAAATTGATGATCTGTTGATCGTTCTCAAACACCTGCCAGCTTGTGTTATTATCTAGAACTGCTGGCCTCACAATCACATGGATATGTGGCTGTGTTTTTTCCCTTTTGATGTTGTCAACCACATCAAACATTGCTCCAACTACTGCGAGCCTATCCGCGGCTTCATTTTTCTTCTTGGGTATGGACACAATGTTGAAAGCTTTGAAATCCTCAATGAGGTCCCATACCCTATTCTTGTAGCTCCTCAGCAAGTCATTCTTCGTAGCATGTTGTCCTCTAACTTGGTTGACGATTAGCTCGCTATCCCCGAACACCTGCAAGTTATTTATCCCCTTTTTCCTAGCCCAATGAAGTCCATGAATCAAGGCCTCATATTCAGCTTTGTTGTTTGAACAAGAAAACTGGAAACGAAAAGCTGAATAATATTTGATTCCTTGAGGTGAAACAAACATGGCTCCACCTCCTGCACCTTGCCTACTCCTTGATTCGTCAAAAAACAGCTGCCATACCTCATTGTCATCATTATGGCTTGGCTTGGTGATACTAGGAATAGGTTGATTTTCTTCGTGTATACAATAGACTCCTAGCTCAGATTCTTCTACTTCTTGATAGGGATCAAAAGCATGTATCTTGTTTGCCCATTCATCGAGAGTTAGGTCTGGGATACTTCCAACCTTGGTGTCAGCCTCATCAGTACTAGGGTGATCTTCTTGATCAAATGCTGAGCAATTGACATTAATTTGACTTGGAGTGTAAGGCTCAATATGGAAGTTTGCACTAGGTTCAGACCTAATTGTAGCCTTAGTTCCATACCTTGTTCTAAATAGCATGTGAGACCAATCAACAGACAAATACCCCCCAATCTTGGCTGTGAAGTCCCTTGACAAGCAAAGGGCAAAGAGTGGTGGAAGGTCTATGATTGATATATCTTGTAAGACAACAACATTTGGACATGCATGCAAGGTAAGACTCAAGTTTTTAATCACTCCAACTGTTGCTATTGCTGTCCCATCCAATTACACTACCCCTTTAGATATTACTTCATATTGGAGACCCAGCTGATCAGCTATTTTCTTGGGCATCACTGAGCTACTTGCCCCGGAATCAATCATGCAATTGTGTACTAGTTTATCCCCAATGATTAATGAAACATAGAAAGGAGGGGGCTTCAAAATTTTACCTTGTTGCCCTCCATGGCTTCCTTCAGGCTGGGCAGCATTTGTAAGCACTTTGTCTTGCATCTGAACCTGCTGATTCGAAGTTGTCCAATCCTTCATGGCAGCTTGTAGTAGATCTCTTTGTCCTGGGATGGATAGGGATTCCCACATTGATATATTGATGTTAGTCTTCTTCATCTATTCAATGATACTGAACGGGGATGAAGTATCCTTTTGTTGTCCCTTGGTTTGTACATTCACCCCTTGCACGTGGGCAGCAACAGCTGGCATTTGAGTTGGCCTAGGGGTTGTTCTTGGCTGTCCTTGTGCACTTGAAACTAGACTTTGCTTGCCAATCATTTGTGGAGCCGTGGAAGGTTGTGGATTGGCTAGGGCTAATGGTTGTTCTTCACCCAAATTTCTCCTCTTTGACCTTGTGTTGGCTACTGACACCTTGAGAGATCGCTCATTCATGCCACGAAATCTTTGCTTGCCAGCTTCACCAACGTGGTGTTATTTGGGGTTGATTGCTGTTGGAATGTTTCTTGTTGTTGATTTGTTTCCTTGATTACCCTCGCCCTCCACACCGGTGTTGTCACCATCAATGCTTGATTGAGAGCACCATTGAAACACATGGATTGGTTATGAGGCTCGTTGCATGGAAAGCACCAATCATATTCTTGGGCCATGTTATTCTGTGTTGGCACTAATGCCTTAGAGGTAGATATGGCATTTGGATTATAGGGCTGGAATGGTCTATTGGCTGGAGGCCTTGCTTGGCTTTGATTTTGATTCACATTTGCAACTGGATTAGGTGGTCTTTGTGGTTGGTATGGCTGCCTATTAGGCTGAGCTTGAGGTTGATAGGAAGGTCTGAAACCTTGGGCTTGTTGCCTCTTAATAGTAACCAACTCATTTCCCAAATTTTGTAACTGTTTCATGACCTCTTGGAGTTCATTTGAAGCACTTGGAGATGAAGTGGAAGCTTCACTTGAACTCTGATTTCTAGGAGTGGGAACAGGAGCCAAAGTGGGTGCTTGACTAGTGCTTGGATTTTCTAAGTTTGGATACAAGGGCATGGGAGGCCTAGGAGCCAGTTTACCAGCTTGAATAAGATAGTTTTCGGCTCTAATGGCAATGCTATAAGCCATAGGGATTGTTGTGCCTCCCATGGACTGAATTAACATAGAAATATCAGAATTCAAAGCTTTAAGGTAATATAGAAAAGCACCTTCTACTGTTGGCCTGACTGCCACTGGAATCCTATCCCAAGACCTTTGAAATCTGAAGTTGAAGTTAGTCAGCTGCTCGTTGGGGGCTCTCTTGATAGTTGTCAGCTGCTCCAAAAGAGACAAGTTGTCTCCCTTCTCTCCAAATTGCTCGTGAAGTGCAATACACAGTTGATTCTAGTTTGTGATAGAACCAGCTCCAAGGCTCCTAAACCATTGTAATGCTTTACCCTTGAAGGAAGATGCCAGTAACTTGACAGCCACTTGCATTTCATTGATTTCATGGATTGCACAAAGGTTAGCAATATCTTTAACATGATCACCTGGAGTAGTCTGATTTTCTCCGGTGAAGTAGGGAATGTTCTTCAAGGCTGCAATAGGAACTGGATGCTGTGCATTGAGAGCAAGTGGGCTGCTGCCTGTGAAGTTGACGTAGGGATTGTTCTGAGCCATTCTAATCGGTCTTAAAACCCTTCTATACTGAATGAAAGGCCTGTCAGGTGGAGGAGTTGAGAGAGTTCTGTTTGGTGGAGATGGAGACCTCTGAATCCTTCTTCCTCTTTGCCTTCTTCTTGGAGATAACTGCAGGTATTCAAACAACACTTCTTCTTCTCTAACTCTTGACCTTGTGGTGATTCTTCTCATGAGTTTTCAGGCCTGCACTACTGAAACCAGTTGATTCTTCCCCTTGGAGTCACCAGATATGTAGATAATAGCTCTTATAAGCAAGAAAACTGCAGCAGATGCATATCAACTTTGCTGCAATAAAAATGAGACCTCTAAGTCCCACCGGGCGTGCCAAAACTGTTGTTGCAGACTCACAGCACCCCTGGATGCAAATCAGGCTTCTAGGTTGATGTTCAGGCATCCAGTGTGATTGCACAACATGGAATCCTTTCTCCAAGTGTGGGACTTGTAAAGATGAGAAAAGATTCTCTAGAGAAGGCTGGTTCCTATTCCTCTAGTTCGATGCACACAAAAAATGCAGAGGGTTTACTAAAACCTAATCTAACTTGCCAAGGAGACAGGGTAAGAAAATGCATAGAATAAAACCTAAACTACAAAGGTGATGCACCGAGGAATGTTAGACACTCATTTTGCAAATTTAACACAGACCACATAGATGCAATACAAACACCCTGCACATGTAACCAAACTGCAATAAGAGATCAAAATGACAACAATGAATACATGAGAGGGTTTCGAGAGTCAATCACAACACATATATTATTGCTCAAGAGTCGATACGATACATTGCGGTGGCCAGGAGGGTAAAAACTGGCATTACAACCCATATGGGAGGTTTGAAAGCTCCACAAGTTCTCTTATGAGCGAGGGAAGAAGGGAGGATGCAAAACAAGAATGTCCAACCCCCTTAAAAGCTCCTCTTTACAATATATATCAAGAAATGAGAGGGGAGAGAGAGAAAATCTAGAATCACCCCAACCACTTCTTGGTAGCATTTAAAATCATCTCATTATGACAGTAAGTGGCGATCCTAGCAAAGCGGTGGGGTGTCTAACAGGGAGCGGTGAGTCATCTCGCTGCATTAAAGTTGGTTGTTGAAGCATTACTTACCTATCACCATGCGTCGAGACATTTTCTTAATTTTCTCCCTCAAAAATACACAAAAATGTGATATTGATGCGGAATCATGTAGAGAATTTCAACATCTTTCCGTTGATATAAAGAACGTGCAAATCCGAGCTCTGGATCGAAAGATACGAAGGTCTGAAGATTTAGGGCACAAACAGGCAAGAACAGGTTTTAAAATCTTTTCCCGCGCTCTGCCATCTGGACGACACGTGGCAGGCCCTGATTCGCTGAGTAATTCCCTCTCTCCACCTTTTCACGGGCTTTTCTTGTGGGCCCCTTAAACTTGGACACGTGGCACTATTTCATTGGTTTGGATCAGTGCTCGAAAACTCGCCCCTTTGACTTTTGGACCTTTTTCCTTGGCGACACGTGTCATGCTGTGATTTGTCTACGGGCTGCCGGATTTTCACGCCACCACATCCTTTTTCCCGAATGTCCCGAAGTGCTTAGCGACGAGAATCCTCCGATCCACCCGAAATGGGCTTCCATGTCCCTTTTCTGCCGGTGACACGTGGCATGATCTGATTGGCTTTCGGCTCCTTCGGCTATCCGCATCCCGCACGTCCCTTTGTCCCACTTGTCCTTGTGCTGAAGTTTCCTATTTTGGCTGAACCGGCCGGTTCGCGTCCTTCACGTCCATTTGTCCCAAATGTCCCTAGTAAGGACTTGGACAAATTTTCTTTCTTTCGGCTGATTCGGGCATTTCGCGTCCATTTGTCCCAGATGTCTCTTTTCTGTTTGGGCACTTTGGAGGATTTTCGCCGATCCACACCTTGTGCGTATAATTGTTCCAAGCTGTGCCAAAGGCGGTGTTGAGCAAGACTTAGCCAATTTTACGATTTTCTCTCTGAATCAATCTACTTGCTTGGAACTAAAAACTCACGTGCATGTTATCAAATTAACTCGGGGGTGAAATTTGGATAACAAGTATTCACATTAATTTTCTTCTCTAGAATCTTCTCCTTCTTTCTATTGACTAAAATAAATTATACTTTTGGTGCTTTAAAAAGAACACATCTTCTTTTCTACTACATTGCATTAGTGAAAGAGCATTCCTCTTCCTCTTCTCCATTTGCTACATTGAATGTAATTGTGGATTTGGGCTTAAAACACTTGCATTTCATTTTGGATTGTTGCATTATAGCTCACATTAATTTGAGGTCAACCTATACATTGGAAGTCATGCCCAACCATTGGTTGACTAATTTAATCGTAGTTCACTTACACACACTCTCTCTATACTAAACCAGCTTATAATTTATTTACATCTTATTAAACATCCTCCTACCTGGAAGAAGTTGTCAACGATCACACGATCAAAGGATTGATAGTGGGCGCCCAACTAGTTTCTCTATCTAGTAATTATCTCATAGAAAGGACTTCCCCACAAAAACATTACCTAAAACCATCCTTAGATCTTGGATTTTCATAGGACACCTTCTATCAAACCAAAAAAATTGTTTTGTTCATGATTCAGTCTTAAATAACATAAGCTAAAACATAAAATTCACCCATAGGATTTCGTGTTTCTTAAATTTTTCTTGATTTGTGTTTTGAGTTGTGAGGACGTGTTCTCCATTTTTTTTCTTCCTTTCACACTCCACAATTATAGTTGGTGTATTCCAAATTTTTTTGAGTGTGTTAGGGTCCATCACTATCATACTCAGATTTTTGGGTTGATATTTTACCTGATCTAAGTCACAAAAATCAACTTTTTCCATATTTTCAAATTTCATAATGACCGTGTGTTGGTCTAATGACCGACATTTTTTTACTCATCCGACTATCATCAATTTACTTACCATTATCAGTTATCTAGTTTTTGGGAATTTTACCAAAAACAATACTCACCACATTTTCTATTCTTTCTGAAGTTCCTCGAAATATCATCATACCCCTAGATCTTTAAAATCACTATCAGATCCATTTTGTCTCAATTTCATTAGTCAGTGCCCCATTTGAAATTTTTTGATTTCCTACGGTAAATGGTATCAATTAACCTAACGGCATCAATCATCCTATCACCGTCATCGGTTGACCCAACCGTCATCGGTTCTTGTGTTTTAATTTTTTAATTAAAACAATGACCTATTTTTACCTCCCATAACTATTTTTCTCCATTTCTTTTTTCTTCTCTATCATTTAGAGAGATCATATTACCCAGTCTACGTAAACTCACATGGTTTTGACTCATAGCCAAGCCAACACCCTTGTGTTTCACGCTAGCCTTTAGCCACTCCTACCTACCCCATCACCACCTTCCATCCTTTCACCTATGGATCCTACTCATCCCATTATCATCAATTGGTGACTAGGATTTTACTAGACTCCTTGACCACAACCTCACTTCCTTACAACATTATCTTGCCCATTCATCTACTTGGGATTCATCAGACAACTGGTATATGACATGCCTATCTCCATCCCCCTTTCCTCGCCCCCACTTCCACGTCAGCTAGTACTAACTCAACCTTACCTTCTTCCACCTTACCGCCCATAGTATCCCAAATTGACCCCACATCATCAATATTTTTAGCACCTACAACATTGGTCACACTTTTGACATTAGTTGCTCCCATGGTGTCAACCATCCCTTCATCAACCACCTTGAGCATAGCCCTAACTACACTCGCCATACCTCGTGCATATACCTATCAACAACCCATTGCAACCACCCATGGTTTCAACAACCCATACCTTACACACATTCAAAAAACATATCTCATCTATTACCTTCCTTCTCCATCCCCCTCATTATTTACCTCCAATATACTACAAGGATCACTACATCCACCCCACCTACTTAACACATCACTAATAACCACATATCTCATCTATTACCTATTCGGATATCTTCCCCTACAACTATCCCCCTCACAATTATCATACTCGACACCACTATATACTGGAATGTCATCCACATAATACATTCATCATCAAACCCTTATACTACATGCCCAAATAAAAACCTACCAATGACCTTATTAAAATGATGATGGAGAAGATGCAAACATTGGAAGCATTGGTTTCTATCTCTCATAACTCTTTGACATACGAATAAATCTACAATAAACCTATTCATATATTTATTCCCATTCATCCATACCCTAAACATTAGGGAATACCCAATTTAACTGGTTCAACAACAAAGAGGACCATTGAATAACCGTAATCCAAAATGAGCCCATGCTTATTTTGGTTATCTCCTCCTCCTTTTCCTTTTCAAGTACTTAAAATGGATTTTTTGCATGCTTCAAGCACTAAACATTTTTTGGGTATGGATTCATTAGATATGTAATGTTTTCACCTTTCCAAATAGGTAAAAAATCATCCTAACTCCTTGTATTTTTTGAGTTATAGCTCGGTGGAGTTAACAATGAAAATTTTCCCTAGGCGGGCCCGTGGAGGTAAGGAGGAAAATTTTCCCGAGGAGTCTCGGGCCAGGAGCGGAGAAGGAAATTTTTCCAAGGAAATTGGTGGGTTGGTGGAGGCGTGAGAGATAAATTTGGCACTTAGCCCTTTTTGGGAAAAAAGGCACAAAGGAAAATTTTGGCCCACGGGCCCGATGAAGGAAGGAACGGACTCGCGGGGCCAGGGAGAAAATTTGTGACACTTAGCCTTTTTTGGCTAAAAAATCAAGGTCAAAATTTCACCCGTGAGCCTGCACAAAGGAGAGTGGAGAAAAATTGATTAAGGCCCCACATCAAATCAGATGGTGCCACGTGTCCACATCTTAAAGGCGGAGGTCATGGTCCCATCGACTGCATGGATGGCGCTTTTTTGGAAAATTTTCCCAGGCGGGCAAATTGGGCAGAATTTTCTCCTGAGGCCCGCGGATCAACCAGAGGGTGCCACATGTCATCGGAGGAGTGGGGTGTGGAGATTTTTTTGGAAAATTTTCCCAATTTGAAAAAGGGAAAAAGGTCAAATTTTGGCCCGCCAACCCATTTTTTTCCCTAATTTGCTCTGTTTTGCCCTAAATCTTCAAAGGGCCATATCTTTCGACCCAGAGCTCGGATTTTCATGATCCTTATATCATTGGAAAGATGTTGAAATCATCTACATGATGGACCCCTCAATTTTGAATTTTGATAGAGTTTGATGGGAAAAATTTGAAGAAATGTCTCTGGCACGGGAAAAAATGTAGAACCGACCCCCAACCACCAAAATTGATGAAGTATGGCATCTGTTTCTTCTCCAACATGGCCGAATGCATCAAAAATGGATTTTGAGGGTTCCCTTGCTGTTTTAATGAATCTTATTGGTGGTTGGAGATGTTAAATCAATTTTCCCATGTTTTTTCACCTTTCTTCATTACTTCATCGTTAAAAGCCAATTTTGGCTCATTTTGTAATGGTTGGACCCCCTTGCTTCTGCAAGCTCTCTTTTCTTCCTTAGTAGGTAGATTTGTAGAATTTCAGACCTCCCATGGAGATTATAACTCATTTTTTCCTCTTTTCCAATGGAACGTATTGTATCAAACTTGGAAATGATAATGTATGTTCTGTGATCGATTTTCAATCCTCTCATGCATTTATTATTGTCTTCTAATCTTTCATTGCATTCTGGTAATTTGTGCATGTTTTGGTGTTGAATCTCCATGATCTATGTCAAATTTTCAAAGAAAGAAGTCCAGCACTCCTTTGGTGTATCACCATTCTTGTTTTTGCTTAGTTTTGTTTCCATTTCCATGTTTTCTCTCAACCTTGTCTCCTTGGTAGTTTTAGAGTAGGAATTTTGAATCAGAACCTCTACAAAAATTACATGCATACACCTAAACAGAGGAGTAAGAACCAGCTTCAATCTAGAGAGTTTTCCCAATTGTAAAGGTCCCACACTTTGGAAAAACTCCATGTTGTGCATTCACACCGAATTGGCCATTTGTCTACAACAGATATGAAGGTCAATTTGGGGGTGCTGTGAATCTGCACTAACAGTTTTGGCATGCCCGGTGGGACAAGAGGTCTTCCACTTCATCTCATCAAGTTGATGTGCTCTTGGTGAAGATTTCAGCCTTTGGAGGCACTTACAAGCACATCTGGTGACTCCATCTGATCAACAACCCATCTCTAAAGTTGCAGACCTTCTTTCCATTCATTTTCATTCATTTTCCATTTTATTTTTCCCTCCATCTCTTTCATTCCTTTTTCATTCCATGAAGTTGTGCAATCATGACTTCATTTCCCTCATGGAATTTGCATTTACAACAGCAACAATGTTTCCCACCTCCAACATGTTTTTCAAATCCTCCAAATCAGCATTTTGGTCAAATTCAAAACCAATATGCATACCCATCTGAGCAATGCCAAAGTTAGTTTGGCTATGAAGCATGTCAAGCACAAGGGTACACAGATTGTGAGGGCAGTCAAGAAGAAAATGTAGATTTGTTGGAGAAGATCCAAAAGATGGAGGCAAACATGGTGCAATCCAGGGCTCAAGCACAAATGAAAGCATTTGGAATCGGTTGTAGGGCACCTTGTCCATGGGTGGGACCTTTTCCAAGGCATTATAGCCCACAAGAGAAACTTGACTTCATTGTTGCAATGTTGCCATTACTTGCAAAGTGGACTAAAGGAATAGAGGTGTATGAGAGGAGTATTTAGCAACCTTGTCAATGGGTAAGCACACCATCTCATGCTTTTTCTTTTCCTCTTTCCCAATCTATTTTATCTCAACAATGTCAAGTTTTAAACTCTCCATCTGCTGTCCCAAAAGTTAATTCCATTTCTCCATCCCTCCTAGTCTCCCATCCCATTCGGTTTTCTACCCTTTTCCCTCCCAAATCCAATCCCCCTCTACAAGATCCAAAAGTTCAACACCCTTCCCACCCACCACTCTTCTTGCCTTCCCAAGTCCATGTTGGGAAGAAAAAAATTAAAAAAACTAGCCAAGGATAACATCAAACAAAGGAACCCAATAGAGAAGAAATGATATAAAATCTGAAGAGTTAGGTTGCTTAAATTTGAGTTTTCAAAGGTTCCCTTGTTGGTTAAGCCTATGGAGGAGGATGAGGTCAATCCGTAAGTGGTGGAAGCTCCAGATACAGCACAAGAAGGGGAAGAAGGATATACTCCTAATCCAAAAGAAGAGGAGTACATTCAGATGTGGAGGAGGACCATACGATTTTAGGCTCCAAGTGTGGAGTATATAGGGCCATGCCAAAGAACCTTCAGTTCTTCCTCCCACTTCATCCCCTTTAAGCTCTGATGTTGAGGAAGAGTTTGATCTTTCAAACTTCATGTTTGAAGATGAGGGGAACCATGGTGAGAAAATTTTAGATTCAAAGGACACCATGGAGGAGGTTGAGCACCTGTAGTAGGACAACAAGGAGGTAGATTATCTATCTAACTTGGAGGATTGTCTTGATGGAGAGGAGCCCGAGGATATAACATCATTTTTTCCTCCATCTTCATCCTTTCAAGCACATGAGCCTTGCTTCCATGGAGGAGAACATTCAAAACAACAGCCTGCACTTCATAACAGCCCTCTGGAACCAAGGTTGGAAGATCTTGATCTTCCATGTTCTTCAAAGGAGGAGGAAGAGAAAAGGCAGGAGGATGTCATCATCCGTCTCACACCATCCACTCAAGAAGGTCCACAAGAAGACTTCATTCTTGGAGTTAGATTTTAGAGAAATGGGCACATCCAAAGGATCAGAATGTGCCCAATCAGGTAGTTGGCTTCATTAGAGCCAAAGGAGAATCCAAAACCAATCATGCCTACTTCAGGGCATGGGGATGAGCATCAAAGTACCAAGGGTCATCATCAACACCTCCAGAATGTCTGATGCAAGTCAGCTTAAGGAGGTATTTTCCATTAATGTTGATACCTTGATGGAGGGGTGGAGAAACAATTATTGATCATCCTTCACTCCTATAACAACCAGCCATGTTCAGTCCAAATCATTTGCATGGCTGACAATTTTAAGGAAGGGAAGCTATTTTGCACAACCAGTTGTAGGGTTTGTTTAGCTCACCTTTGCCTCCAATTAAAGTAGAGTAGGTAGGTTTCTCTTTTACAAATGAAGTGCTTGTGCACACTCTGCATATCCCACTTGGGGTATGTATGATTTTCATGTTTGTACATAGTTTTTATGGTGTCGCTTTTGCTCTTGCATAGTGCATTGTTTTGGCTTTTGGTCACAACCGGTTTCAATTTTAATGGTTTCCAAGAGGCTTAAAAGGGAAAGTTTTCAAGTGAAGATCAGTTTTTAGGCTATCTATCATGACTCCATGCCCAATGGATGCTTCAAGGCAGCTGGTCTTTTCATCTAGTAGGTAGATGACCCCTCTGAGTCGCCAGAATTGTTATCCAAAATGAGCCCATGCTTATTTTGGTTAACTCCTCCTCCTTTTCCTTTGCTAGTACTTAAAATGGATTTTTTGCACGCTTCAGGCACTCAAAATTTTTTGGGTATGGCTTCATCATAGATAGATAATTTTTTCACCTTTCTAGAAAGGTAAAGAAGTCATCCTAACTCCTTGTATTTTTTGAGTTATGGCTCGGTGGAGTTAATAGTGAAAATTTTCCTGGGCGGGCCCGCGAGGTAAGGAGGAAAATTTGCCAGGGAGTCTCGGGTCGGTGGAGCGGAGAAGGAAATTTTTCCAAGGAAATTGGTGGGTTGGTGGAGGCACGAAGATAAATTTTGCACCTATCCTTTTTGGGAAAAAAAAGGCACAAGGCAAATTTTGGCCCGGACCTGAAAAGGAAGGAACGGACTCACGCGGGCCGGGAAGAATTTGACACTTAGCCTTTTTTGGCTAAAAAATCAAGGTCAAAATTTCTCCCACGAGCCCAGCAAAGGAGAGTGGAGAAAAATTTATTAAGGCCTCAAAGCATCAAATCAGATGGTGCCACATGTCCACATCAACAGTGGAGGGAGACGGAAAATTTTCAGTGAGGGGAAAAATGTTTTTTGAAGCCCGCGGATCAAAAAAGGTGCCATGTGTCATTATAGGAGTGGGGTAGAGATTTTTGGGAAATTTTCCCAATTTGAAAAAAGAGGGAAAAACCGGGAGGGCACCACCGTTTTTGCCCGCTAATTTTGCCTAATTTTGCCCTAATTTTTTGCCCAAAAATCTTCAAAGGGCCATATCTTTCGACCCAGTGCCCGATTTTTGTGATCATTATATCATTGGAAAGATGTTGAAATCCTCTACACGATGGACCCCTCAATTTTGAATTTTTATGGATTTTGATGGAAAATTTTGAAGAAATGTCTCTTGGCATGGGAAAAAATGTAGAACCGACCCCCAACCACCAAAATTGATGAAGTATGGCATCCGTTTCTTCTCCAACATGGCTGAATGCATCAAAAATGGATTTTTGAGGGTGCCCTTGCTGTTTTAATGAATCTTGTCGGTGGTTGGAGATGTTGAATCAATTTTCCCACATTTTTCACCTTTCTTCATTCTTGCTTCATCGATAAAAGCCAATTTTGGCTCATTTTGTAATGGTTGGACCCTCCTACTTCTACTGCAAGCTCTCTTTTCTTCCTTAGCAGTAGATTTGTATAATTTCAGACCTCCCATGGAAATTGTAACTCATTTTTTCCTCTTCTCCAATGGAACATATTGTATCAAACTTGAAATGATAATTATGTTCTTTGATCAATTTTCAAATTTTCAATCCTCTCATGCATTTATTATTGTCTTCTAATCTTTCATTGCATTTAATTATGTTTTTTGTGTTGAATCTCCATGATCTATGTCAAATTTACAAAGAAAGAAGTTAGCAATCTTTGGTGTATCACCATTCTTTTTTACTTAGTTTTGTTTCCATTTCCATGTTTTCTCTCAACCTGTCTCCTTGGTAGTTTTAGAGTAGGAATTTTGAATCGAACCTCTGCAAAATTATGCATACACCTAAATAGAGGATTAAGAACCAAATTCAATCCTTGAGAGTTTTACCCAATTACAAACATCCCACACTTTGGGAAAACTCCTTTTTTTGCATTCACGCCAAATTTCCATTTGTCTACCGCATATCTAAAGGTCGATTTGGGGTGATGTGAATCTGCACTAACATCAACACTTGTAATATTTGTTATTTAATGTCCCATGATGATTCTATACTCTTGTCAACATTCCCAATGTCATTAATAGGACTTGTGTTGGATTGGTATATTGGTTTACCTCGACATTCGATTTACTCATTTAACCAAGTGGTTCAAGCCTTCCTACACCATTTTTCAATCAATATCTTAAAGGAGGTCACCATGACTGACTTGTACTCAACACAACAATACGAAGATGAGTCTATAACATATTTTTTCACTCCTTGCAGAGCCTATTCAACCGTCTTACATTACATCCTCAAACCGATATTATAGAGTTGTTTACTAGGGATTGTGCCAGGCACATCTCACCAACTCTCCAAGTCCAAACCTTCTATACCTTTGATGAAGCATTCACCATGGCTAGAAAACTTGAAATTTGTGCCATAGAAGAGAATAAAATTCAATTATGTAACAAAAATGTTGCATTCAAGTCAAATGAGGCCTCTTCCTCTTCCAAACCCCAAAACAATTATTCCAAAGCCAAAGGATCTACCAATGCGGTAGTTTTAAAATTTGGCCCATCTCACCCATCCAATCAATCAAAACCTTCTTCCAACCTTTCTCCCATTCAAGCTTTCCATTTTAGGCAAGAGAAATGAAAGTACACTCCCATAGGAGAGCCCTATTCATCGTTTTAGAAAAACTTCTAAAATACGAGTAATTGCTCTTCCACCCATCAAACCACATATTGGTTTTGACCCTACTCTTCCTATGCCTACATTGGTACAAGAAAAATGATTACTACAACTACCATCAGTCATATTAAAGAACATAGCCATGGTAATTGTATAACCTTCAAAACATTGTCTAAGAAATGTTAGACAACGGAGATCTCGTCTTAGACAACCCGAATGCACTAGCTAATCAGAACTTGCATATCTTCAAGAATCCATTTCCTAATCAAACCTTGTCATCTAACCAAATTGGTGAACCTATGACTAATGACAGTAATGTCTATGAAGTTCATGCTATTTTTAAATTCATACCATCCCTTTTGTAATTTCCTCCTATCTCCTCCATCGAGGAGATTCTAGCATGAGCTCCTTTATCCATGGAATATCCTATTTCATATACTCCTTCATCCACCGAGGAGACCATAATATATGTCGATGTCATTTAATAACTCCCCTTGCAACCTAATGAACAACATGTGGTGTTAACTCTTCTACCCACAGGAGAGTCATGCTCACCTCCCTCTCCACCAAAAGAGGAACCTACCTCATCCCACTTGTCATCTCCCCTACCAATAGAGGATATTTTAGAAGTGCCACTACCTGTTGGTGATAATTCCCCATTACCCTTCTAGGATCTGGTTTATTTTCTCTTGGATCTCTTACCCAGAGAGTCTGAAGCCAACTAGTTCCCTGTCTCAAAGAAATACTTTACAGGGATTAATTTAAATCAACATCATCTCCTCTTACAATAGTTTCATTTTCACACTGGCAGACTACTTGGATTATGTTGATAATTCCATGCTTTGGGGATGTCTTCAGCTACCCTTTTCAACCCAAATGTAAATTTCATATGTTGATACCTCTATGATTTATCCAAAGGTATTTCAGACAATCAAACCAACCATGCCCATACCAGTCATAACAACCTCTTCTTCATCACCCTTGCCTACACCTAAACCTTTACCAATAATCAAACCTGATCCTATGCCTAAGAACCTACCTGCACCTACACCTTCCCCCACATCTAGAACCATCACCACATTGGGAGTCATGTTGACATCAAGTCTAGTCCATCCTCTTGTCAAATTGGATTTAGCCACATCTTCACAAACCCGCGCAAAATCTATTCCTCCACCTAAAAGGAAGACCCAACCTTCTAGGCCACATACACCGGTTTCACCCACTACTCCTCTATCACCTTCACCACTGCCCTCCATCCTAGGACCTCACCCATCAACCTTGGCCAAGAAACCTCTTATCCAAGGAAAACCAAAAGCACAAAACCCACCTCTTCATCACAATATTTTATCACACCCAACCTACCAAAGACACCATATACCTTCTCCATTACTCGCATCTTTCTTACTACCTATACCCCCACCACCTACAAGTAACCTCATTAGTACCTATGATATTTCCTTCTCTTCAACCCATACCTTCCACCTTGCCTCTACCAACAACCTTCACCACACCTCCTTTATCACCTTGGATAACTTGTCCTCTTCCGCCATCTTCCTTACCTTACATATCATGTATTCCGTCCTCCACAGCTTACCAGGAAGGTGTAACAAGAATTGAAAAACCCACTACCCTCCAAAGAGGTAGTTAAGCCTACAACACCTTCTATCACTAGTTCATCTACTACGCCTTTACCTAAGAAGGTACAACCCAAATATAAAATAGTACCACCTACCAAACTAGTGGTCAAACCCATTTCACATCCAATTCCACCTCCCGTGATGCCTCTCCCACCAAAATCACTCACACCTCCATCTCGACCCACACTTACCTCCCATTGTGATCGATTGACAAGGTCTTACGCCAACATCTTAGAAAACCTTCTAAATACCATTTTCATCACATTACAACCACTTAGACCTTATGACCCAGTCAAACCTAAACTGGTAAGATTTGATTATACAAAAATTCGATCCTATCATTGTGTGCCAAGGAATGATGTAGAAAATTGTAAGGCTCTAATGATCGTTCTACTCCAATTATGTCCTCTTGAAGAAAAAATTGATGATGAGGATCTTTTAGATAATGACCCTATTCCCCCTTCACCTATCACGACATAACCTCATCCCTTACCTATCCAACAACCTTCATCTCCACCTTTACAATCCGTTTATCCTCCTCCAAAATTTGAGATCAACATGGTTTGCATAAGAGAGTTAGCCAAACCTCCACCTAAATTCTAATGTGTTTCTTTCTTTGCACAACACTAGTATATGTCCTCATCATTCTATTGTCTATCTTATTACTGCACTTATCATGACTCAGTTGCTCCCTCACTCCATATTAATATGGTTAGCATTATCACTCATGCCCAGAAAGACAAAGAAAAGGATAAAGCAACTAGCCCATACTCCAATCTTGTATTCAATATACCATCTACACTGTACCAAAATTACCATTTGGGGACCCACATACCCTATTTCTGATGGGGTCACCCATCATACAATGATCAAACAATTACAACAATCTCCTCTTAAAATGTCACTGTATGACCTTGTCCAAACCTCTGAGTCTCACCGATAGGCCCTCATGGAGGTTTTGTAATCCATTGAGGTTTTACCTAATGACCTTATGCCCGTGGCCTCTATTATCACCCCTCACCATGTGGCCTCGCTCACCAGGTCATCCCCTTCTTCTACTCACTACCACTCATCAAGTGGTTGCACTCGATTTCTCTAACGACGAGATTGTACCTCTCCACCGAGATGATCCCGATCCCACTCTTTTCATTTCTATTTACATTGATAATATACACATTTGATGCATTATGATTGATGGTGGTGCCACAACATTATATCTTCCCATGCGTCAACTAAAGGCGCATCCCCACAAATTGCATGCATCATAACCTGGTTATGTTGCATTCATTTGATGATGTCATAACTTTGACCCTTGACACCATCATTTTTCACATTTACGTGGGCCCAAAGACGTTCCATAATTATTATATGTATTAGAGGGGGAATTCTAGTAAAACATGTTTATTTTCTAACCTTGGATCTACAACATGGGTTATGTTCCTTCAAATTTACATTTTTGTTTAAATTTTGAACATTAAAAACATGTAACATGTTGTATAGACCTAATGATGTTCTTGTACTAGTTAAGGTATCTACAAACGTTGTTATTTATCCTTCACCCACAACCCCATCTACCAATGCTACCGCCACCTCTCCTACACCTAATTCCTCAATTCCCACTTTGTTGTCGTAGCCTCTGCAGCCCAAATCATCTACTAACCCATCTACTTCTCAACCAACCAATGCTTCCTCTTCACTCTTGATAGTGATTCATCTATTCCATGCTACCCGCATATCCACAACTGATCCCTTACAATTTGTTTTTCAACACCTCACTCTAGTGGAGTACCACTTGTACAACATCAACACATTCCTTACTCCTAGAGAGTATGCTAACCTTTTCAACGTCCCTATTATGACCACCACATAGGCGAGGTTTTTCCTTAGGGTCCTTCCCACCTTCACGCCAACTTAACATATGGGGGACATGATACTTCCACCTATGCACCCAAGGAAACTTCCCAAACATGACCATTTTCATCTAACCTCTAATCTCTTACTAATTACCACTTCACCCACACATTCCTCCATTGTTATACATGAAAGGGCTTTGGATTTGGTTTCTATTAACAAGGTCATCAAACTATCATCCCATGCACCACACATAAACATAAAGACCGAAGTGGTATTGGCTTTATTGAACCATCTTCCAAGAAATCCCGAGTCAAACTCATTGAGGACGAAAACCTTCCTTCACCCCATCTACCAACTTCACCACCTTCACCTACACAATCTATGGATCTAGAATCTATTCCTCCTAAAAACATTTCATGAACGTAATTTCCTGGGACCTTTGACTTATAAATGAGATGGAAACGTTATGTCTTCTCTTCCCTTCATATATCCTAACATGATCGATGACAATACACCTTCTATTAATGTCATTCAATGTCAGGATGATGAGTCTATTCTCACCTACCTTGGTGTAGAATATTCTTATATTCACCGGTTGTTACCTTCGAGATAGAAACTATGTTAAATGAATCACCCATTGAAATCAATATTAACACTCAGAAAACCCACACATTTTAAAGATAGACCAATATTTAGATGTTGCCAAGCGGAAGCTTTTACTTCTTTCCTCCAGGATCATGGAAAAGCTTTTACTTGGTCCTACGTAATGATATGATTACTATTGACCGAAAATAATAGTCCACAATATTGTAATTATTCCTCGAAGTCAAACTGTAAAATAGAAGCTACAAAAAATACATCTTCACATTTCCCTTCTAGTCAAAGAAGAACTCTAGTGCCTTTTTTTGGTTTCCTTCATCCTACCCATTGATTATTTGCAATGGATCTCTAACACCAGTGACCTATGGGAACTCTACACTTGGATGAATTTCCATGACCTTGACATAGCTTTCCCTAAAGACGACTTTCCTCTACCTAGTACTTGACTAACTAGTTGATCTCACCACTTTCCATGAGATGTTATCACTCATGGATGGTTTCTTAGGTTATAAAAAATATTACTTTCCCTAGAAGATCAACACAAAACCTCCTTCATCACTCCTTGGGGACCTTCTGCTATCGTGTCATGCCTTTTGGCCTTAAAAATGTTGGTGCCATATAACAACGGGTTATGACTAATATCTTTCATGACATTATGCATCACTTATTAGAAGATTGCGTTAACGATTTTCTTTCCAAATCCAAACATCAGGAAAACACCTTACCATCCTTAAGGTCATCTTTAACCGTCTCATCAAATATTGTGTTCACCTTCAACCTAAGAAGTGTGTATTCATTTTTATTTCCGAAATCTCCTTCGTATTATCATTTCTTTGTGTGGCATAGAAGTTGACCCCACTAAAATCAAGGCTATTCTCAAAATTCCTCCACCTACTAACCTTCATCAACTTCATAGTTTTCAAGGAAAGTTACAATCTATTCGTCACTTTATTTCATAGATTTCTGACCGCTACCACCCATTTCATCATCTCCTCAAAAAGGATGTCTCCTTCAAATGGGATGATGAATGACACAAATCCTTTAAAGCCTTATAACTTTACCTCCTCCAACCACCTGTGCTCATTCCCCCTAAGGATGACTTACCATTTTACCAATACATTTCTGCTACTAATCATTCCTTGGGTGCCATGCTCACCCATTACGATCGAAGAAATTGGTTTATTACATAACTCATACACTTTTGGAATATGAAACTAGATACACCCACGCCAAAAAAATCTTCTTAGCCTTAGTTTTTATCGCCACTAAGATTCGACATTACCTACTCAACCATAAAACATTTTTCATCACCAATACCGACCCTTACATTACATGTACGCAAAATCCTACCAAATTCAACATGTTTCATGTTGGCTCATGCTTCTTGCAGGCCTAGAACTCAAATTCATCCATCAAAAATTTGTTAAAGGAAAAACCATCACTAACCAACTTGCACACACACACATCTCTTCGGAAATCAATCCTCTAACTTCTATTTACCTGATGAATCCATCACTACCCTCTCTTTGGATGATACCATTTACTAGATGACCTTATTATTTAACCATTCCAAATGTAAGCATGGGGTGGTTCCAGAGTTATCCTCATTCCTCTTATTTGTTAACCTATGTCATTATCTTTCAAACTAGATTTTTATTGTACTAACAATATCACCAAATATGAAGCACTTATATTAGGCCTTCAAACTGCCATTACCTTAGATGATAAGTCAATTAATATCTTTGGCAATTCTCAATTGGTTGTAAACCAAGTTAATGGTATATACTAGTATCTTAATGAGATACTTCAAAATTATAAACATCATGTTGACACACTTGTGACTACCTTTGATGTTATGAACTTCAAACCACCCCAAATTCTACAAATAAATTTTTGGATACCATGGTCTGCCTTGCTTCTCAGATACCCACTTCGCCCTCCAACTTGAAAATATTTGTCATAGTAAAAATGTTTTAATCACCTTATTCTCTATTTTGAGACATCGACATTTTCGAATGATTGAAATTGACCCACATGACCATTGGTATAAGAAGTTTGTTGACTACCTTTCCCTTTCAATTTTCCTCTAGATCTTACTCACGAATAGAAAACGAGCCTTTCTCAAAATTATCTCTCGCTATGTCATCATGGGTGGTCTTCTATATAAACATGGCTTTGATGAAATCCTCTTAGGATTCCAAGTTTTTAAATTCCTTACACCATCAAGGAAGTTCACGATAGAATTTATGGAGGTAACTTTAGTCATTTAGTTGTTCTTAAACACATTCTCCACATGGGCTATTATTGGCCTACCTTAAACCTTGATTGTTTTGATTATGTCAAATGTTGTGTGAAGTCCTAGCAACATGATAATCTTCATCACACACCTAGTCACACATTACAGTCGCATGATACCTTTTTCCTTTCTATCAATGGGGTTTGGATCTTCTCAAAGAGATCAATCCTCATTCTGCACAATGTCATCAATGGATTATTACCGCTACGGAATACTACACTAAATGGGTAGAAGAGATACCTCTTATTTCTACAATATCTAAGAAAATATGTGAATTCATTAACCCTCACATCATTTATCACTTTGGTGTTCCTCACCACCTCATCACTGATAATGGAAAACAATTCAAAAATAAAACCATAGGGAAACTTTGTGATGCCTTCGACATTCAACTCAATTTTTCTGTACCATATTACCCTCAAACAAATGTTCAATACTAATTAACCAACAAAACCTTTAAAAAATTCTTATGAAAGTAGTTGACGATATTGGAATGGACTGGCATACACACATTCCTTTTTTCTTATGGGCTTATCACACTGGTATACATACCTTAACTTCTACCACACCTTTCTATCTCGGTCATGGTACAGAGGTTGTTCTTCATCTTGAATTCCATATTCCATCTCTTCGTATCTCACTTAAAGAGATGCTCAATGAGGATGACTTTTTCCAAAACCATTTGGCACAACTTGAGTTATTAGATGAGCATCGTCTCAATGCTCTCAACCATTTCAAAATCTACCAAAAATGTATCAAACGTGCCTATGATAGATGTGTCCATGAATGAACCTTCCAGTTGGAGACCTCATCCTAAAGGAAAATCAACATGTAAAAAATAGAATAAAAGTAAACGGGGAAAAATTTCTCCTAATTGACTTGGACCTTATATTATTACTCATACTTATAAATCGATTGCTTATCGTTTGTCTTCACTCGAAGGTAAACTGAACCTAATCCCCTCAATGCTTTGCATCTTTGACCATTCTATTATTGAATCAAGTCCTATAGCACATTTTTTCAATTAAACACTTGTCCTTGAGCACCATTCAACTTCCGCTTACCTATTTTAAGGATCAATGAATAAACAAGAATCATGTGATTACCCATCACCTTTTAAGCCTTATCTTCAACATGAGTACCATGACTCTACTCATGGCATGATTACCATGGATAATTTTTGTATTTTTCAAGATGGAATCCCATGTTCGTTCATCACTTAAACCCTCTCTTTCATAGTTATCCTATCGGTCTCTATTGTCTTGTCTATGACTTAAAAGTCCAAAAAGCAAAAACATAAAATTGGATTCAACTCCTTGATTCAAAATTCCGAAAAAAAGATGACTCCCTCAAAAATGACATCTATGATTTCTAACTCATTTCTATAAGTAGATTGCTCCTTGAAGGAAAACTATACAAAGTTAGCCATACTTTTATGTATATAGTCTATCATCATAAGAAGACTATTCTTGTAAACAATAAAATCAAATATTCGAAGCTTCCCACATCGATAAGCTTCATGAAGACCTCGAGGAGAAAATATACGCATCCCACATATAATTCCTACATCAATCGGTTTATAAAAACAAAAAAAAAAAAAAAAAAAAAATAAAATGACAACTTTTTCTTCATGGAATTTCCTATTTTGATCTTGGGTATTTTGCCAAATAGGCATGTTGTCTCACACCAAGTTATGCTAAAACAAACTGTTTTAACCTCATCGCCATTTCACCCTAATTTCCTTCCCGCTCAAGGGATGTATCATAAATGTGACATTTCGTGATCATGTGACTTTCTTCACCCTTAGAATAGTCAACCATGCAATGCCTTTAGGGTCTTATGTTCATAAGCCCATCTTTGGTATGATAGACTTATTAGGATTCTTGTCAATTAGGCGGCACTTTTGTCTCCTCTTACCATTCACCTTTTTCTTACTTATTGATTCTCCTATACATGACCAACCCATTGACACCTACATTCTAGGAATTCCTCTTTCACCAAAATCACCCATGCATATTCGACCTAAACACAACAATGCCTAAATGACTGAAATTCAACCATGCCTACATGACCTAGACTCAACCATGCCCATGACCTAGACTCAACCATGCCCATGATGAAACTCAACCATGCCTATGACATAAACTCCACATTTCTACAACCTAACAACCCATCCCTCTACCTCATCATATTCTTCCCTATCTTGTGGGAGAGCTACATCATCCCGAGGCCCCTTTTTCATCGGGGCTATGTACTTAGTACTCCGAGGGCATGAGGCCCTTGGAGGTTAGCTTGGACACTCTTTATCCTAACCTATTTTCCCCATTTTCCTATTCATATTATACCTTATTTATTTTCATTTTCTACAACACTTGGAAATTCATACAAACATGCATACCTACTATTTCATCACATCATACATCAATCATTTCACCATTCCATGAGATCAAATATTTGGAAGTTTAAACCATAACATAAATACACATCATCATTTATTTTTCATACTAATAATAACTTGGAAATTAAATCAAACCCAAACTCCCACCCAAATTTTTTTATTTAAAATAAAAAAATTTAAATTACAATAGAGGTTTTTGGATTCCTCCTACCTCAACATGGCATTGCCTATGTGGTGGTATCTTTGGCCTCTACATCGTTGGTCCTCCCAAAACTTCTCCTACCTTTGCCATGATTAAAATATACCTCGCACCTCTCAACCAATCACACGTCTCCAATCGATCTCGTGGAATCATGTACCTGGCTCCTTTAACCACTTAGTAACCTCCACCTCAGCTAGTTACAATTCTTTGTGCTTTTCCCCAAAAAAATGCACTAGTCAATCAACTATGTGATTTTCTCAAAAGTAAAAACACAACAATGATTCTGTAAAATACATAATTTTTACCTTTTCAACCCCAACCCGACATGACTAATGTCGATCATGTCGTGCCCTAGATAGCCAATGTTGATTAGTCCCAAACAGGTGTTGGTCACTTAGCATACTCATTTAACCCAAAATATGCTCATTTTTTCCTATGCCACATGTTATTTCCAAAACATTTACCCATACCCACACCTGTCATATCTTACCCAACAACCTATTACCTACATTTCCTTCATTGCATTTAGGGACATGTTATTTACCCATGCCTTGGCCTTACCCATGTCATGCCATATATACCCTACCCTGAACCACCTTTTGTGACCTGTGAACTTGTGTACTCATTATACCTTGCGATGTTTTTACCCATGTGGTTTAGCCTAATGAACTTACATTCATATTGTCTTGATGTTTATCCTAACCAAACCTTTGGTGTGCCGAATCATACCTAAAAAATCATGTACCTAACCTAAGTTGTGCTTATGGACCATATCATATACCATATATACCTGAATCACTTCAACCTCATTTTGATAAACCTATCAACCTTAGATGATGTAGAGTTTTTATGATCTTCTACCCGTATCGTGTCACGCTATACATTTACATGCATTCAATTTCCATTACTTATTACCCAATTTGACCATTTCCCATTACCTTGAGTGCCCATACCCTTATCAAAACCCACCTTCTTTCACTTTCATCACTTACACATTTATCAAACCACTCACCAACTCTATCTCGCACCTCATCGCAAGTGGTTTAAGGGGGTCACCTTCATCACTACTTGGGGAAACATAACCTTCATTCACACCTAGAACACTAATTTCCTTTTTTTTATCAATGTTGCTTACAAACAAAAGATACACAAAAAATGGGAAAATGTAGACACCAAAATTGGTCATACTCCCTTAAACCCCGTTAATTTAATTAACCATATCCTACCTATTCATATCTAGTAGTGCACATCGGCGGAAGGTTAGGATACGCTAAAAATAGCAACAATCTAGCTATTTTTAGCCAACCTAGATATTCTCACCTTAACAAAAGCAGGTTATATCTCAACCAACGTCGGTCACCTAACCATTTCCAGTTACGTTAAATACATTTCCCAAAGCCTTTTCCCAAGTTGGTCAATTGATTTAGGATCTCATTTATTCCAAATACTTGGAGCACTCAAATTTATTTAGAACTTAGGAAAAAGAAGATATACATGAGCTCTACTAACATCACCACCATCATCATCCTCTTAATGATCATAGATTCACAACAAAGAGGCATGGAGGTCCGAACTTCGTGGCATGAATACAATGACTCTAATCTCTCTCGGATCTCTACTTTCACCGTCTTCATCACCTACATTCTCCAATATACTTCCCAGTAAGCATTTAACATCTCTATATTGAATCTCTAGTTCCTTGTGTAGATTTATTTATTCATCTTTGTATTCTATTTCTCTCTATACCCATATACTTCCTTTCATTAACCCATCACCTAATCATACCTATAATTTTCACCATTTTCACCCTCTCCTAATCATCTTTGAGTCTTCAGAACCATTTTATGACCCCACCCTCACCATTTCCAACCTTTGTGCAATCACAGGGAGTTTGGAAAACCAATTATAAGAACTTTATTTTAATTTCCCTACCAACATCGCTTAGCCAACCAATGTTGAAAAATATACCTAACCAACATTGGTTAGGACAACCGACACCGTAACTATGTCTAGAAATATAGATCATACCAACGATCTAATACCACTTCCTAATATCCCAAAACCATTAATAATCCTTACTAGATTTTACCCAGATCTTGTACAAACTTGGAACTCAACACCACCAATCAACCCTCTCATTTTGACCTTAAAAAAAATTTTAATGACCTTTCTTATTTTTTTGCATTTGAGATACCTAAACCATTTCAATTCCAATAGGATCTTTTTCATGTATGATTTAACTAGCATTAATATTGTTATATAAAATTGGATGACATCTTGTTCAGGAAGTATCATGCTTCCCGGATCTAGCTTCCGCTAGGCGACCCAATCATTATTTTGGTTAACTCTATTTTATGGTATTGTTTTTATCTACAGATAGTTCCTCCTAGACAAAAGGGATATCTAACATCCATTATGATCCGTAAGTCATCTACATGTGCATTCAACCTTCAACTGATATTACAATAGGTATTCCTCCTTGGCCTTCTACCCTTATTAGTTTCATTAATTTGAAAATAATATGGTGAAATAGTTGTTTCCCAATATGCATGCCTCACAAACCTTTTTTAGTTGTTCAATAGGAGGAAATCCTTTGACCATTTGATTTTTATAAAGAACGTTCAATTCATTAAAACTCAAATTCCCCATACCTTAGATGTGATAATGTGGATTGATAAATGGTTATTGTCTTGAATGCTACTACGCCTACTACACTTTTCATCCTCAAAGGGAACATTCTATTTTGTGTCATCTACACAACTAAAATCAATTAGCTTTTTCTTACACTTTTGTCATATATAACACATTATCCATTCTCAAACTTCACCTTATATCCATTTTAGAGAAGATGTCAAAGCTAAGAAGATTATACTTCAATCATGGAATAAAGAAAACATTATGTATATGCTTCTTGTCTCCTTGCTTGGTGAGAATGGATACAATACCTTTACCCATCACAGGAACCTTATTGTTTGTTCCCATCTTTACTTCGATCTGATTTCTTTGTCTATATTACTAGAAATTTCTTTCTTTGTTTCCACACATATGATTACTACAACTATCCAAATACCATACTTGCTTGTTTCCTTTCTTAGCTACATTACAAGTTAAAAGGAAGGCTCCACCCATACATCTTCTTTTGCATTTGTTATGACTAAAGGAAGGCTCCTTTGTGAAGAACCATTTCTTCTTCCTCTTTTCATCTTCTTTTGCATTTGAGAATTTTTCATTATGATTATGATTTCTTCCTTTGAATTATATTCTTTCTTTTTGTATGTCTTCAAGTCTTTTCATAATGCCTTATTCATCCTCTATTAATGGGTTTACAAAGAACCCATTAGCTCATGAAAATCATTTATTTTAAGTCCTTAGATTCTTCTATGGCAACCACAACTGGATCAAATATGATCGGAAGGCTTATAAGTACCTTCTCTATAATCCTATGTTCTTCTACCACATCACCATTTTTCCTCATCTAATTGACAATGGTCATAGTCCTTGTAAAGAAATCATTTATAAACTCTAAGTCTTTCATGAGAAGAGTTTCAAACTCTCTCCTTAGCATCTATAATATGACTACCTTCACCTTATCACTTCCTTGATAAGCATTCTGCAAGGTGTCCCAAGCTTTCTTGGAGTTAATAGTTGTTACTATCCTTGGAAATACTGAATCATGTGAATGCATTTTGTATGTAGCTTAAATCCTTAGAATCATTTCTTCTATTTTCCTTCAAAACATTATTTTGTGCTTGTGTAAGAGAATTAAAAGTAGCTTGGTTTGCTACCTCTATATAGCCTCCTTTAACAATTTCCCATAGCTCTTGAGAAGAGAACAATGTCTTCATTTTAATACACCAGATGTCATAATTTTTCCCATCAAATATTGGGGGTTGTTGCCAAGAGTTGCTTCTTGGAAGCCATTACAACTCAACCTAAAAAATTCTCAAACCCACAAAATATTGAGCTCTTGTTTGCTTTGATACCAAATTGTTGGTAAAATATGGTGTCAAATGCAACTAGTAAGGGAAATACACAACAAGAAATACAAATAAAACACACACACACACACACAAAAAATATATTATATTAAATCAAGAAATTTTATAATCTCAGAGTTGTTGCTCTATTTTTCAATTGTTTCTCTTATTATGTCCAAATATTCTTTTTTTTTAGTTACAAATAATTTCCATTGTGTTGCTACACACATCTATTTGCAAAATAATCCCCTTTCTATTTTCTCCTCTTTGTATTCTCCCTTCTCTTCTTTATTATGTTGTTGCAAAAATTTCTCCCTCTTTTGTATTCTTCTTCTCTATATTTTTCTCCTTCGAGTTGTTGCTCTCTATTCTCTATTCCATCCACTCACTATGTTATTTCTCATAAATTTATATATCCTTTCTTTTAATTTTACCATTGCCTAAATATTAAAATATTTACTTTTTCTTTACTACAAATAAGTATCCAAAAAAATTATGGACTGGAAAAAACCTTTAATCCAATAAATTTTGGGATTTTTAAATCAGCTAGGAGGAGAAAAGGAAATACTCCTAATGAAGCCACATAGAAATTGCAAAAGTGGGGATTCAAATAATATTCAATGACATAAAACATAATGGCCTAAAGAAATTAATATTAACTACAGGAGATTGAAACAATGGCCAAAAGTAATTAACATCCATAACATTAAATTCAATTAAATCATGTACGTGAAGTGGTCGAGGGTGGTTGACAAAATAGGAGGAATTTTCAAATTCTTCAGGGGCTCGATATTATACGGGCTATTAAATTCTAACAAGTATCTAACTCGAGGCATGAGTGAGTGTTTATTTGAGGTTCGGCCATGCCATATACATGTGTGTGTATTATATGTCTTCCCCACATGAGTACTTGTGTAATCCTTTAGTCTTCTCATCCAATCCAACTCATTTGAAGGCCACGATAGGAGATACACATCTATTCATCAATCTTGCTGAAAATTAAATAGCTCTAATGTCAATTATAAAATTTGGCCTTATTTTACAAATTAAAATATGTAAAATAATAAAAAATTCTCTATTATACATAAGGAAACTTACATATTTATAAGAGTTATATGATCTTTTATTTTCATGGAGTCTCAACAACTCATCCTCCGAAATAGGTTCATTTGTTCAACTATTCAACCACTAACCCATTCATGTACAAACTATGTATATTATTGTTACAATAATAATATATTAACTAACATACATATGTAACAAAATATTTACCATACTAACATTTTACATCCACTTTTACATTTGACCATATGGTAAATATGAATACTATATGTTAGGCACTAAACCAAAGTTTCCTAACAAATCAATAATAAGAGTTCAATATTTTCATTGCTCTATTTTTTATTTAAGATTTAATTCCTCAAACTCTAATTCCTTCAAAATTCATCTCCAACTACAAACTCTCTTATTCCCTTACTCTAAGATAAGTGATATTTCTATAGGTTTCTAACTCTTTATATCTATAATCAATAGTAATCAAAACAAGACAATTTTCTCATAGGTTTAAGAGAAACCCAAATCATCGTATGATTTCCTAATTTTCATGCATCCATATGTTTAAGGTAAAAATCCTATACAAATTAAATCTCTCTCCCAAAACTAAAAAAAAATTACCACTAGAGTTATAAATGCCTTCATACTCAAGCAAATTGTTTCCCTTATTTATCGTGTTGTAAATTTAGTGTTTTGTCTTCTAAATAACCATAAAAATATGCTTTGAATAATTATATTGTTTGAAAAATTTATATCAATTTCCATCTTGTGGTTACTGATTAATGACCAACAATAACAATGTGGTATATGTAAGAGAAGGACCCACTATTTTCTTAAAGGTAGTTTCTTAAATTAACCTAAAGTAGTCGTAATGGATAGGGTATTTCTAAATCATCGCATGTTCTTGTTCAACATATGTTTCATCATGTTTTGGCAAGGAAATTGTGGCACTTTGGATAGAAAGACAAAGAAATATTGGTGGAATATATCCCTCCCACTAGTTATTCCTGCCATGGAAGAAGGCTCTAGTTTGGAAAAGAAATTCAACATGTAAGTTGATATTGTTAAAACCCTTGAGGAAAATGTAGAATTTTTTCTTAAGTCTACTATTAAGGAACAAGCTTTAGACCCCAACACCGACCTCAAAGAGGAAATTTTCACCCTGGAATCTAAGATTAAAGCTCTAGAGGAAAAACGCAACTACTTGGTTATGCATAGTATTATTTTGGATCTTATGCAAGTCCACATCCTCTAAATTTTTGACTCAAAGTGGTATCTCGAACTCGGCATGGAAGAACGGAAAGATTACAAGAAAGTTTAAGGATACAAACTGGGACCCCACTATCACCATAGCCGTGAAAATATACTAGATTTTTAGGGTTACTTTAATTTTTTAACAAATATGTTGGTTAGTGTTGTTGTCTCCTTGTTCTCGATGAAATTGTTTTTGTGTTATTTCCTAGCTATGGTTTTGTTGTTGTTGGTTTGATGTTGAACTCTATGTAGGCATATGGCCTTTTCCTTTATTTTCTCCTATTTTTTCTCTTTTTTCTAGGGTGTGGATCCCATGGATTAAAAAACCACACTATTATACTTTGTTAATCTTAGTTGTTGAGCCTTTGGTTATAACCTTGGGTAAGGTCCCTCTAAAACCTTTTACCAATAATAAAAAACATATGTGTTACTCACAATAAGGGACTTATGCACCTTATATGAAAATTCTACACTATTCATCTTCTCAAAAATGGATGAAATAATCATTTGATGGTTATTTATAAATCAAATTCTAGAGTTATTAAATTGTATATGACATCATACCTATAAATGAGACATCATCTCAATACACAATTGAGACATTTTTCTAAGAACTCATACTTGTGATTTCATCCCCTCTCCTCCAATGAGAAAGAGAGTACAACCTTATTGTTGTAAAACTTCTATCGTACCTTATAAAGGTTATTTTTGTTGAAATTTACTCTCATTCACTATTCATGGGATATAATTCCCCATTGTCCTACCTAACACTAAGCCATGTTTTTAGGAAATATAGAAGAAATTACAAATGATTTCTTACAAAAATATCACACTAGATAACAATTACCTCAAAGTTATAATTTAACCATTAGGTTTTATTTTAATTAAGATTAATTACTATTTATAAATGATTATTTACAATCATATGTCATAGGAATAAGGGTACAACAAAAAAATTATGATATAAAAAATTAAATTATAGAATTTAGAGATAATTATTCCAAAATTTAATTGCAACTCACTTAAATCAAATTCTATACTCAAAAACCTAACAAACCTCTTGTGATGTCAAACCAAAATTTAAGCAAGTATACTAAAAGTTTCAAAATGCATTCTAAAATTGCCTCAACTAGGTAATCAATTAAAAAGCATAATATTAAATCAATTGATCATCTTATAAAATCAAATCATTTCAAATACATGTCAAATCAGATTAGAAAATATCTCCAAGGAGTTAAGACACAATGAGTAAGAAATTCAACATTAGATAAGTATATTAAATTCAAGAAAAAACAACAAAAACAAGTAATTAATCTAGGTCTAAGTAGGTAAATTTTGATTATTCAAACAATTCTGCATAGTTACTTCTCATTGGTATTTTTCACTAATATGAAGGATCACATCATCAACTACATTTTGGACTTAATTATATATTTTGTAACTATTATTTCACCACCTTAACCATGTGGTGTTCCCACTATTCAATGAAGGTAAAAATAAAGGAATATTTGTTTTCTAAACCAATTAGATAACTACATGAAATTTGATACATCCTCTACCACATACAAGTTAGAGATATAGACTTAGGTACCCTAATATATACTAACTACTTTTACCACATGTATCCCAAAGATATACCATGGAAGGAAAACACATAGAACTATATAATCACCTTACGTAAGGGTTTTTATAACCACACTATGGGTAGGTTTCAGGTGTATACCACCATAAAGCTATTTCCTTTATTCCATAAAAAAACCATCTTAATACATACTCTTTAAATTAACAATCAATTAAAATCCGAAATAGTTGGTATAGTATAATTGTGTGTTGCCCCTTGATAGATGAGATCATGATTACAATAATCATTCAAAATTACAAATTTTCTTCACTAAATGGAGAATTATTGTCTTATAGTGAGCTAATGGATATGAAAATATCCTTAAAATTCAATAAAAATAGATAAATTCCAAAAACTAATAATCCATGATTAAATCAAGTCATTACATTTAGTTAGACTTCTTGAGAGATACTATTTCCTCCAAAAGGAACTAATGATAAATATACACATGGCAAAGAAACCACTATTTCATCTAGTCATTTATCATTTATCATTGATTATTCTTGAATCCTTTCTTCATGTGTGCAATATGGACCTACACATTCATAAAAATGTGGGAGAATTCTTCTTTCTCATTCTTCCTTCAACTTATAACTATTTGGGTCCTCTCGCACATCAAAGTAACTTGATGCATGTCCTATCCAATATAAAGGTTATCAAATGATTAATTAGATTAATATTGTGAGCATCCCTATGACCATGTATAAAAATCCATTATTAAATCATTGTACCTTAATATATATATCTCTATCCATCTAGTCTACAAGTCTCTACTTCATGATATTAAGTTCACAAGAAGTTTGAGGAAATAGGGTTCATCTCCTAGAGTTACCTTATCATCAAGGAAGTTTTTTAGTATAGAAAATTCAGTGATCTTGTTAGGTCTTGGAATATTTCTTTAGTACCACAATGTAAAAACCTTCTTTTTTCAAATACTATAAAAATAGACAAGATAAATTTTTCCATCACCATAGAAATGGTCTTAAACTACTACTTTCCAACATTGATTCCCATCTTGATATATCTAAATTTATTTAGTTATTGATCATAAATTAATCACTAATTGATCTTATAATGACCTTATTATTTGATTAATTATTATATTATGGATGAACACCACCTTTCTTACACTACATAAATCTCACTAAACTTCTTGGTATCTCAAGGTTTTCTTCATAGTTGTTTTTAGACATCCCGACCTATCTCTCTAAGTTTCATGTTAAGGACACTAAAATTTGTAGGGTCTCATCATGTTATCTTAGTATAACATGATCTTAAATTCATGACCCATTTACTTTTCTTAAGAATACCTACTATGTATCTAGGCAATATTAATTTAAAGGATAATTTCTCTATTTCTATAGGTCATCTCTCACCTTTAGCATAATCCCACAGGTATATATGATCCTTTTCCAATTCTAAAATTTCAATTTTTATGGATTTTATTCTTATAGTATTCAAATTAAATTCACTTGAATAATACTATAAGCATAACTCAAGGTCAATAAACACCAATAACTAAATTATCAATCTATAACCTTGTCATGATTCACTAGTACACTATTAAAGTCAATTCATTTGTATAAAATGGATTGGAATTACTAAGTAGAGTATATTTTACCATTTAAAACATATCATCCTTTTTAAGAGGTAGTTTCTACCAATGATAATTATCAAAACACACTTGATGTTTCTAAATTACATATCATATTAAATCACTTTAATGATGTCAATTAAATATAATGAAAAAGAAACGTTGTTCAAACATAAAATATATCACACCAAGATTTAGTTTGGTCAATCGATTCATAAGGTAAAATTAAAGTTTGTAACTTTTATCATTTCATGAACAAAATATATCATTTTTAACCATAAAAATTTCATTATTAATCCTAGAAATTTCAATTAAATTAATTGTACATCCAAGCTCTTCTAAGACCATATTAGGTGAATATTCTTTGGAAAATGGTGTTATAACCAAAGTGATAACATTCAAAAATGAGCCTACCAAAAATAGTGATCCCTCAAACTAATAAAGACTTCAATAATGGTTTTCATTCACAATAGTTCCATATAATTACATAGCTAAAATTATAATGATAAATTATACTCAATCATTTATTTCTTTGTCATAGGCTTTATTTAAATTTTTAATGCAATGTTCTAGTGATTAATTTTTAAGATAAGTTATTTTTTTAAAATCATATCCACTCACAATTAGATAAAAACTAAATCATGTTTAGGATTATGAAGTAATTTATCAAACTATAGCACATTTCCCTCAAATGCTTTATAAATATCACATTTTACACATTTACTCATGTTTCAATGATAGCTTTATAGTCAATAAATGTCAAATCCTACTAACCATGCATATGTTTTTCCAAATAACTTGTAATCTCGAAATATCTCAAGCTACATGTCGGAAAAAAATGGTATGGGACTTTAATGAACTAAAGAATTTAAATCAACGGCTTATCTAATACTCGGCATAAGGTTGAAATAAAATAAAAACTATGTTATACTCATAAAATCTTCTCTCTCACTACTCATTTATGAATAGGACATCAAGGTCTAATTTGTTCTAAACAAAAGAGAATAGTTATCTAAACAGATGTTGTACACACTCTAATATCATCATTTTTTCCATTTCTATATAAAAATTCATTGGATTCATTCAACTACATATATCCATATGTGATGTTTAATGTTTCTCAACACCAACACTCATTCTATATTATAAATTATATTTATCCAATAGTTTAGAATATTTCGATTGATTTATATCCTTCATAAAATACAAGTTTCAAGGACTGATTTCCCATCCTTTAGGGTCAAATATAAGATATATACATATTGTATAACATGTGCATTATCATAGCTCACATTAACAATATATGGTTTCTATGAACACTTACTCCACCTAGTCTTAACATGTTCGATTATGGTATTTAGGTAAGCGCTATGGAGGAAGCGATGGAGGGACATTCGGTGTAGTCTCATTGTACTAGCTGCTGAGATGTCTATGATCTAGGCCGGACACTACCGAGAAAGAGCTGCTTTCGACTTGAATCGGATGGTTAAGTTGCAAGAAGAGAAAGTGAGCACGTTGGGATCCACACCCTTGGCCCGAAATAAGATTCTTTAAAACCCTATCAGAAATGTGGGGCCACAATCTCAAGAAAAAGAGAAGTTCACGTGGGAGAAGGACAATTAAGGGGTTACCTATCTAAAGATGCCAGATGGTTGCTTGCATAGGGCTTTGGAAAAAGTGAATCTTTCCCTAGTTGGTAAGTTTCTAGGCTCCAGACCTAATATTGATGTTATTAGAAAATGGGCTTCTAGAAAGTGGAAACCAAAAGGGGATCTGAGTATTACCATTATGTCATGGGGTTTTTTTCTGGATAAATTTAATCAATAGACGATTTGGAATCAGTGCTTCTGGGAGGCCCGTGGTGGCTGGGAAATATGGGCCTCTTTCTAAAAAAATGGTATCCTGGGTTTGATCCAAACGTTGAGAATATAAACACCATTCCAATCTGGTGTAGACTCCCAGGGTTACCTCTACAATATTGGGATGATGAGATTCTATTAAATATTGCTAAATCCCTTGGTGCTCGATTGGGCTTGATGGGCCCATGAGGAACAGATCCAGACTAGCTTTTTCTAGATTCTGCATCTCTTCTGAAATGGAGCAGGAGTTACCAGATCATATCACTCTGAAATCCAAGTATGGCATTTGGCACCAAAATATCGATTATGAAACCTTTCATTTGAGATGTAAGCAATGTCATCGTATAGGAAATTTCACCAGAAAATGCCCTAATAAGGAGATCTCCCAAGAGGTTAAACAAAGCAAGAAAGAACAACTTGAAGGAGATGGTACTCAGGCACAGGAAACTAGGATGATAGACAAGGAAAGCCAAAGGGAAGAAAAATCCCTTAACCAACCTGTGTTGAACTACAAGAATAAAGAAAAAAAGGGTTTCGAACTCCTATCAGGAAACCCCGATCTATAGAAAGTTATGGCATCCAAAAACCCCAGCGCAGCTTTACATGGAGCAATCATAAGCAACAAAGAAGATTCAGAAATGCAAAATCTAGTAAAGGTGACTCTGGAGGTTGACGAGCAAGAGGGAACAGTGAAAGTAAATATTATCTCTAAGGATCTTGCCCAGATTGTGGAAACTCAAAATATCACTAAGGAAACTATGATAGATAACCCGAATCCTTTATGCATCATTGAGGAAATGGTGGGTGAGGAGAAGGATACCATGGAACTAGTGGAAGCATTACAAAAAAAACTCTCCATGGGTTAACAGTAAAAAAAACCCAAAAGTGGGAACCCACTTTCTAGCAACAAATCAGCAAATCTACAACTTGTTGACAAAAAAATAGGGAGAGAAAGAGGAGGGAGAAGTAATGCCACTCAGAGAAAACAATTTCTATGATGAAGAATTGGAGCTAACTACTGGATTCATAGAGGTCATCTCTAAAAAAGAGAATGAAAGGATTTGAAAAGATCCCAGATTCACTCTACAATGAAAAGAAAAAGAAAATTGACAACTGGGGAACTTCAACATCCAGAACCACTAGATCATCTACTAGAAGAATAGTAGACTTTGGAAGTAGCTCTAAAAGAGGAAGACCCTCAAAAAAGGCTCTTAGAACCAAGAGAACAGAGATAGACATTGCAAATGGCACTCAACGGCAAGCTAAACCATCAGCAATCCCAACACCTACTTCTGTTAAATGAAGATCATATCTTGGAACATCGAGGGCTAAATGGAAACTCCAAACAAATAATAATCAAGGAGTTACGGGAGTCTAGTAGACCTAGTATTTTGATTCTGCAGGAAACTAAGATGAATGCTAAGGTTCTTGAAATAAACAAAAAGAATTTCTGGATAATTTTGATATGGCTATGGTGGATTCTCAAGGAGCTTTAGGTGGTCTGGCTACTTTTTGGGATAAAAGGTAGTTTACTGGTATGATTCTTACTATTAGTACTAATCATCTTGCTATTAAATTTCATGCTATTGAGAACAATTGTGAGTGGATTATTTCTAATATTTATGCCCCTAATACGGTCATTGGGAGGCGTAAACTTTGGTCTAGATCTCAAGACTTTCAGAAGTCAGCACACAACCCAACTGGCTTATCATGGGTGACTTTAATTCTCCTCTAAACCCAGGTGAAAAACAAGGAGGAAACTCTATTTTTCCACAGGGATGGATGAATTTACTGATTTTGTTGCTGATCTTAATCTTTTGGATGTGGATCATCATGGCAATCAATTCACTTGGACTAACAGAAGGATTGGGAAAGATCTAATCCAAGTTAGACTTGATAGAGCACTAATATCTGCAAGTTGGATTCTTAATCAGGACTTTCATCTTTCTTCTCTTCCTAGAATTGGGTCGGACCACAATCCGATTGCCTTAAAACTATTCAATTGGAATAAGCCCACCCGAAGTTCCTTTAAATTTGAAAAGATGTGGATGGAACATGATGACATACATGACATAATTAAATATTGGTGGATTGGAGATGGTGAGGGCACTGATCAATATAGACTTATTCAGAAGCTCAAAAATGTTAAAAAACAGGTGAACATTTGGAATAAAAGAGTTTTTGGAAATGTGTTTGAAAAGAAGAAGGATTTAAAACAAAAACTCCAAAATCTGGAAACCAAGATGAATATAATGGGGAGATCTCTTGAAGACCATAATTTAGAAAAGAATATTCTCTCAGAACTACATACGATTTGTAGCAGAGAAGAATCTCTATGGAGACTCAAATCTAGGGCTATTTGGCTAAAAGGAGGAGACAAAAATACGAAGTTCTTTCATATGACCACACTTAAACATAGAGCATGCAATAGGATAATGGAAGTTGCTAAAGGAAATGGCACTGTTATAAAAGACCCAAAAAGCATCAAAGAGGAGGCTCTTAAATTTTATGAAAAACTTCTCAATGAGAAGACTAACATCACTGATGAGGCAACTTCTTTTATGTTGGAGGCTATCCCCCAAGACAAAATTGAAGAGCAGAGATTTAAAGATATCACTAAAGCAGTCACATTAGAAGAACTTCAAAAAGCTTTGTTTACTCTTGAAGGAGATAAGGCACCAGGCCCGGATGGTTTTTTAGTTAACTTTTTTCAAATTTTGGGAAATCTGTTCGGATGATCTTCTCAGGGTGGTGAATGAATTTTATAGAACTAGGGATCTTTTAAAAGATTTGAACAACACCACATTGTGCTTGCTCCAAAAAAATGGATGTTAAGGATTTCAAATACTTCAGACTCATCAGTCTAGTGAATGTTATTTATAGAATTTTCACCAAGATCATTGCTACCAGGTTACAATTCATTATGAATGATCTAATTTCAAAGCAGCAAAGTGGTTTCATTAAAGGTAGGATTATTCAGGATGGTGTGATTATGGTTCATGAGACCATACACTCTATGGATAATAACAAAAAGAAAAATTGGTCCTTAAAATTGATATGAATAAATCCTTTGATAAAGTCTCCTGGGTCTTCCTGGACAAAGTTTTGGCAAAATTTGGTTTTCTAGCTAAATTCAGAAAAATTGTTAAGGCATGCATCACTACGGTCAGATTCTCAGTGGTGGTCAATGGAGAGCCGGTGGGATTTTTCACAAGCAGTAGAGGGTTAAGGCAAGGGGACCCAATATCCCCTTTGCTATTCATTCTTATAGCGAAATAGTCTTAGTAGAAAATTTGAAGCACTATGTTGATAAAGCAGTTATAGATGGTCTTTTGAAAGGCTCTAAACCCACTTCCACTAGCCAAGCAACTTCTCATCAGCAATTTGGATGATACAATCCTTCTTTTAATGGCTTCCATCCTTGAAGCTAAAGCAACAAAGTCTATTATGAAACTTTATGAATCTGCTTCTGGGCAAGAGATTAATTATGATAAAAGCTCCATTTTCTTTTTTAACACCCCTGATGAAAGACAAATTAAAATTGCAAAAATTTTGGGCTGTAAAATCAGTTCACTTCCTGCTACTTATCTAGGGCTCCCCCTTGGTACTAAAAAAGTTTCAATCAAAGTTTGGAATGACCTGTTGGAGAGATTCCAAAAGAAAATGGCTGGCTGGAAAGGAGCCATTCTGTCTAGTGCTGGTAAGTGTTTGCTCATAAAAAGCACTCTTCAAAATCTACCTATTTATATTATGTCTCTCTATAAAATCCCTTCTGCTTTCAGAGAAAAAATTGAGAGGATACAAAAAAACTTCTTATGGCAGGGCATGGAGGATAAATTCAAATATCACTTGGTTGCTTGGGATCAAGTTTGCATTCCCAAAAAAATTGGGGGTCTGGGTATAAAAGACATAAAGAAAATGAATGAGGCTCTTATTGCGAAAATGGGATGGAGAATGCTCTCTAAGAAACAACCCTGGATTGAGCTAATTAAGGCCAAATATCTAAATCAACAAGCATTCATTTCTTTTCTTCAGGATGAGCATCTTCCTTATGGTTCCATTTTCTGGAATAATTTAGTTCAGATCAGAAATTTCATCAAACAAGGAAGCAAATGGAAAGTGGGGAATGGCAAAGATATAAAATTTTGGGGGATAACTGGTTCAACTTGTACAGTCTTATTGATAGATTTGGTGCAGCTAAGGATAGCCTAGAAAGTAAGTATGGCAAAAGAATCATGGATTACATTGAAAGAGATGACAACAAGAAGAAATGGAAAAAGCTTTTTGTGGATAGAGATGATCTGAATCAAATTATTTCCTCTTTGCAAGACTAGTTGGACCTTATTCCCTTAAGTCAACTGGACATTAAGGATGAATTGGTCTGAAACAATTCTATTGATGGTGAGTATTCTGTTAAAACAGGTTATAATTCTTTCTTTGAAACTATTCAAAGTGAGTTCAACTGGAGCAGATTTGGATGACTGAGCTCACTCCCAAAATAAAATTTTCTTTTGGCTTGTTCTCAGGGGTAGAATTCTCACCACTGATAACTTGATAAGAAAATGTTTTATAATGCCAAATAGATGTCATCTATGTAAAAAATAATCTGAGGATATTAGACATTTGTTTATCCATTGTGAGTATGCCATAAAAATATGGAATTTTGTCTTTTCTAATTTCAAAGTTTCTGGACTGCATACGAATATTTCATTCATTTTTTGACCCAATGGAGCTCTCCCTTTAAACACTTTGTGTTGTGAGAAGACTCTGGAAGTTGGTAATGCCTCATACTATTTGGAGGATATGGAAAGATAGAAATGATATCATCTTTAGAAATAGTAAACAACAGTGCAAGCTCAACATTGTTAAAATCTCTAATGTTGTCAAAGAAAACATTGTAAGATTTAAACCTCCTAAGAACAAGAGTTACCCTAAAAATGAAGAGCATATCTTGTCCCAATGGAAGATTGGAGCTGACAGTATTCAGAATGGCACCAGTAGTAACATTGATAGATCTTTGATTTATTGGAACCCTCCTGATCTTAATTGGCATAAGCTAAACTTTGATGGGGCCTCTAAGGGCAATCCAGGGATAGCTGTTGGGGGAGGAGTGATTCGGGATCACAGAGGTAATCCTATAGCTGCTTATGCTGGTAAAATGGGGATACAAATGAATCATTATGCTGAAGCATTGGCCACTCTATGGGGTCTTAGAATTGCTCAGACTCATAATGTTCAAAACCTTATTCTGGAAGGAGACTCACTGAATATTATCAACCATCTAAATCAGTCTTCAGCCACCAAGCTGGAACATCAAGGATTTCATCATGGAATCCATAAGTATATACCAAACCTTCAACAATATCTAGATCAAGCATACATACAGGGAGGGAAACAAAGTGGCTGATGCATTGGCTAATTATGGCATAAATATTAATTTTAATATTTGGGATAATGGTAATTGCATCCCTGAGCAGGTTCAAAACAACATTCATGCGGATAATTATAGACAATCAAATACGGAGTAAGGATAATGATTTTTTGGAATGGGCTTTTGTGGAGATTAAATTCACACATGTGGGGCATCTCATATATAAAGAAGCTCTTAAGCGGAACTTTGAGTGCACTCAAGTACACAGTAAGGAAAATGATGACTTAAAGTGGGATTTTAAGGAGATAAAAGTTCACACATGCGAGAAATCATAGATACAAAGAAGCTTTCATGCAGTCACTTGTGGGAACTCACACGTAAGTTACGACTGCATTAATTATCATTACTCCCATCATGCAAGAGGGCTCCTTAAAAATAGAGAAAGATAGATTGTTAACTGCATTTCATCCAGCAGTTTGCAAAAGGGGTTAGAAGAAAGTAGTATCAAGAATTCTAGAAAGGATAAAATGGGAGGAGCGCCTTGTTAGATTGAGCCCAACGAGAGACCCTGATTGGAAGAATAACAAGGTGCTTTGGAATCTTCTTAAGTAGGGAGGAATCACACACTTTATTGATAGGATCCAGGGACACGATCAAAACATATCTATTCAGTTTGCGACATGGAGTGGAAGGATCGGAAAGTTGAATATGGTGGGAAAAAATCTTTGTTAATGAGGAACTCATCGCTAAAGCTACAGGCCTTGGGATGGATGGATTCCATTTTTTCAACAAGAGGATCGATAAAGTGGCAGAGGAAAAGAAGTTTGTTGTTGGAAATGAGGAGTTGATCTTCATTACTGTGGGTTTGAAGGTAAGCTCCATACCCTCACCATTTGATGAAATAACCCGCATGATGGTTTGTTACATCTCTTTGGAGGGGAGATATGTTATAGTGCCACAAAAACATGGTGTTCCTCAACCATTTCCACAGGAATATCATGGTTTGTTTCCCACATTACCTTCTTTGCTCTCTCGAACACTCCATTCTGGAGTTCCAGAAACATACCCGTGTGGTCCCCTGCATCAAGGTTTAATTTTCTTGTTGCACAAGATTTGTGTCTTAAAGTTTCCTAGCCTCCCTTCTTCCCCCAGCTCTCCTCCTTTGCATCCCACCACCAATACCCCCAGCTCACACCCCCATCCCTTCCATCACGGCTCCCACCCCCATCACCTCTACCACGGCCAAACCTAAAACTAGGTCTCAAAAAACACCCAAGCTAGATATCCCTGTTTCGGGAGAACTCTTCGCAACACTCAGGAATTGGAGGATGTGCAAAACCTCCTTCATATTAGTAGAGCAAGTCATCAAGAGGCTTCACACATAGAGAGTACTACCCAAAGGCTGGAAGCCTTAGAAAAAGATATGTTCATCCTGAAAGAAGAAGTTCAGAATTTGACTAAGCAAAAAGGTAAAAGGAAGAGGGATGAGGATTTTGATCTTGACAATACACAAATTGAGGATATCTATAAAAATTAAACTCCTTGGACAAACTGTCTGGGGAAAGCTAAGGATCGCCATGATCACAACATGGCAATTTTTAATGCAATTGGTGACTTCCTTGAACAACATGTTCGCAGTGTCTCTGTCCTTAGTGAGATCCCAGAAACTTTGTGGGGTACGGATAAAGAAAGAAGTCAAACCATTAAAAATTGGATGCTAAGGATCCCACTCACATGATGGTGTTGTCTCTATTTACCTCTTTGCAAACTGTCAAATCCAGAATCAACAGAGCCGCCAAGAAGTAGGGATGTTCTTCACTACAGATGCTGACTTTCATCGGGTTCTTTGTTGTTTTTGCTATTTTGTTGCTGTTTTTGGCTGCTTTGTTGCAGCGTTAGCTCTGTTTTGTTGTTTTGTAGTAACTCTTTTTTGGTTACCTGGGGATTCAATGTCTTTTCTAGATTCTGATCCTTCATTTTGTGGAACTTCTTAGTATATTATCTAGATTTTAGGCCATCGTTGTAATTAGGGTATAGTCCCTTCAAAACTATTTACCAATAATTAAAAAAAAACATATGGTTTCTTTTATAATACTTTATTTATCCTTTATAACCAATTATAGTTATAATTAGTAATTACAACTATCATATTACAATCCTAAATAATTTAAAATCAATCATGTTCTATAGTCTTTTACATGTACATCTCGAGAAGAGGGATTGTCAATAATTATGTGGATATTCTTCACTAATATCATGAAAATCAATGTATACCCTAATGTTTGATTCCTCAAACATGAATTTAATAGGACAAACCTTAACAAGGGGTAAAATATATAACTTGTTACTTATGGTATACCTTTAGTTATAAATTTATATAGTCATAATATGTTTCAAATACATATACATCTCGAATACTAAGATATAAGTTTCTTATTCCTTCACCAAAATAGATGATGTCAAAAGCATAATATATACGTTTCTGGTAGAAATATTACACTTAGGACAAATACTAACTATTGTTTAGACATTTTACATTAATCAAGAAAACACTAACATGCATGATTTAGATTATATCAAAATATTTAAAGTAAGATAGGAATTACTAATCACTATACTACCTTAACCTAAATCAATACAACATATAAGTATACCCAATAAACCAATCTACCAAAATTAGCCAAATTAGTGAACAAGATTTATGCTTAATGGGTTGATTTAACATAAATTAAACTAAATATCATTTATATATATCTGTGTGTGTAATTATATTTTACAATATTAAATATAAATGGAGACTAGGGTCAAAGTCATAACCACTAAAGATAATTGAGGGGATATATAATTAGGATAGAGTGTCCACTTATATATTTTATTATTGTGGAATATGATATGGATCTACAACAAGGTGAAATAAGACATCCCGAAAGTGATTCATATATAAAATGGTTATCCAAACCCTTAGGAAACTTGAAGTGTGTTTCAACTCTAGCCTACCTTACTTGTATTCAATATATATATATGGTTCTTTCCTTTGATGTTTTATATAATTATGACTTTTTAATCATATGCAACATATAAATAATGTAGATATTTGAACCGATAAACAAATAGAGAAGAATATAATTGTCTAGCATGTTTTTATGCCAAATGTATAGCATGTAAAATTTAAATTTTTGGTCATGAACACCAAACCCCCACTTAAAAATTTCCTCTCCCAATCATTTTAAACCCTTCCTCTAGCTATCCTATCGACATTTTATCCTCTTTCTCAGGCTAAGATGAATGTGATAACATGTTTTTTAAGTACATGTTTCATGTGCATGTAAGTATACCTAAGGTGATTGAAGAAGCTATTGAGATCCAAAGCCAATTAACTATCCCATGAGGTATAGAAAGTGTTATTTTTAGCCATTTTGCAATCGATGAATATCCTTCGAAGGTGATTACAAGGGGAAAAACCATAAATAGTTTGTGGATAGGAGTTTTTAATGTATCTAAGGTAATTTTAGGTAATGTTTTTGATCCATGTGATGTATTTTCATGTAGTTTGACTAGCCCAAAATTCAAAACTTGAACCATGAAAACTAAGCCACAAAGTTAAATCTTGCCTCCAAATCTTAGTGAATCCCCCTCCTGTTCAACTTACCTCCTATGTAATTATCATATTGGCCTTCAATGTTATTCCAATTCATTGAATAAATGTGTTAAATTTTACAAAATGGTATGATAAGGTTAATACTTCCATTTAGTAAGGTGCATCAGAAGACTAGTTCTCTGGCAGGTATAGAAAGGGAAAATGTTTCCATTTCAAGGCCTATGAAAATCCTTCAAGAGAGATTATGAAAATTTCATAAACATCTAGAGGTGTTATTTGATATCCTTGAATGTTTTGAAGTATTTTAGGAATATTTATGAAATATTTGGTGATTCAAGGGTAGTTCATGCAAAAGTGGGTTTTCATGTGTAAGGAATGAAGAGTCAAATTAGTAATCTAGAATTCTCGGGATGATTCTGAGAACTTCGAAGGGATTAAGGAGAAAATACAGTAGGAAAAAATCTAGATGAATTATCTACATGATGTTAGCATCAAACCGTATCCTAGGTATGATTATTTCTTTAGAGAGTTCGAACTTTGTAGGTATATCTCGTTGTCTTAGTCAAACCAAGGCCATTTGTTCACATTACAGGAAGAATTAAGGTATGAAACATGTTACATTAGTCTTATAATGTATTTTTGAGTAATATTCATTTAAACTTTGACATCAAAAGTCCATCTTGATCTACTCGGGTGAAGATGTCATGCTTTCAGGCTATTTTAGGTAAGCTAGTACACACACCTCGGCTTTCCAAATGAGGCATGGAGAACTTTTTGCACCCTATTGTCCCCATTGTACCCACGGAAAAATAAGGGATAAGAGAATTGTGCCCCATGAAATATTTTTAACCCTAAACCATCCACATGTAGTCAAGTTGACTCGGGTTGAGTCAAAGCCGAGTGTGAGTGAAAATCCATACTTGGCCATTTTTCCACCATGCCACATGTCACAACCTTCCTTCAAGTCAAAATTTTTGTTTGTTGTGTTCTCCATGTACCTAATTGGATAAAAGGGACAAAAAAATAAGCCTCATGCACATTATTATCACCCATACACTCACATTGTTGTCTGAGGCTTGACAAGCTCATTTTCTAGCTCCCATGCCCAAACAATCAACCCCTCATGCTCAAAAGTGCATCCATGCTTATTTTCATTAGAAAAATAGTTATTAGTGCTCTCGTATTTATTATATTGTTATATCACAATGTTTGTTGTGTGAGTTATAACAACTCACGTATTATTATATAGTTGTTATAAGAGTTGTTTATGGAGATTCACTCTCCTTGAAAATAAGAGCTACTTCTCATATATATTATGTAATCTCAGATTATTGAATACATTTGAAGTTTTCATTGTTTATTTAATTACTTGGATCTCTGACCAAATTTACATTTTATATCAGAGCACTCATCGATCTTGGTGTATAATGGAGAAATGAAATAAATAGTGGGGCAATGTCATAATAGTTTATAGTTTCTCCAAAGATATGATAAGAATATTTTTAAAGACTCGGCCTCATACAAAATGTTATGTTTGGCATGAAGGATTCGAGCTTATATTGGATTGGACTCTAAATTCAAGATCATTTGCATACCTGACATACTCATATGTATTCCTCAAAGATCCAGGTTTTGTGCAAGTCTGATCAAGTCCCACGCATTTACAATTCCGATCTAGAAATTTTGATAAGATGATACAAGCGCGGATCTGTCTATGATGCCTTGGACTCACATCTTTCATTTTCCTACACTATTCATATGCACAGTTTAATTTAACATTTATCCAATGACCTGTCAGTGGGATCTACAAAGAATATCTTTGTGTGCTTCAAACGATCCTCCAAAGACCAGGTAGAAATGTCCATCTAAAAATTCATGATTTACAATATAGTTAACGTCATGCATATATTTTCTTTGTAAATGTATATTTTTAATTTTCTACTCCACCGTATGTATCCCTGACACGTTCCTCTACCATTCATTCAACCACCTTCATTTATATTATTTAATAAAGCCAAGTTTTTTTAATCAAAGTCTTGTTTTGTAACATTATTCCATCCATAATAAATTATATGTGGTGATTGTAAAGTATTTTATTAGTTTTCTCTATGTTATAAAGTTCTAATTATTTTATGTCATCAAATAGTGTATATTGTTAAAATATTCATTCATTTGAGTCAAAGTTATATAGGTGATTTTAGGTTTTTTTGTCATTATAATTGTAAAAATCATGTCTAAATGGAAGTACCTCTAAAAAGTTTAATGGTCTCAATTTCCACACGTGGAAATTAAACATTCAGATGTAGTTGATGAACAAAAGTCTCTGGAGGATAGTTGATGGAAAAGAACTAGTACCTAAAGATCCAACCAAATTGGCAGAATGGGAAATGAGGGATGATAAAGCCAAAGCCATTATTGGCCTTGCTCTCTTAGATACTGAACTACATTATGTTGATCTTGAGAAATCATCTCATGAAATGTGGGAAAACCTAAACAAAACCTTTGGTGCTAAAGCAGTGAATGCAAAATTTTCTCTCAAATTACAATTGTTCAAGTTAAAAATGGGTGAAAGGAGTTACTATGTCCATTCATATTAATGAGTTACGGTCTCTCCTCCCATAGTTGGCATAAGTCAAGGCCCCATAGAAGATGAGGATGCAAAAACTATTATGTTGAATAGTTTTCCTCCCAAATACAATAATGTTGTTTTCACACTCAGTCAGATGCCTTCCAAATCATTGGAAGATATGATATCATCCCTTTTAGCTGAAGAAAAGAGAACCAAAGAAGACACAGATGAATAAAAATCTCTATACAGTAGAAAGAAGCACAAGAATTTTTCCAAAAATGAAGGAGAAGTTGAATGCTTCTACTGCAAGAAAAAGGGCCATACCTCTACATACTGCAAAGTTCGTGCTCGAGATGTACTAAGTGGAAAAATTGGCAATGAAGCCAATATAGCAGTAGATGAAGAATCATCGGGAGAAGATGAACCTAAACTAGAGGAATATGGATACGCATCTAAAGACTTTTTGTACTAAGAATAATTTTATTGGAGGACAAAGGCACAGAGGAAGGAGGACAAACAATATCCTCTCACCGATGCCAACACATTTTTGATGGCTGCTATGGTGACATTTGTGACTGTGTGTGTTTATTTCAAAGGTGTTTTTTTCATAATAATGTGTTTATCGAACTTCACATTATGGGGGAAATGACACAATGTTTCAATTTGAGTTGATTGATATGTATGGATTCCAAAGTAATCTCCTGAAGGTGAAGACATGATGATAGCTAAAGTAGCATTGACACATCATGATATGGTTTGGGGTAAACCATTTGAAAACCTCTTTTGTCTCGTTTTTGTTCAATTGATAGAAAACCATATCTCTTTCTTGGTTTTTGATAATCCAATAGAAAATCACACAACTCTCGGTTTCTAGTTATCCGATAGAAAACCATCTTTGTCTTGGTTTGTGATCAACCAATGGAAAATCACACCATCATGAAATTAGGTGCAATGCAAAATGGATGTTTTCCCCATTTTCACACTAAGGGGGATGTTAGAAAAATATTTATTAGTGCTCCCGTATTTTTTTATAGTTATAAAAATGTTTGTTGGGTGAGTTATAACAACTCACGTAATAGTTGTTATAAATATACTTGGATCTCTCACCAAATTTATAGTTTTTGGTTGAAATTTTGTGTCCCCATTTTTCCACTATTTAGGGGGACAAGAGGTACAAAACATTGTGCCCATGTTCATGCCCAACCTCTTAATCACTCACATAAACTCTCCCGACTCCGTAGGCTGCTTACCTAGCTCCTCCATCTCACTCACCTTCACTCCAATGTTGTTAATTATCCTTGTATTTCTCCAAGGAATAATTGGGATCAATTTATGTCCCATGTTTCCCCATTTCACCATGTAAACTATCTCTTAACCTCACTCACTATCTCATTTAACCCAGGTTTGAACCATACTCAGCAGGGTCAAATACAATTGAAATATAATACATTCTAACTCATTTTGAACCATTTCTTCAACATAGTTTTCTATGCCTCCATTTTTTTATGTAAGACCTTACTACCTCCATTCATTTATTACATTCCATATAAATGAAATCAATATGAGACCATTCTTCATTTCACAAATATCTAGCGGGAGAAATAACTTGAAATTTTGAGGAAACGATCACCGAAACTTATACTTTCAAGCAAGCCAATTTTTAGACCATGAAGTAGATGAGTTTTAGGGATATTGAGGATTTTTTTTCTCTCAAAATTCCTCCCTCATTGAATAAATTTTCACTTTCAAAAATATTCTATAGGTGAAAATCTCTAAAACTTAGAGTGGAGGATCCCCAAATATCTAGTTTCATTCGATACATTTATTTCTTGATGGGGTTGCTAATTTTTCAAAATATGGACTTATTTTTCTCAACATTGTTCCATTCCTAGGAAAAAATCATTTTCCCACTCATCTGGATGAAGAAATCATCTAAAATTTAGAGCAGGGAATCCTAGAATAAAGCCAAAATTTCAAGACTATTTTCATTACAATCCGACACCTACAGTGCACTTACTAAAAATAACATGTGTTCATAAAAGTGCATGTCTAAGAATAGAAATTTTTCAAATGAGATGAATTCTTGGCATCTGTTATTCCATGAACATGAAAGAAACATTAGAAGTGAAAACAATGCAAAATTACTAAAAATAACATCTTTTGGCCTTACCTACATTAAAAATAGAAAGTTTGCAATTTTGGCCTAGAAAGTTGTGGCATATCTCATTTTTATTATATTTTATTTTTTGCAATCATCGAGATTTCAATAATATGTTTTATGGAACAAATAAAAAGTTTAACCCTCTGGAATTTTCAAAGGATTGTAAAGCATCATTCTGATCACATTTGTGTCAAGGAGCATATTAGAGCACATCAAGGCATAACAGGTGAAAACAAGAACATTATGATGTCGAATTTTTTTGAAAAGAGTTAAGAGATCATTGAAATTCAAATTCATCAAGAGGATGATCATCATAATCATGATGAAAAAATATCACTTGTGAGGGAGGAAGGAATTCATCGCGAGAAATGCATTCCTTGTAAAGTGTTTCTAAATAATGTATAATGAGCACACATATATTATGAGTTAGAGGAGGGGGAATTCATGGTGTCTTGGTGTAATTTAGAGGTCAAAACATGTAACTCATCATCAAAATCTATTCATATTCCAATCCTTCCATCTAGAGAGGGAATCCCATTTCCATAAGAAGTAAGCTAATCAAAAATTTGTCCACATGTTATAGGCATGATTCTACTTAAGTGGCATCTCGGTCGAGGAAGTGAATTGTGAAGAGAAAAGGGGTTTCATCTTGTTCAGGATTGAAATATGAAGCTCATGGAACTTTTCGAGAGTCATCATGTCCTAATCTCACCATCATCTCTTCGAGTAGTAGGTTGAAGTAAGCTAATTGAGATATCAAAGAACTCAATATCACCATGTGTGAATAATCAAGAAATTATCTCATGACAAGGATATGAAAAATAAGTTTTCTTAAACACTTTTTCAAACTTTATCACATGATCATGCCTTAAGATAGAAAGATGTTTCCATCTCCTCATTTCATTCCAACAAGTGGCCAAATGAAAATAATTTCACTCAAGGATAATACCTTCACCCACATGATGAAGACTCATCTCAATAAGGGAGAAAAATCATAAAATATGTTTATGCATCTTGGAGTTCTCTTTGGTGAGTTTTGGGGTAAATTTTGAAAACCTAAAAGAAAATAAGTGATCCTTGTGTCCTAAATCCTACTAATGAACCCATATTGTTTCTACCACATTACAGATATCATAAAAATGTTCTAAAATACTAATTTAATGTCTTGGATTATTTCTACATCTCATCAAAGGAGTAATTTGGGTGTTCTAATTCTACATATGGTCATTTAGGACAAAAGTGATATCGAGAACATTATGAATCCTATGCGGGTATTGAAACATAAAAATTCATGTCATTAAGGTGACATCATAAGAAGTATGATGGTATAAGATCATCTTGAGTGATGCAAGTGGTCCTTCCAAGTTCAATGTGCAATTCCTTTTAAGAGTGTTTCTAAAAATGTATTCAATGCTTTAGAGTGTTATCGCATATCATAACAAGAGGAAACATATTAAATCTCTATTTTTAGTTCAAATAGTTATCGAGTTTAATATCCTCATCCATAAAGAATTCTTTCAAATAAAAGGATCTCATTTTAGGAACTCTCCTTCAAATACAAAGAATGGATAGGTCTTCATCATTAATGGCTTCATCTTCATCAAATTGGTAAACCCTCTCTAAATATCCCTTTTGTATTCTCTCTCCATGATGTAATTTTTCATTAAATATGTACTTTTTCTATTTCATCATATTCACTTAAGCGACCCTCAATTAAACACTATAAGATTCCCTTTTCATCAATAATAAAAAGACTTTCCTCTTAGTAATATGAAAGGTCACAAGTGATGAAGATATGTGAAAGCTCATGTGGGGTGTAGATGAAGAGACATGTTTGTAATGCTATAAATTGGAATGGATTCTCCATTCCAAAGGGTTGGAAATTTTTGATTGAATGTATGTTGTTGAGATTACAAATTCTACATCAAGCAATAAAATTTACAATTCTTCCATTTCTTATATTGTGTTCCTCTACTCTCTTCCCAACTTTACATACATGATAATCTTGTAAAGGGAAGAAAGGTGTCTAAGCCTTTGATAGATGAGTCAATGGAATTCAATTTCTATGATTTATTATTAGATTCACCAATGAAATGAGAGGGGGTGAATCATTCCTTCAAAACCTTAACAATTTAAATTAACTTACATACACCCTTTAACATTTAACCATGCATTAATGTGATCTTAACAATATTTAATAACTATCCACAACAATATAACCATGAAATAGTACACATCAACACAAAATATAAGTGGGAAAACCTCAAGAGGAATAAAACCCATAAATTTTTTTATTATATTACTCAAATCAAAAGAATTTAGTGAAGCACCAACTTCACAAGGAGCACCAACACCTAGTTTTGGAGAGAACCAACCCTACAAGGACCACCAACCCCTAGTTTAGTGAGGCATAAAATCCATAAGGAAGATACAACCCCTAAGATGATCAAGCACTAATTCAACCAACTTCAGATGAACACCTATGATGTATAGTTTTTTTCACAAGTGATAGCGATCACAAATTCAGCTCACACACCTTCAAACCTTATTCAAATGCACCTTCTCCTAACTCACTCAACTCAAGCTTTCATGGACTAATTTAGACACAAAATCTTACACACAAGTTCTTTAAAACTCTTCATACATTCAAAAAAACTCTCACATCTATCTTGATTCATTTTAACCACTTGCACTCTCTCACCTAGCCTAGAATTTTTCCCTCTCACTCAACTAGTTCAAAAATGAACCATTACATGCACTTAAATACATAAATAATAATTATGAACACTCTAGGTCAGCCATGACCACTTAACGTTGTCATAAAATATCAAAAAAATAATTAAATACTCATATAAATTTACAGAAATACCCATATGAGTCAAAGATGCACCAAGACAACTACAAGCTCTCACTAGCCCAAAAAGGCGTAAAACCCCAATACTGAGAACTACGAGACTTAAAATAATTCTTCCTAATTTTTCAAGCCTCAAAAGGATTAACACATTTTCAAATAAACCTTACAACATCATCCATCAACTCAAGGAACTCTGCACTTATAATTTTCTTCATATCACCATCAAGTAGGATTGTTTCATACTCAAAACAAGAACTTCCAAAAACAAGTCTTCAACTATGCAACTTTAGGATCACACCAAAACAATTCAAATATTCCATTTAACCAATCATTGGAAATCCAATGACGTTTAGAAAACATACAAGTATGTTAGACCTTATGAAACATCTAACAAAGAAAATTTTCTAAATTCTCTTCTTGAAAATAATTAAACTACCCGCGATAGGCCATGGCGGTGTGTGGGAAGCTTAGGATGACCAAGTCAACATCCTCATGGAGGAAACCCGATGGTGATTCAAGTTTAGGATCTATCCCAACACATGACAAGGTCCAAATCCATCACAAACCCCACCCTAAGAACCCCAACAGCAGACACCTCAAGTCTTATTTCAGATGTCTCTCCACTTACCATAGTATAGAGGTGTGGAGGATGCGAATGAGCATGTAAAAAGTTAGAACTATTATGGCATTAAAGGAATTAAATCCCCAGGATAGAAAGGTAAGTCAATTTTCCATCATGATTCAAGGGCTCACACATAGTTTTTACATAAATTATGATCAAACCAAACTACAATGGATTATGATGCTTTGTGCACTGCATTTTGGATGAGTTCCACATTCCAGAGTTTGAATAGAAAATCATTAGAAAAATCAAGGACATCAAGAAGGATTTATCAAAAAAATTTGGGAGAGTGTGACATGCATTTCATGACCCTCATTTCCAAACTATCTTATGATATTCATCTAATTCATCACATGCAATGGTTCATTAGAGGCTTGTTGACACCATTTGGAAGGGATTTATCTCATAATACATATGTGAATCCGTGTGACACATTGGAAGCATATTTACATACTTGAAGTGGTTATGAGTGTTGATACTAGTGTAATCCCATTTTTGGAAGCATAGGTAGTAGCGATGGCAAAGAAATTTTAGAATCTCTCTCACAATTCAATGCACAAGACATGTAGTGGAATATGGTGTAAAGACTATGAGGTTGAAAGGACATAATAAGGATAGATGTCCACACATGATGGTGCACGATTTTTTACGATCTTGTGACATATGTCATAAGAATCATGTTGTTTTGAATTTACCACTCTTGTATTGTGTGATAATGAAGAATGTATCTATGTACTATAAGATTTTTGATGCACACACTCATGATACAAAGGATTTTTGGTTAATAAATCAGATTCATGAGGTATGTGAGACTAGATAATGGAAAAACACTATAGCAATTAGTTTTCAAGTACATGAAACCCAACCTATGGAATAATGTAATAATGGAGGAGTTGGATTCGTGGGGATGTATCAAGTAAAGGTCATGGTGGTAGAGATAAATACATGTGGAAAAGGTTACACTTGTGGTTCCCTAATCATTACCAACGTGATTGTCCCGAGAATAAGTTGTGTGCATTTTATGGAAAGCAACATAAGGTCGAGAATTTTCTAGATCTTTATGAGCATATGTGTAAGAAAAAAGAAGGAAAAATTCATAGGAATGATCAAGGTGTGGTGAATGAAGAGTGATCAATGGATTTCAAAGAATATTCATGATCCTAAGTTACAACCTTTATTGGTCACTACGCTTGCTAAAGTAATGCATGTGCAACCCTCTTAAGGCTAAACCACTCATTAAGAGAGTAGTTATGCATGCCAAGTATCTAGATGTTTCTCATCAGAAGGAGGTCTATCAAGAGACTACGATAATCCTCGAGAGAGCTTCAAGGTTAGATACAATTATTGAAGGAGTAAGTGCGTGAGAGGAAATGAGCGAAGAATTTCGAGCTCCCACATAAATATGTGGATGATTTGAAGGAAGTATGCAAGATGCTGAAAAAATAGAATATTATTCCACTATTAGGGGAATGGATATGCGAGAAGGTATTATGCACTGGAGTTGAGCATGAGAAACAAATACTACATATAAACCTACCCCTACGAACCATGAGTATGATAAGGAGACTACTTTATATGTAGTGATAGATGGGTGGTTGGTAACTATTATTTTGATAAATAAAAGCATTGAGATGAATGTTTTAACTATGGATGCATGGAATTAGATAAGGATACCACCATTGTAACCATCTTCCAATGTGTTATATATGGTTGGTAAAAATGGAGCCATGCTTATTAGGGTTTTGAAGAATGCTTCAATTACCATTCATGGAGCCAAGTTTTTTAGATACTTTGAAGTGTTGGAACTAGATGAAGCAAATAATTTTCCATCACTAATTGGGCATCCTTGGTGTTATTCATACAATGTTAATCTACACATCAACAAGAAATATATCAATTTCAAGAACATGGATGAACAAGTGATCATACCCTTGGATGATGTGAAGGTTACACTCTATCTTGAGCTCGTGAGAGAAGAAGAGCTAAAAAAATGTACTCACATATAGAAAGAGACCCCGAGATTTTGGAACCATCCAAGGAAGGTGTACTTCAAAGTGGGAAGATGTGCACTCGATAAGCAACACTACTAGTGTTTCTTGAGATAACTAGGCTCATGGCATGTTTAAGATGGTCGGAGTACAAGATTAAGGGGAGAGTAACTAGAATCATTAGGCCACACATGGTCGGGAGCTCAGAAGATCCCAATTACCTAGGTATCTTGGTGAACAAAATCTTGAATATTTCTTGTATCATGTATGAACAATGGAAAAATGATGGTGATCAAATGAATATGTAGGTTTATACTTTTTGTAGAATAATAGTGTGCTAGTGTGAAACACATAGAGACAACTTATTGGGATGGATAGAAGTAAGAATCTCCATTTCCATGAGGTTCACTTAGATCAATGTGCCTACACTTATCTATGATTAGGACAAGAAGACTCATACTTTGGTACACTTTCGTAACTATGAGAGATAATGGTCATAAGGCTAAGAGGCACTACCACCATATCTGTGAATGCATAATTTATACTCCACTCTATACATATGTGCACACGTGTGGTATGTGTTTAATGAGCTCAAGAAAGATATTATAGGATAGTGTGATATGAATGAAGGTATAGTTCATTATTTTTATTAATTTTCTAATAAACCTCTAGTCTAAAAAGGCTTCCAGATCATGAAGAACATCACAATGGGGGATAGTGTGAAAGTAGAGGAGCTCATGCTCAAGTTTCTTAGAGAAATTTACTTTCAGGCATGTATGGATATAGAGGAGACAAAAGAGATATAAATTGGTCATTCCTAAAAGAAGAAAGAGAAAGGAAATCTAGTCTACCTTATTTATGATGAGGAAGTGGATAATTTGGATGTTAACCACACTCAAGGTGCACACGAGGTACTAGATATTATAGATGAAAAGGAATGTGGGAACCATTCTCTAATTAAAATAAAGAAGGAAAACATAGGCACTAAGGATGCACCAAAAGAAGCCATCATTGGGGATTAATGGTTCGAATAGAGGTATAAAAGATCATCAAGGTTTTGCATGAATTTCAGGAATTATTTCCAAGAGGTTACCATGAGTTGAAGGGAGTAGATAACTCATTGGGTGAGATTAAAATTAAGTTGAAAGAAGGCACACGCTAGGTTTGAAGAAGCCCTATAGGATGAACCCGAATATGTGTGTAAAGGTGAAAGAAGAGATAGATAAGATGCTTAAGTCTGGAATCATTGAATCAATTAAGGAATGTAAATGGTTTATTCCTATGGTAATCAACATTAAAAAGGATGGATGCATCAGGATTTGTGTAAATTACAAGGAACTTAATGCTTCGTGTGTTCTAGACCCTTTTCCTATGCCATTCATGAAGAAATCATTGATGGTGTTACGGGGTGCAAAATTTACTCCTCTACTGATGGATTTTCTAGGATATTATCAAGTGTGCATTGTGCATGAAGACCAGGAGAAGACCACCTTCACCACTAAATGGGAAGATATGCATACATTTTCATTCCATTTGGATTATAGAATGCACTCTTTTAATTTTCACACATTGTTGTGTAGGACTTTCATGATTTCATCCATAAGTTCTTGCAAGTTTACCTTGATGATTGGAAAATTTATGGTTTGGTTAAGGATCACTATGATAAATTAGGATAACATTTAAGAGATGTAGGAAGTTGATAATTTCTCTTAAAATTAAGAAGTGTATTTTTACTACACCTTTTGGCACTTTTCTTGGGAACATCATTTATAAGGATGGGTTGTTGGTATATTTGGCGAAGATAGAAATAATTTTAGGGTTAGAAGAACCTACCAACTAGAGTGTTGTATGCAGATTTTTGGGGAATACTTGTTATTATAGGAAATTTATCAAGGATATGCAAATATTGTTGTGCCCGTGGATGAATTACTCAAATCTAGGGAACATTTTATTGGGACGACACACAGAGTAGCAGGCATTTGAAACATTGAAGGATAAGATTACCACTGCACCTATCTTGCACTTTCCTTCATGGAAAAACCCTTTCATGTACATGTTGATGCCTCTGGTATGGAAATTTTCATAGTCTTGGCATAACCTAGAGAGGGTAATGTGGATCATCCCATATACTTTGTGAGCGGAATTTGACACCAAAAAAGAATAATTATATTATAATAGAGCGGAAGGAATTTTCTATGATCTTCGCGCTTCATAAGTTTCAAGAGTACTTGTTAGCTATGTCATTTATTTTCTATACTGAGACCACATGGCATTGAAATATTTGGTCAACAAGGACATGTCTGCTGGTGAAAATTCATTTTTCAAGAGTTTGATTTCACAATTGTTGTGATGCTAGAAAAGAGAAATTTGGGACTTGATAATTTATCAAGGATCAACTCTGGTGAGGAAATGCAAAGTATTAAGGATACAATTCCTGATTCATAATTGTTTAGGTTGAATCACACACCCACATATCTGGAGGATATAGCAATATTTTTATGCATTACACTTGTGCCTAAGGGGATGAAAACATTACAAATGAAGCAACTTTCTATATGTGTGATGCCCTATCATCTCATTGGATTTGACTTGTACATTATGGGTCGTGATGAGGTTTTGAACCAATGTGTCCTAGAACATGAGCATGAATCAATCATGGAAGAAGCTCATGGAGGTACTGCAATAGGAAATTATGCATCGGATGTGACTTCCTGAAAGATCCTCTTGAAGTTGGTACATATTATTGGAAATAATCTTGCACAATAAAAACACCAAATAAAATAATATTAGAATAATTTTCAATTCATTCGGGATATATCTTCATTTACATTGAGAGGTATAAATACACATATGATCTCCTATTAAATAGGAGTCATCCTTTATCCCACATATCTCTCAACCTTCCACTAATCTCTCTCAATCCCTTAGTTATCTCAACACACTCAACTAATCCTAAAAATACCAACATGAGTTGTTTATACAACAAACTCACAACTAATATATAAAACCTATATTATTAATATGAGATATATTTTCTCATATTTAATAATATTACATTTTATTTATTCACCCATATATATTATCTCCATGATAATATATATTACAATAAAACATTCACCAATGTAAACAATATAATATTCCTAAGATATCCTTTTAGTAGGAATTTGGTGGGAGACTTTTACAAGTATACTAAGGCATTTGTTAAAGCATGTGATCATTGTTAGAGAGTTAGAAAGCCTAGGAGTAGGGATGAGATGCCCCTAAGACCTATTGTGAGCATGAAACCTTTTGAGAATAGGGATGTTTATTTTGTACATCCTATTGCACACCATCCACCTGTAGGATTAGAGAATGCTACATAATTACATGTATAAATTATTTGACTAGGTGGGTAGAGGATGTGCCTACAAAGGATTATACTTTAGCCATAGTAGTGAGGTTCCTTTGGGAAAACATCATTAGTAGGTATGGTTGTCCATTAAGCCTAACCAATGATAGAGGAACTCATTTCTTGAATGAGACAATATAAATTTTGTTAGCATAGTTTATGGTGGCACACCACGAAACTACCCCTTATCACCGTCAAACTAATGGTACTACATAATATTTCAACAAGATTTTGGGATAGACTTTGATGAAGATTTTTGATGTTGGAAGGAAGGATTAGGATGATAAAGTATCAATTGTAATTTGTTCTTACAAGAAAACATGTAAAATGTTGAACAAGGCCACACCCTTTTAGTTGGTGTTTATACAAGACAGAGGCACTATTACCTATGGATTTATTATTACCATCCATGTTTATTACACACACAAGATTATTATCGAGGAAAATGCTATGGAAGAGTGCATTGAGAAAATAATGTAACTAGATGAGTGGCATGCCATTTTACGTTGGATTCATAAGATAGAAGGTACGACATAAGGATTGGAATGATAGGCACATTAAGAAAAAATTGTTTATATTTGGAAAGATAGTACTTCTCTATGACTCCAAGTTTGTGTGCCACATAGGAATTTTTAAGGTGCCTTGGTTGGGACCTTTTGTAGTAACTAAGATACTTGAATCAAACACATGTCAATTAGAGGTGTTGGATGACACTTTGTTTCTCGATTACTTCAATGGGAGTAGGTTGAATCCCTACTTTAAATAAGTTTATTTTGGTGTTTATAATAAGGTAGTATTTCCACTTAGATTAAATTTCCCTTTCATGTTTTTTTTTTTCCTTTCCTCATTTTTTTAATAAGTGTTCTTGTGTGAAGGAAGTTGATTATTATATCTTGAGTTCATGCATAGTGTACTGTGTATAGTTATAGTGTGGGGTGAACTCCGTGCAAGTGCATGAAGAAGTGTTTTGAGACTTATGGTAAAATTAGTGTAGATGTGCATGAAATGGTGGAAAGGTGGGATTTGGTTAAAATTTGTGCATGAGAAGAAGAAAATGGTCTCATAGGTTCTTAGAATGATGGTGCTTTGATGAAAATTTCTCATATTGAAGACAACGCAAGAAAGGGTCCACGCAGTGTAACATGAGGTAGGCAGTAGTAGGATGGATGAATTACTATATGGATAAGAGGAAGATGCGTTGTGGTGCAATGGAGTATGTATAAGGATGTTTGTATCCCAAAGTATTAAGCACGTCGGAAGGTTATGTTTTCCAGTATGGAAGAAAGTAGAGAAAAGTGTGGAAAAATTAAAAATAATCTTTAAAGTTGCATAGATGACGGTAGTAGGAGAGGAGAAATTAATGCGATAAAAATTGTAGAATCTATAAAAAGGGTGCTTGAGAGAGTTTATTTCACCTTACCTTGCGAAGAAATTAGGAGTTTGAAAGTGTGAATTGGTACACCTTGTGTGAATTTGTATGTGAATTAGAAGAATCGAACAACCCAAGTTAAGAAATCACATAACCTATTTATCGAGCTCCTTTAGGAAGAAGTTTGAATCTTGAGGAAGGCATGGAGGCTTATTTTCAAAAGAGTAGGGTTTGTAGATTTATTTGAGATAGTTTTGTAGATAAACACGTACATAGAATTGGATTTCAGAGCATGATTTGGTTGCAGAAAGACCAAGGGGTGAATTCATGTAATGAGGATGGAGAAATCTAATTGTCATGGATGACTCGGGAAAAGGATTTCAGGGAACCTAGGGCACAAAATCATAATTTTAAAATTTAGAATTTTTCATAGTCAACAACATGGTAGGAAGGAAATTATCAACCATCTCGCCAAAGGAAATTGAAATTGAAACAGAAAAGGAAAGGAGAATCTCTTATTTGAGGGTGCACTTTGGAGGAATGGTACTTAGAAATGTAGTACCCATAGGGTGTAATTATGGGGCAGGAATGGGTGGCCCACATAAGGAATAGAAAGGTTAGCAAATATAATCATTTCTTAGAATCAAATGAGCAAAAAATAGAAAATGATCGATCCGAAAAAAAATGAGAGGACCTCTAATGGAAAGATGATCTATGATGACAAAAGTTACAAGGACTTGGAAATCACAGGGGTTCTTCAACTCTATGAGATCTCTTATTTTGGAAAACCCGAGTGAATCTATCATTTGTTAATGTAGTGAGTCTACGAGGACTATTTTTATTTTATGGGTAGAAGGATGTACCTCACTACACAATTGACTAGAAAACTCACTAGTATGTGCGATTCGAGTGTTAAAATAGAGAATGACTTGGATGATGGTGCTAGAGTGGAGGTCATTTCCACTACCTTGAAGTATCAAAGAGGGGGTCGAGTAATGGACATCATCAAAATTACTAACCCTATTATTATATTTCATGTGTAACTGTCACCAAGGTTGAAATAGAGAGATGGACCCAAGTAAACAAGAGGTAGCTCCACATTTCACCGAATATGATTGATGGAATAGTGTACAATATTTATTACTTCATTGTTAAGGGAATCATAGAGCAAGTGCATCTTGAAGATAAAATCATTCGTAGAGTGATTATCCTCTTGATTTTCTTCACATAGATTGGGGTACCTAAACGGCCAAATGACAAGAGGTGGAAGTATCCATGAGACCAAATCCCTCGTGAAGATATTTGTCAAGTATAACTGTGATGAGATCAAGAATGCATATAAGTTAAGGGTGGATAAATGGTACAAGAGAATGTGAAAGGAATTTAAACATGAGTGGTAGATTCCAAGTGAGTTTCCATCACTCTATAAGGGAAATTAGAGTTTGCGGTAAATCAACACTTCTTCCTTTAGAGATTCTATTTGAAGACTTGTAAAATGAGACCTTGGTACAAAATCCCTTTTTACTTTACAACATGGTACTTCCAATCATCTTTGAATAGATTCTTAGTTGCACACAAGCTAAATTTCAATACGAGAAAAGGTGGATTATCATTACCATATTCTACGCAAGAAGTATGTCTATCCCGTAAAAGAACACATATGTAGCAACTATGATATCGAGATGCTACCAATATCAACTCCAAAAATCTGGAAATAGTTAATCAAGAGGTAGAAAAAGTTTATATTTACTTGAATCATAAGATAGTCAATGGGAAGTATGTTGAAGGTGATATTAAGATCCAAAACCCACCTAAGGGAAGGAAAAAAATTAGTAAAAAAAGGATGCATGAGGAGACCCCCCTGTCAGGATGAAGAAGGAGAGGATAAATAATAAGAGGATTTACACAAAGAAATCGAGAGAGGTTAGAGTACATATGGCACAACCAATAAGTATCCAAAATCCAATTCTAAAGAATAATACCCACGTATAGAAGAAACCCAATGTGGTTACAATTCGGAGACTAAGGAGGAGGAGAAGTTTGCTGAGGAGATACCACCTATATCATCACTAATTCATAATCTGGAGGATTAAGATGAGGGAGAGAGTGACACATGTTATGAGGAAAGGACAGAAAAATAAGGACAAAGCTTAAGGACCGAGAGGAATGTCATGGTGAGCCCCGAAAAAAGACAGAGGTGGAAAACATGAAGAGGAAGATCACGATGTTGAGCACACGCTTGAGCACGAGGAGGAATAGATGGTTAATTTCACATTTATAGGGGAAGATACAAATATGAGAGAAGTGAGTGGTGTACTTCACTCAATTTTTCTCACAAAATCATGTAATTTAGATATTATTTAATCCTTATTTCATTCTAATATTTAAAAGGTTCTTGAGTGAAGAAAGAATTTCATCATTCTCAACATTTTACATCCATATGCCTAGTATGTTTCGGTCATCTTCCATTATTTTAGCCCAAATGGGGTGCCCACGCAAATCTTGGGGTGCCAATGGGTTCCTTATTTCTACCATGGACACCCAAATCCTTTTGTATTTTTTTCAGCCACTTTTTGGCTCTCTTTCTAGCCATTTTGGCTTCTTATATTTTTGGTGTTCGGTAATTTTGGGGTTAATTACGAAATTATATCAAAGGAACCCTATAAATATAAATCTATGAGACCATAATGAGGGACCAAGAACTAGTTGCTACCATCATTCATCTAGAGTTGTATCCACTTGGAGATCATTTGGATCCATTAGCTTCATCACAAGGAAAAGGATGGTTCATCCGAATCACACTTTATAGGGGAAGGATTCTATCCCATTCCATGCACACATTCTATTACATTTTCTACATTTATTTATTGCTTTCTAATTCACAAAGTATGATTTCCATAAGAACACATAGGACACATTATGCACACACACACACACACACACACACACACACACACACACACACACACACACACACACACACACACACACACACACACACACACACACACCAAAACTACATTTAGGTCTGAAATGTAGTGTAGCGCTCAGTTAGTAAGCCCATTGTTATGGCAACTAAGGTCATCAGAGCCATTAATTTGCATTCTAATTTTTTAAGGTTTTGATACTTCTTGTGGATTTCTTACGGTATTTCTATTCATCTTGGATTATCAAGTGACTCTGGAGTAGGGAATCGAATATAACATAACACAAAATGAGGGTTTCATACCACTTGCGGACTTATGAGATTCAATTCTAGATCTTTTACACGTATCTCGGGTGAGTATTGTGTATACCAAAGCACCCTTAGGTGCCTCAATCCCTCTCCAGGTGCTCCAATCTAGCTAGATAGTCTAGATCCATCCTTTTTGGAGATTCTACATAGTCATTCTTGCTTCTTGTTCCTCTAGTAATTTCTATAACACAGTCCTGCAATATCATCATATCGAGTTGATTTGTTTCCTTTCCTCTCTTGCACAGTAGGGTTAACATTTCTTTTCACATAATTACTTGGATCGTTTACATACTTTCTTTACTACATTTATTTATTGCATTTACATGTCGTTGTAGAATAGATTAACTATAGGATATCCCCTATATCCCATTTTATGTTAATCATTTTGGTGAACCCCACGTTTTAACACTTCTTTTTTACCATGTCATCTCCTTATAAAGTTATGGCTCAATCTTCTTATCCTAACTTTGCACCAACTAAGATTTCAGGAATATCTACAACTACTACTTATTTCATGCATGTATGTACCCAACATCCTCCTCTCTTTTGTCACACCTCGGGTAATCTATCAATTAATGTAGTTACTACTCGTCATGCTCGTCTTAATCCTCCTACGGCTCCACCTCGCCTCTATTCCTCCACCCATTACTTCGGCACCTCCTCCTACTACTTCTAAGGGCTATGACATTATTGAGAAACTTAAAAATATGCCCGCTAATATCTCTCTTTATGACTTGTGTAATACACCGATTGTTGTAACATGTTAGAAGTTGTTATCGCTGAATGACAACACCCTTTGATCTGTCAAATGTGTGTGATTGAGCTACCGTCATGACTGGGTAATATGGGACCATATCTCAAGTTATGGGACTTGCAGAATTTAGATGAACCTCTAGAGAAGGTTGGCTCCTCTGCCTAATCCTAATGTTAAAGAAATCCTAAGAAAGTAAATGTAGCTAACTAATCCTAAACTAGCCATTCCAAGGGACCAAGGAGAGAGAAAGGGTTAGAAAGATGTATGAAAGGGAAATCCTAAGCTAAAGAGGTGATAGAACCCAAAGGGGGCTAAAGCACATCCTTCTTAAGGGAGAATGATAGTGTAAAATACAACAAGAGAATACCGGACATATGTGACACAAAACCAAGCTCCATTCACAACCAAATCTCCATTAAACACAACAACATTTACCTGCAAATGAAAGAAAACATGCACAAAATAGAACAATAGCAAAGGAGAGGAAAGAGAATGCAAGAAAAATGAGAAAGGGTTGAGAAAACACCACAATACACAATTTTATTTCTCTATGATTTATACTATCCATTATATTTACAAAATATAGGCACCGTTCTCATTGTTGCAGAGACTCACAACCCTTGGATGTAGATCGGGCTTCTAGGTTGATCACTCTAGCATCCAATGTGATTGCACAACGTGAAACCTCTCTCCAAGTGTGGGGACTTGTAAACCGAGAGAGGAATCTCCAAATTAGAGGCTGATTCCTCAAACTCCTCCGATTTAGATCTATATTTTCAAAACTACAGAGGTTTAGATCCTAATCCTACTCTAACTTGCAAAGAGACAGGGGGTAGAAGTGCAAGATTTGAAACTAACTTAAGATGGTGATGCACCAAAAGGAGTGGTGAAACATATTTGTCATGCAAGTAAACACGTACCAAAGTTCACAACATAAAACATACACAGACTCGATAAGGTATAATTTAGGATTTGAAATGAAGCAAATAATACAAACTAAGGACTGAAAACCATTCACAGTAGCTTGCATTATCATTTCCAAAGGTCAATATCATCAGATTATAACCTCGAGAGAGGTAAAAACTATTACAATCCTTTGGAGAGGTCTGATTCTTGTATCAATCACTTGCTGGAGGTGAAAGAAGAACTCTGCTATGTCAAAAATTGTTCCCCCCTTCAGAAATGAGCCAAATCTGGCTTTTACATTGCATGGTCAATCCCGGGGACGAAAACGTGCAAAGACATGAGATCCCATCCCTCCTTGACTGCAAGTGCATTAAAACAGCATGGGGACCTTACAAACCCATACCCTGTCATTTTGACTGGATTATAGGAGAATGCGACCCATTCTGCATTAAATCTGGTCGCTGGAATGTCACTTCTGGCCATGAACACGTGTCAGAGCCATTTCTCAATTTTCTCTCCAGACTACACCAAAACTCAAGATTAACCCTAAAATCATGTAGATAATTTCACAAGCTTTCCGTTGATATAAAGAATGTGCAAATCCGAGCTCTGGATCGAAAGATATGTCAATCTGAAGATTTAGGGCACAAAACAGGCGAAAATGCATTTTGAAATTTTTCCCGCGCTCTGCCACCTGGATGACACATGGCACGCGCTGATTGGATATGTAATTCTCTCTCCTCTCTGTCCCATGGGTTTTCCTACTTCATTGGACATGTGTCCTCTTTTGATTGGCTCGGGTCAGTGCTTGAAACCTCGCCCTTTGACTTTTGGACTTTCTCCCTTGTGACACGTGTCACAATTTGATTGGTCTGCGGGTCTATCACCTTTTCACGCCCTTCGCGTCTTTTTGTCCCAGATGTCCCAGTGCTATTTGGGACAGAATCCTCCGATCCACCTGAAATGGGCTTCCTTGTCCCTTATCTGCCGATGACATGCGGCGCAATTTGATTGGCTCTCGGCTTTTTCGGTTATCCGCGTCCCACGCGTCCCTTTGTCCCAACTGTCCCAATATGAAATTTCTCTGTTTCGGGTGGACGGCGCCAGTTTGCACCTTCCGCGCACTCACGGCCCGATGTTCCAAAGTGTGTGAAATTTCCTCGTTCTCCGGCCCAACCGGCTGGTTTCACGCCCTTCGTGTACCTTTGTCCCACTTGCTCCTAGGTATGCCCTCGGACAAATTCTTCCGGCTCGCCTTTGATTTGGCTTGTTGGCATTCCTTTGTCCCACATGTCCCAAAGTAGTTAGTTGATTCTCTTCTCCTTTGGCTGAACCAATTTCGCGTCCCACGTACTTACTTTGGCCCGACTGTCCCAGTGCTAAAGTTCTCTGTTTCGCCGATCCAGCGGTTCGCGTCCTCATGGCCCAAATGTCCCAAACTGTTTTGCTCAGTAGTTAGTCAATTTTTCTTCCTCCTTCGGCCGGATCGGCTTCTCGCACCTGCACGTCCTTCTATCCCAGATGTCCCTTTGCTTCGTGGGCCACCTGGAGGCTTTTCGGCCGATCCGCGTCTCGATGTCCCTCACGTCCCTACTGTTGCGAGGACTAGGACTTAGCCAATTTTCATGATTTTTCCTGTCCCAAGCTTGTTTTTGCAGCTTTTTCACCTTTTCTCAGAACTTGCTCTTTTCAACCTGGACAGGAGAGTTAGGATAAATATGAGGGGACCCTGGAAACATGATTTTTTCCCTGGATCAATCAATTTGCCTGGGACTTGAGAATTTTGATGTATGTTATCAATTCAACCCTGGGGGTGAATTTGGATAACAATTTAGCGACTTCAATGGGATACCCTTTTAGGTAGAAGATACCATTGCCTTAAGTAGTCCGTTGGGCATGGAGTCATCAAATATTCATTTAGGACCCTAACTGACTCAGAATGTGCAAGGAGGAAGATGGAATGTTACCTGATGAAAGCAAGGATTGCTAAACATCTCCATGGACAACGAAGCTATGCCAAAGCACTTAGGGAAAACAAAACTAACCTACAGCAAAACAATGTGCACAAGCACTTGGAGGAAAGAAAATCTAATCGATATTTACAAAGGTAGTGAACTTCCCTCTAGAAGCAACGCTTGAGATAGATTCCATTGACTGGAATCTGCAGTTCTTCACCATCCAATGAGGCCAATTGGAAAGCATTGTTGTTCTTGCACTTTGTGACCATATATGGGCCACTTACAAATGGCATCAAATTCTTAATGCCTTCCTAGTTTTTCTCTATCCACATCCCATTTCAACACTAGATCTCCAACTTGAAAAGATCTATCCTTGGCCTTTCTATCAAAGGTCTTCTTGATCAAAGCTTGATCCTTTTCCATTGCTTGGGATGCCTGATTTCTGATCTCTTGCAACTCCATCAACTCTGCATACCTCACCTCCATGGGCTCAAATTCAAGCAACTCTAGCTGCTTCATGAGTTCCAACGTTGGCAACTCAAGTGACATGGGCAAGATTTCCTCTCTTCCATAGACAAGCCTAAATGGAGAGTTACCTGTGGATCTTTTAGGAGTGATCCTATCAGCCCATAAGGCTGATTTCAGCTTGGTATGCCAAGACCTCTGATTCTCATCAAGAGTCCTCCTAATGATCCTCAACAAGTTCTTATTTGTAGACTCGGCCTGACCATTGCCCTGAGGGTAATAGTTCGATGAAGTGCTTAGGTAAATACCGTTCTTGACAGCCCACTCACTCACCCTGGATCCAATGAATGCCAATGCATTATCAAAGATTATTGTAGCAGTACACCAAATCTGGTTATTATCCCCGCATAAAAGTCTAAGATGCTAGACTTGTTTGCCTCTGATGAGTCTCTTTATCTGTCCATTTGGTGAAGTAGTATGTGGCACAAAATCCATTTGTGCCCTTGGCTTGAATTGGGATTAATGACTCAATGAAGTTCAAACCCCATTGCATGAATGGCTGGTCAACTGAGATTGGATGCAATGGAAGGGCAGCAAGTCTCTCTTTTCCCCGTGAAGAATGCACAATTCTTACACCTCTTGATCCATGCATAGCAATCATTTGAAGATTTTAGGCCAATAATAACCAGCCTTCATGATTTTTAGAGCTATCACTCTTGGTGCAAAATGGCCACCACAATTTGGTCCACCATGAAACTCTTCCAACACCCTTTGAATCGACTGTGCTAATGCATCTCAAAGAAGACTCCATTCACATCTTTCTTGAACAAAACTCCATCGAAAATGGCATACAAAATAGCCTGCAACCTGAAGTGTCTCCTTTGGGTCTTGTTCATCTCTGAGGGCATAGGCCTACGCTAGGAAGTGCATAATACCTTGGGTCTAGCAAGGAGTTGGGGCAGCATTGTCTTCTTCTTGTTTGCCACTTGGCTCATGATTTATACTCCCCGGTGTCAAAACAGCCTCTTCTTCATTGCATACTTCTTTTTGTTTCCCCAAAACTAGCTGCTCACACAATCCTTTCCCTCTTACCAGCTTGGTGATCTTGATCTCAATGTCATACTCCATGACACGGGTGATCCAACCTACCCTTTTCTCATTCAAATCCTTGTTGAGGAGGAAATCCTTAACCCCAGCATGTGAGACCAGCAATTGAATCTTATTGTTTGAGACCAAATGTCTGAACTTCTTCAAGCTCCTGATGACAGCAAGGACATGCTTTTCGATGAAAGAATACTTTATTTCATAATCTTCCAAGGTTTGGCTGAAGAATGCTATGGGCTGTTCTAAACCTTCTCTATTCAGCTATGTTAAGATAGCTGAGATTGTGTCTGATCCTCCAAACGCATACAACATGAATTCCTTTGAAAATTCTAGGTTGATAAGAGTTGGAGCTTGTGATATTGCATGCTTGATGCTTTCAAAACTCTCTTTGCCTTCTGCTGTCCATTTGAATGCCAAACTCTTCTTCAACATCATTGTTAGAGGCTTCACAAGAGTGGCAAAATTAGGCACAAATATGTGGACAAAGTTTATCCTTCCTAAGAAGCTTTGAAGAGATTTCTTGTGGTGTGGCAATGGGAGCGTTCGGATGGCTTCAACCCTTTCAGGATCAATTGTTAGCCCTTCCCTAGAGACAATGTGGCCCAACAATTTGCCCTCGTGTGCCAAGAATATACACTTCTTTGGATTCAACGACACTCCGAACCTTCTACACCTCTGAAACACTTGCCTGAGGTGAAAGAGATGGTCTGCTGCATTCTTTGAGAAGACAGTGATATCATCTAGGTATACCAGCACTATATTGTTGATTAAGCCTTTGAATGCCATATCCATAGCTTGCTGAAATGTTGCTCCGGCATTTGATAGGCCAAATGGAATCTTTTTGTAGGCATAGGTGCCCCATTTGGTGGTGAAAGCCATCTTGAATTGATCTTCTTCCTTCACCATTATCTGATTATAGCCTGAGTATCCATCAAGTAGTGAGAACCTTTCTGAACCAGCTACAACTTGCAATATTTGCTCCATGGAAGGGAGTGGGTAATGATCCTTGAGGAGGCTCTGTTCAAGTATCAAGTCAACACACAATCTGATTTCTCCATTTCTTTTCTCACTAGCACCAAGTTTGCAACCTAACTTAAGTGTTTGATGGGGAAGATGATACTCGGCCTCAATAAGCTTGCTTAACTCTTTTCTCATGAGAGGTTCAATATGGGGATTCACCGGCCTTTGTTTTTGCCTACAGATTGGATTCCTGGATCCACTCAATAGTATGTTGTGCCACTTTGGTTGAAACCTCTTAGATCTTTGTACGTCCCAAGCAAAGATATCTGGGAACTCTTGACAAAGCTTCTAACAAAATCAGATCTTTCTTGTGAGGTACTTACTTTGCCAATCTGCAATGTTTTGCCTTCTTCCACTAAAATAGGCTTTGGATCTTCACCCTTTACTTGAATGTTCGCTTTTCTTTACGGAACTGATCATTCGGGTTGAAGATTGACTCCAAGGTTATGAGGCCTTTTGGTAATTTGTTAGTTCTCACTGTACTACCCGATCACCATATTGCTACTCCAAAATTGTCTTGATTTATGGCGGAGAACTCAGCTTCTTCTTGTAGGAAATTAACAATTTGTTGATCATTCTCGAAGACTTGCCAACTTGTGTTGTTATCTGGAACAGCTGGTCTCACAACCAATTTGATATGAGGCTGAGATTTCTCACTTTTGATACTCTCTGCAACATCAAACGCAGCCCCAATTGCTGCAAGTCTGTCAGTGGCTTCATTCTTTTCCTTGGGATGGAATTGATGCTAAAAGCTTCAAAATCTTCAATAAGATCCCATACCCGATTTTTGTAGCACTTAAGCAGATCATTTTTGGCAGCATTTTTTCCTTTGACTTGGTTTACGACCAGCTCACTATCACCAAATACTTGTAAATTCCTGATGCCTTTCTTCATTGCCCAGTGCAGTCCATGAATTAAGGCTTCATACTCAGCCATGTTGTTTGAACAGGAAAACTGAAACGGAAGGCTGAGTAATACCTTATACCTTGCGGTGAAATGAGCATAGCTCCTCCTCCTGCACCTTATCTACTCCTTGATCCATCAAAGAACAGCTGCCATACTTCATTCTTGTCCTTATGATCTGGCTTGGTGATGCTGGGGAGAGGTTGATCCTCTTCATGTAAACAATAAACCCCTAGCTCAGATTCTTCTATTTCTTGATAAGGATCAAAGGCATGCACTTTGCTTGCCCATTCATCAAGAGTCAAATCTGGGATACTTCCAACCTTAGTGTCACTTCATCGAGCTGCTAGGGTGATCTTCTTGATCAAATGTTGAACAATGGGATTGATTTGGCTTGGAGTATGATGCTCAATATGAAAGTTTGCAATTGGTTCAGATCTGATTGTGGCCTTAGTACCATATCTTGTTCTGAACAACATGTGTGACCAATTAGTAGATAAGTAGCCTCCAATTTTGGCTGTGAAATCCCTTGATAAACATAGGGCAAAGAGTGGTGGCAAATCTATCACTGACACATCTTGTAAAACGGTAACGTTGGGGCATGTATGCAAGGTAAGATTCAAACCTTTAATTACTCCCATGGTTTCTACTGTTGTCCCATCCAATTGCACTACACCCTTGGAGATGACTTCATATTGAAGCCCTAGCTGATCAGCTATTTGCTTGGGCATTCTTGAACTACTTTCCCAAATTCAATCATGCAATTATGTACCAACTTGTCTCCTATGATCAATGAAACATAAAATGGAGGGGGATTCAACATTTTACCTTGCTTTGTCCTCCATGATTTCCCTTAGGTCATTTAGGCAGCATTTGTAAGCACTTTGTCTTGCATCCGAACCCACCGATTTGAAATTGGCCAATCCTCTATGGCAGCTTGTAGCAAATCTCTTTGGCCCTTCGGGATGGATAGGGATTCCCACATTGATATGTTGACGTTTGTCTTCTTCATCTCGATCAATGATAATCGAATGGTGGTGAAGATCTCTCTGTTGTCCCTTGGTTTGCACATTTACTCCTTGCACGTGGGCAGCAAATAACCGACATTTGAGTTGGCCTAGGGGTTGTTCTTGGCTGCCCTTGTGCATTTGAACTTGATTTTGCTTGCCAACCACTTGTGGAACCATGGGAGGTTGTGGATTGGTGGGGGCTAATGGTTGTTCTTCACCCAAATTTCTCCTCTTTGACCTTGTGTTGGCTGCAACACTTTGAGAGGGTATTTGATTCATACCACAGAAATCTTCACACGCCTGCTAATTGACAAGAGTAGTTTCATTCGGAGATGTTCCTTACTAAGGTGCTTCCTGCTACTGATCTCCTTTGTGGCTAGACTCTTGCGACCCACTGATGGTTTGCACCATCAGAGCTTGATTTAATGCACCGTTAAAGCACATTGATTGGTTGTGTGGCTGACTACACGGGAAACACCAATCATATTCTTGGGCCATGTTATTTTGGACTGGCACTAATGCTTTAGAAGTAGATATGACATTAGGGTTATAGGGCTGAAATGGCCTATTAGCGGGAGGCCTTACTTGGCTTTGATTTTGATTTGCAGCCTGATTTGGTGACCTATTTTGTTGGTATGGGGGCCTAGCCTGGTATTGTGCTTGAGGCTGATACGGTCTAGCACTTTGAGCTTGCTGTCTTTTGATAGTAACCAGCTCATTTCCCAAATTTTGCAATTGCTTCATGACCTCTTGGAGTTCATTTGAAGTACTAGAGGATGAAGTAGAAGTCTCATTTGAACTTTGGTTTCTAGGAGTGGGAATAGGAGCCAAAGTGGGTGCTTGACTAGTGCTTGGATTTTCTAAGTTTGGATACAAGGGCATGGGAGGCCTAGGAGCCAGTTTACCAGCTTGAATAAGATAGTTTTCAGCTCTAATGGCAATGTTATAAGCAGCAGGTAAGGTTGTGCCTCCCATAGATTGAATTAACATAGAAATATCAGAATTCAAATCTTTAAGGTAATATAGAAAAGCACCTTCACTTTGGCCTGATTGCCACTAGAATCCTATCCCAAGACCTTTGAAACCCTCGAAGTTGAAGTTAGTCACTACTCATTGGGGCTCTTTTGATAGTTGTTAGCTGCTCCAAAAGAGACAAGTTGTCTCCTTCTCTCCAAATTACTCGTGAAGTGCAATACACAATGGTGATTCCACTTGATGATAAAACCAGCTTCAAGGCTCCTAAACCATTGCAATGCTTTACCCTTGAATGAAGATGCCAAGAACTTTGACACCACTTGCATTTCATTGATTTCATGGATTGCACAAAGGTTAGCAATATCTTTAACATGATCTCCGGAGTAGTCCGATTTTCTCCGGTGAAGTAGGGAATGTTCTTCAAGGATGCAATAGGAACCGGATGTTTTACATTGAGAGCAAGTGGGCTACTACCCATTGAAGTTGACGTATGGGTTGTTCTAAGCCATTCTAATTGGTCTTAAAACCCTTGTTGACTGAATGAAAGGCCTACCAGGTGGAGGAGTTGAGAGAGTTCTATTTGGTGGAGATGGAGACCTTTGAATCCTTCTTCCTCTTTGCCTTCTTCTTGGAGATAACTCAGTAGGTATTCAAACAACACTTCTTCTTCTCCACCTCTTGACCTTGTGGTGATTCTTCTCTTGAGTTTTCGAGGCTGCATTGCGCTGAAACCAGTTGATTCTTCCTAGTGGAGTCGCTAGATATGCAAATAATAGCTTTTATAAGAAAGAAAACCGCAGCGATGCACATCAACTTTGCTGCAAATAAAAATGAGACCTCCAGTCCCACCGGTCAGTGCCAAAACTGTTTGAGACTCACAAAGACCCTTGGATGTAGATCAGGCTTCTAGGTTGATCACTCTAGCATCCAATGTGATTGCACAACGTGGAAACCTCTCTCCAAGTGTGGGGACTTGTAAAGGCCGAGAGAGGAATCTCCAAATTAGAGGCGATTCCTCAAACTCCTCCGATTTAGATCTATATTTTTCAAAACTACTAAGGTTTAGATCCTAATCCTATTCTAACTCGCAAGAGACAGGGGTAGAAGTGCAAGATTTGAAACTAACTTAAGATGGTGATGCACAAAAGGAGTGGTGAAACATATTTGTCATGCAAGTAAACACACACCAAAGTTCACAACATAAAACATACACAGATCGATAAGGTATAATTTAGGATTTGAAATGAAGCAAATAATACAAACTAAGGACCTCAAAACCATTCACAGAGCTTGATTATCATTTCCAAAGTGTCAATATCATCAGACATTACAACCTCATAGAGGTAAAATTGTTACAATCCTTTGGAGAGGTCTCGATTCTTGTATCAATCACTTGGCTTTGGAGGTGAAAGAAGAACTCGCTATGTCAAAAATTGTTCCCTTCGAAATGAGCCAAATCTGGCTTTTACATTGCATGGGTCGAGCCCAGGGGACAGAAAACGTACAAAGACATGAAAGCCCATCCTTCCTTAATAGAGTGTGCATTAAAATGGCATGGGGGACCTTACAAACCCATACCCTATCATTTTGACCGGATTACAGGAGAATGCGACCCATTCTGCATTAAATCTGGTCGTTGGAATGTCACTTCTGGCCATGAACACGTGTCAAAGCTGTTTCTCAATTTTCTCTCTCTAGACTACACCAAAACTCAAGATTAACCCAAAATCATGTAGAGAATTTCACAAGCTTTCTGTTGATATAAAGAACGTGCAAATCCGAGCTTTGGATCAAAAGATATGTCGATCTGAAGATTTAGGGCACAAAACAGGTGAAAATGCATTTTGAAAATTTTCCCGCTCTGCCACCTGGATGACACGTGGCACGCGCTGATTGGATATGTAATTCTCTCTCCTCTCTATCCTACGGGTTTTCTTGCTTCATTGGACACGTGTCCTCTTTTGATTGGCTCGGGTCAGTGCTTGAAACCTCGCCCTTTGACTTTTGGACTTTCTCCCTTGTGACACGTGTCGCGATTTGATTGGTCCGCGGGTCTGCCGGCTTTTCATGCCCTTCGCGTCTTTTTGTCCCGGATGTCCCAGTGCTATTTGGGATAGAATCCTCCGATCCACCCGAAATGGGCTTCCTTGTCCCTTATCTGCCGATGACACGTGGCGCAATCTGATTGGCTCTCGGCTTTTTCAGCTATCCGCGTCCCACGCGTCCCTTTCGTCTGACTTTCCCAATACAAAATTTCTCTATTTTGGGTGAACCGGCGGTTCGTGCCTTCCGCACACTCACGGCCCAAATGTCCCAGAAATGCAAAGGTAAAAGTTCACTGCCCAGCCGAACCATTCCAAGGTTCAAGGCGATTTCGCGTACCTTTGTCCCACTTGCTCCCTATGCTAAAGTTCTTTGTTTCACTGATCCAGTGGTTCATGTCCTCACGGCCCAAATGTCCCAAACTATTTTGCTCAGTGAGCTTATTCAATTTTGCTACCTCCTTCACCTCGGATCGGCTTCTCGCGCCCTGTGCATCCTTCCTCCCCGTATGTCCCTTTGCTTCGCGGGCTGCCTAGAGGCTTTTCGATCGATCCGCCTTGATTTCCCTCACGTCCCTACTGTTGCGAGGACTAGGACTTAGCCAATTTTCACGGTTTTTCCTATCCCAAGCTTGTTTTTGCAGCTTTTTCACCTTTTCTCGAACTTGCTCTTTTCAACCTGACAGAGAGTTAGGATAAATATGAGGGGACCCCAGAAACATGATTTTTGCCGTGGATCAATCAATTTGTCCTGGGACTTGAGAATTCGATGTATGTTATCAATTCAACCCTGAGGGTGAATTTGGATAACAATTACATTTTTTCAGTTCGTGAGAAGGCTTCCATCTCAAGGAATTTGATAAAACAAACCGGTAGAGTTTTCCCATGCCTAGAATATCCCCACACTATTAAACGAGATTTTTTTACAATATATAGAAGAGAGAAAGAGAGAGTAAATCTTAAATTAAATATCCCAACCACTTCTTCAACAACCAAGGACCAATCAGTATTAAAATTTGTAGACCCAACATTGGCATCATTATGTTTTACAGAGCATGTACCTAAAAACCACCCCGAGTTTTTGTAATTTCACACCATTAAATCACTTTAATATGGATAAAAAAATACTTTAATCATGTATTTTTCTTCAATACCTTTCCAATGATATAAATTTTTCCTTATTTCGTTACCCGGATCAAAAGTTATGAGTGTTTGAATATTGTACATTAAAATCGTGATTGTACAAAAACGTTTCCTAGGTCCTAAATTTATACTTTGCAAACAATTTCCATGTCCCGTGAAATTTGCAAAAAAATCCATGTCCCGGTGCACTTTTAAAAAAAATAATGTCCCAGCCAAGCACTTTGAGAAAAAGTTCGATGTCTTGGTGCACTTTGCAAAAAAGGTTTCGGGGCCCAAAATTTGAAAAATATGAAGAGTTAGAAGGACTTCTTTATATTTTCGAAAAGGGGAGAAATTTCCTATCTAATGAAGATGCTTTCAGGAATCCTCAAGTACTTAAAGTATCTGAAAATTAGATTTGAAATAGTAAATGGGGAAAATTGTGTCTATTGACTAAAATAAAGTGTGAGCTTATTTTTGACAAAATTTTGGCATCTTATAAAATATCTACCTACTAGATGAGTTAATCGGTGGCCTTGAAGCATCCATTGGGCATGGATTCAATATTAACCTTAAAAAAACATCAATCTCAAATATTTAATTATGTCCCTAAACCCGCATAACTTAGTGCCAATATGAAGTTGATCTTAGCTTTGAATCAATCTTGAAATTGTCCAAAAATATTTTGAATTTTCCATGAAACCACCTCTGCCTTCCAAAAGGACCATTCCAAAACAACAAAGGCCTGTAAACACTATGTAAAAATGTAAAATCATACATGTTCCAAGTGGAAACATGCAAAGTGTGCACAAGCACTTGTTCTACTAAAAGAAAACCTACCTACTCTACTTCTACCAAAGAAATGAGAAACTTCAAAAAAATCCCACCACTGGTGATGAGAAATAGCTACCCTTTCTCACAATTTTCAGCCATGTGGATGATTTGGAATTAGATCTAGCTATGGTTAGGAGTGCAAAACTGATTGCACGCTAATTTTCCACTCCCTTCCACATCAAGGTATAAACTAAGAACAAAATAAATACCTCTTCTAATTATTGCTCGTTTGGTTCCAAGAGGTATTGTAGTCGATCTTTGGCACATTGAGACTCTTCCTCATGCTTAGAAGAAAGCATGACTATTTTTGGCTCCTCCATTGGCTCTAATGAAGCCAAGTACCTAATTAGGCAAGGTATAATCTGCTGGATTTTCCTGTTGCTCGAATTCCAACTCCAATAAGCAAGTCTTCTTACGACATTCTGAAAAGGTGACTATCTCGTGAGATGACCTTCTCTTTTTACCATCTATAGACAATTGATGTCCCCTTTTTGTGAATGGTATGGGAGAGGTGAAATATCCATTCTCTTTTCCTTCCTCTTCATCCGGTGTGATACTTGGAAGATTAAACTCCTCTAATTTTGATTCAAGGCAACTGTTGTGAAGTGCGGATTGATCTTGAATGTCTTCTTCATGGTAAAGCAGGCTCTAGTTGTTGAAGGATGGATGATGGGGCAGAAAATGCTATGATTTCAATGGTCTCTTCTCCATCAAAAATTCCTCCAAATCAAATAAGAAATCAATCTCTTCATTTTCCCGATGTGCCGTGGTCTCTCTCTCTCTTACATGATGATCTCTAAATCTGTAATTTTCTCATCATGTATAACTTCATCTTCAAACATGAATCTTGTGAGCTCAAACTTATGCTCATTTTTTATTAATTAAGCTATAAATCGAAACTAATATTGACATATCTTCAAAATCAAATGTTAATTAAAAAATGAATCATCAAGATAAGAGCTTAAAGGAATTGCTTCTTCAATGCATAAATGAAACTACATGCTAAGCTATTTCCTACTTTGTATGATCGCTAACTTAAACTATGAACCTATGAAGAACTTAAGCAATAAAAGTGGATTGTTTCTTGATCTCAATGATTTAGAATGGAATCTCACCAATAATGGATACAAGGCCATTTTGGATCTTCTCATATTACTCAATTTTGAGTGAAAGGATGCAAGATGGAGAATCTATTTCAACAATGGAGAATGGCTCAAGATCAAAATTTTTATAGTTTGCAATATTCAAAGCATGGTCCAAGAAGAAACGTAAGAAGGAGGGTTATTTATATATCTTACCCGAAGAGGAAAGGTTAGTAAATTGATGAATGTGTGATAAAGGTAAAACAAGATTATGAATGGATAAGGTTGCTTTATAAAATGTAATCTTTATTTAGAAATTTTAATTTGTCATAAGTCATGGGAGTTGGGGATGTTTTAATTAATCAAAGGTGATTAATTCATAGGTAGAGGAAGATAATTAAAGGAAAATTAGTATGATTTGTGGGATGTAAGAGAGGAATTTGATCCAATAAATGGTAATTTATTAATTTAGAGTCAGTAAGTGTTAATTAATTATTAATAATTAATTTTTTTATTAATGGTAAATAGTTTTGAAGGGACTATACCATTTTACAAAAAGGGCCTAAAAGCCAAATATAACAGTAATAACATCCATAAAAAAGGATCAACATCCAAAGTAGGCATTTAAAACATTATAAATAATTAATTAACCCAAGTAAAAGAAGATATTAATTAACAAAAGGTCATTAGTTGAAATACTTAATGATATGAAGGCTAATTAATTAACGAAAGGTTGTTGATTAACGAATATGAAGAGGAATGTTAGCTAATTATCGCAAAAATCTAATTATTATGGAAATGATGTTAAAGAGGATAATTAGTGCAATCTTAGAACTAAATCCTGTAAGTAGATTTTAGGTGTCTCACGTTTCCCCCTCTTTAGGATGGCATAAATGACGCCACTTCAAAGATAGTAGAGAAGTACAAAAGAATAAATGTTTTGAAGAGATAGAAGAAAAATTAATAGAATGAAGGATTCCCCCTCAAGTGTTGAAACCAACTTTATTTCATCATTTTGTTTAGGATCAACGCCATCGATCCTTATTAAAAAGAATGAACAAAAGTTTGGTATGACATGAAAATTCATATACGAACAAATTTCCATAGCTAAAAACACCAACTCCATGCAACATACAAAATGCAATGCAATATGAGAAAGTAAAAGATGCCTAAGTCCATGCAACATACATAATGCAATGCAATATGAGAAAGTAAACAAGATAATCACAGAGAAACATAATGCAATGTTTTCTCATCAATATTTGATTCCGACATGTGTGAATTAATGACAAGGGTTAAAATATGGTGCCCTATGCAAGAATACATGTATTTTCATCCTAAAATTCTTGTCTTTCAAGTTAAGGTTTGAAAAATTTTGAGTCGATCATGTGGAGTATTGGATAGTGTCGAGCCCGGTATTGTTTGCGATTTTCCATTTTGTGGAGAACAATCTAAAGCTAGGCATAATGGTGGAGTTTTTCCTTCTTTTTATTTCTTCTTGCATCAAGGATTACGGGTGTATCCTCCTCATCGATGTTTTCCCAAAGATCCACGAGTATTATGTGGATATCTCTGATTGGATGCGGCATGCTCATGTTTCAAGTAGTAGCAGAAACCTCCACGCATCCAAACGATGCAACTCCAAGAGCAGTGCCCAAGGAATATTCCTTAAATAAGTGCAAGTTTTCCATGTGACCCAAGTCCAAAATGAAGATAAACCATCCCAAATCGGTTAAATATGAAAGCTTCAAGGATGATGCCACGTTCCTCATCGAGAAACTTCAAGGGTCAAAGCTAGGTGTAGTTCTCAAACTTGTACCATGCTTCCACATGTCTCAAGTCCAAAAAATAGAAAGAACCAATTGTTTAAATTGACTAAGTATGAGATGGTTGGTGGAAGCCTCCACGTGACTCAACGACACAATTTCAGAAGTGAAACCAAAGGGCCAATCTCCAATGAGCGCCAAATCACCACATGGTCAGAGTCAAAAGAGAGACAAAGTTGGCCGTTGAAAAGTCCAAAACCAACGTAAGGAGCCACGCGTCGACTTGGCGTAATTTCAGATGCATATACAAAGTGGAAACTCAAACGATTGCCACCTCTCCACATGTCCAAAGTCAAATATTAAGCCCACATAGAAAGTCAAAGTAGGAAAGTGGGCCATCGGGGAGATTTGAGAATTTGAGCCTTGTTTTCATTAAAGGAGCTTAAAGTTAAAAAGTGACTGCAGCCCCGCCCATGCCAAGGGAAAAATTCAAATATTAAGCCCGCATCGAAGGTCAAAGTGGGAAGTGGGCCGAGCAGAGCAATTTGTGTTTTTGAGCCCGCGTTGAAAAGAAGTAAAATTATAAAAGTAAACCACAACTCTATCCCCACTTAAGTAAGGCCACGTGTCAAGACTATATCAAAAGTGGGTGGGTGGGCCAAAATGTTCCAAAGTTCCATTTCTCCAAAGGGCACAAAATGCAAAAGGTGTCCTCATGCCCGCTTCATTTTAAATCTCTCCCATGTGGATGGCTCACATTCAAAGTTTGCAGGGACAGATTGAACGGTTGTGATTCAATGCGTCTGGTTTTGAGACATGGAAACGGCCGAGGCATTAGAGAGACTCAGGTATCAATTTCTCGAATTATTTTTCATCATTATTTGAATCAATGTAACCATTCTTGAAAATATTTAATGGCTTCTCCATGTTGTTTTTGGGTTAGATCCTGGTAATCTATAAGGTAATAGATTCAAAGTAATCAATACAAAATTTTTCCCCTTTCTTCCTCTACTTTTCTTCTTTCCATGTCTAAAACTTAGGAATCATCAATCTCTTATGATAAGAAACTTTGTGTTCTTGTTTATATGATTTCTGGAACTTTGTGTCTTTGGAATTATACTAGTTATGAAAGTGAATGATTCTATTCTACATCTCCCTAGTTCAATACGTATAAGGTGATACTCTGCCATCTATATCTCCTGAAGGTATTGTTATGTTCTTCCTTCCTCATCTCCTTAATTCTTCCATCCTTTTGTATTGATGATCTTTGGGCATAAAACGTTTCAAAGGATCAGAATCCACACTTTGAAAGTTGTACATTTGTATATAAGTTTGTTGCTTGCTTTCAATAAGGGAACCTCTCCCATTAAAGAGGAGGGACTTGTTGTCCCCTAACTATGGTTTGTTAAAAGGATCATTTTAAAAACCCAACAATTTTTGGTGAATCCACTGGGGATTTCATTTCAAATGGATCCCTTTCTAAAAATAACAACTTCAAGATCATTGTTGGTCTGGTGACTCTATGGTATACACGTGGGAGGAAAGCTCTCGGGGTTGAGGATTCCCATTTTCAAATTTTGGAAAAACAAAACTTCTCTCTTCCAGAAGAAGGAACATAGGGACTCGTTCTACAAGCACACCTCCTACTAAAGATAAAAATTCCAAAGATAGCATTCCTCAGGAACATCTCAGTCCTAATCTTCATGCTTTGATTCTTGTTGGTGTTTTAGTTCCCCTTCAGTCAATTTTTCCAAAGATGGTAGTTCTTTTGCCTTGGGGACAATAGGTTGGGCCTCTTTCTCTTCCTCAGCCATTACATGAGTTTCCTAGGGGTAACAGGAAAAGTTTTCCCAAGTTTTGGGGTGATGGGAAGGTTCATCTAGATGAACACATTGCAGCCTTCATTGTTGTATGTGGGATTCTTGGAGTTGAACATGAAGATGTCTCTGCGTTATGATTTTTTTGGAGACATTACAGATTATGCTTTGTTGATTGGTTCTACCATCTTCCTGTTGGGTCTATCACTAATTGGAATACCATGACGACTCAGTTTGAGCAGTATTTCAAACCTGCTGAAGATGTGCATGCTCTGTTAGCACAAATTTCTCATATCAAGAAGGATCCATTTGAACCCATGAGGGATTTTGTGGCTAAATTTAACAAGCTAATTAATAAAATTCCACAGAACACTCATCTAGTGGATCAAATCCAAAAGTGATTCTTCCTCAATGCCTAGTTTCTTGAAGTGAGTTATGCACTAAGAATATCCAACCTTATAGCTTTTGATGTTGATCAACATTTAGCTATCAGTGTTGAGGATGATTTGATCATGTCTGGTAAGTTGAAAAGAGAATCCTCCAAATCTAAAGATTCTTCCTCTTCCTCTTCCCTAGAGCCAGTTTTGATTAATTAATATATAAGCTTGCACATGATCTCATTGATCTCAAGATACATTTGGCGCAGCATACCACTTATGAAGATGTTCCAAAAATAATTTTCAGCCCTAGAACCACCTACCTTCCTCTCAGACTAGATTGGCTATTGAAGGCCCACCCATCAAGGTTCTGGTCAATGCAACTTGTGAAGTTGAAGAACCTGATGATGAGGAGTGTAATGAACTATATGAAGAACCAGAAGAAGAAGTTGAAGAACTGGAAGAGCTTGGTGGATCACAAGTTCATTTCCTCACTAATGAAGGTATGGATGATGAAGATGAATATGAGGAAAGAGTGATAGATATGAATAGTGATTCATATGTTGTTATGACTCGGGAGAAAACAAATAGAAAAGAGAAAGTGGTGCAGCTTGCCAAGAAGTCTAAGGAGCTTCCTACAACTATTCCAATGATTACAAGATGAGGAGCTCGATTCCCTCTCGCCTCCACACAAAAGGTGACTAAATCTAATCCTCCTCCTACTTCTATTTCCAAAATCCTTCTCCTTCAAATCTTAAAACTGATAGATCAAGAGTCTCTCAAGTTTCTAGAAATGATTCCTCATCCACCTCTAGATCTTTTGATATTATTGATCACCTTAAAAGGACTAAAATCCAAATTTCAGAGGCAGAGTTTTACCAAACCCATCCAAAAGCTTTTGCTAAAATGGTAAAATTTTTAAATTCCAAATTCAAAGTCTCATCTAGTACTTCTAAAGGTATTTTTCCCACCTCCTCTTCCTCACCTCAATCAAACCTTGTTGCTGCAATCACTTCCCCTAATTATAAAATTGAACCATTTTATATGACCCTTCTCATAGCTAGCCATAAACTCAATAACTATTTTATAGACTGGGAGCATTAGATAATGTAATGCCTATAAAGGTAGCTCCGTGCTTTGGGTCTAAACCTAACACGTGCCTTTGGTTCTGTTATTCCATGGAAAGTAGGAAAGTGCCTCTCGCTTGGAAGAAATAAAGATGCACAAGTAGCTTTTATTGTTTCCGCAGTAAAGGGTCTTAGCCACCATTTTGTTAGTTGATATTCCTCCCTCATATGGCATGTCATTGAGTAGAAATTTCTTTAAGGAGGTAGGAGGTGAGATTCAAATGGATTTGTCACATGCTTTGATCCCGTTAATGAAAAATGAAGAAGCTACTACCTGACAAATAGACTAAGTACATTGTGTAAAAGACTGATGACCCAAAAGCACATATACTCTATGAGGATGTAGGGCATGGTAACTACATGATTATGTCACAAGATGAGGCAAGGCTTCCTAAGGGAGTTATTCATGACCCCAATGGCATTTGGACTCTGGAGTTTGATGGAAGCTACTCTTCAGCTGGTTCTAGGGCTGGAGTGGTGTTGACATCTCCATAAGGGAACATTCATCCTTTCTCTTTCAAGCTCTATTTTGAAAATACAAATAATACAATTGAATATGAGGCGCTCATACTAGGATTGAGTATGGGAAAAGAAATGGGAGTGAAGAATATTTGTGCTCATGGTGATGCAGAGCTTATTGTGAAACATGTCAGAGATATTTTTCAAGTCAAGAATATCATATTGAAACATTACAAAAATCTTGTCTGGGATTCCATTGAGTTCCTTAACGCTTTCTCCATTGAAGTTGTTCTAAGAGAAAGGAACACTAGAGATGAATCTCTAGTTATCTCAGGATCTTTGTTGATTCCTCACCCAAATTTCTCTCAGGATAAGTTTACCATTGAAATGATTCATAGGCCCAGTAATGCGGATAATGAAAATAATGGCAAGTCTTCAATGATGATCAAAATTTGCTGGCAAGTCTTCAATGATGATCAAAATTTACGATCTTTCTTGGAGCTTAGGGATAATTTTGACCAACCTGTATTTTAAAGGAAGTGAGACCTTGCCTAGAGAGTGTGTATCTTCCAATGAAGGGGATATCAAGGAAGAGATAGATCAATATGGCTACATCAAATTGAAAGGTAACAAGATTCCTAAAGGGCTGGTGAGTTTGGAAGACTTGTTTGATAAGCATGATAGGTACATTAAGTCTAAAACTTCCCAAGGAGCCCGACAATCTGCTGAGTGTGAAAAAGTGAATATTGGGAGTCTTGATGAACCTAAGATGGTGAACATTGGGAAATGTTGCACTCTAGAGGAGAAGAAGAAGGCAGTAAATCTTCTGAAAAGGTATGTTAATGTCCTTTCCTATTCGTATGATGATCTCAAGGCTTTCCACCAAAGGAAAAACTCTTTATCCCTCTCGAAACTTGGGATCAAACCGATCAAGCGTAAAAAAGGAAATAAAATCCAAGGTTTCGACACTATTTTCTAGGAGATTCAGAAGTTGCTAAAGAAAAAAATCATCTTTCCTATACACCATTCAACGTGGATTTCCAACATTGTTCCTATCAAGATCTATGTGGATTTCGGAATTTGAATCAAGCTTTCTCAAGGACAAATATCCTCTCCCCATGATGGATCAGGTTTTCAAGTTATTTACAAGCTATGAGATGTTGTCTATGTTGGATGGGTTCTCTGGATACAATCAAGTGAAGGTCAGTACTTAGATCAATAGAAAACTAATTTCACTACTACTTGGGGAACCTTTTCTTATAAGATAATGCTTTTTGGTCTTATCAATGTTGGTGCCCCCTTTCGTAGAAAATGGACTTGGCTTTTGGTAGTTTTAGGGAAAGTGTGTGGTTGTTTACCTTGATGATTTGACTGTTTTCTCCAAAACAAGGGTAGATCACTTTCAGCATCTTGAATCGAGTCCTCTAGAAGTGCAGAGAGAGCATGGAGTCTATCTCAATCCAAAGAAGTTCTTATTTTGTGTCACAAAGGAAATTTGCTGGTGCACATTGTCTCCAAAGAAGGAATCAAGATAGATCTAGAAAGAGTTCAAGTAATCCAGTAGATTCCTCTTCCCATAAGTAAAAAGGGTGTTCACTCTTTCTTTGGTAAGATTAATTTCCTGAGGAGATTTATTCCTAATTTTGTAGAACTGACTATGAGAATTTATCACATGATGAAAAGAAAGCAAAAATTTAGTTAGTCTTCTAAGGGTAAGGAGGAATTTGAAGGTATTAAGAAATCCATTGCTAAGACCCCCTTCTTAGCATGTCCTAATTTCAATAAGGACTTTATCATATATTGTTATGCTACAAAGTTTACCACTGCTAATGTGCTTGAATCGGAAGAATTCTAAGGATCATGAGCTTCCAATTGCCTTTATGAGCTATGTTCTAAAATCTCATGAGTTGAAATATAATATGATGGAGAAACATGCTTTTGCAAAGTGATCAAAGATGTCAAGTAGTTTCATTTTTATATTCTTAATTCAAACTCACAGTTGTGCTTATTCCCGACACAACCATCAAATCTATTCTTACACAACAGAGTTTGGAACTAGGAGAGGTAATTGGGCAGCAAAGGTTCAAGAATATGACCTAGATATCAAGCCAACTAAGCTAGTCCAAGGTAAAGGCTTGTGTGAACTTATTGCCGAAGGAGCTAATGCAACATTGTCCAAAGAAGTAGTTAATGTTCCTATTGTCCTCTTCCTCAGTTCAACAGATGAATGATATACATATATTGCACATTTTCTTACCTATGGAGAGTTTCCATCTCACTTGAGTGCCAAGGAGAAGAGGGATATAAAGCTAAGGTCTACATAGTATGTGCTATGGGAGAATGCTTTGTTTAAGTGAGGCATAGATGGAAGATTCTTGAAGTGTGTAGACAAAGAGAAACATAAGAAGTTGTTCTCATCTTTTCATGATCAGGCTTGTGGAGGCCACTTCTCTTCTATTGTCATTGCCCACAAAATCCTTTGTGCTGGGTACTATTGGCCTACATTGTTCAGAGATGCATCCAAATGGGTAGGCAAGTGTGAATCATGTTAGACTTTTGTTGGGAGACCTAAGTTGGCTTCTTTTCCACTAAAGCTAGTAGTGATTGATGAGATCTTTCAACAATGGGAATTGGATTTCATTGGAACTCTTAACCCATCATCCAGTGCTGGGCATACTCATGTGCTAATTACTACAGACTACTTCACAAAGTGGGTAGAGGCCATTCCAGTCAAAAGCACTACTTTTGAGGTAGTTTGTAATTTCATTAAGGAGAACATATTGATAAGGTTTGGGGTACCAAACAAAATTGTGATTGATAATGCCTCAAATTTTTCTTCTTCTGAGATGATGGATTTCTGCTATGGCTATGGAATTTTCCTTGCTCACTCTTCAGACTACTACCCCCAAGGGAATGGACAAGTAGAATCAACAAACAAGAATGTGGTAACCATCGTTTAGAAGCTTGTCAATGACTCTCAGAGGAATGGGCACAAGAAACTTTATGATTCTCTCTAGGAAGATAGAATTACACCCAAAGATCAATAGGGATGTATCCCTTTCAATATGTGTATGGTGTTGAAGCTCAATTACCAGTGACAATGGAATTACCAGCCTTGCACTTAATGAAGGATATTGAAGATTCAAGTTTTACCAGTTCCTTAGACAAGAGGATCATGTATCTCAAGAAGTTGGATGAAAATAGGTTGCATGTTTCGATAGAATATCAAATCATCAACGAAAAGGTGAAATCTTTGTTTGACAAGAAAGCTAGACCCAAATACTTTCAAGTAGGATGCATTATTCTGATGTGGGACAAAAGGCATGAACCTTGAGGAATTCATGGTAAGTTTGATTCCCTTTGGCTTGGTCCTTTTAAAATTAGGCATTTTACAGAGAAAGTTCATTCTATTTGAATTATCTGGATGGTTCTCCTCTCCCACTTCCTTATAGTGGTCAGTATATGAAGTTATTCAAGTCCTTGGTGACTAGGCATTCCTTTTGTATATTCTATACAATGTTTTGGTTTTTTTCGTTCCTTTGTGTTTCGTTTCTTGTCTTTCCTTGTTTTGGTTTATTTCCTTTTCATGTTTTTTATCTTCGTGTTTGTTTTCCTTTAACTCTATTTTCCCAATGGATAAAGAACTACTCTACTTTACTTTATTTTTTCTATGGTTCTTGATCTAGACTCATTCCTCTGTCAAGTCATCCTAGAAAGAGCAAGTTGTTTTTGTCCTCAAAATTCCTCTCTCTCGAAGTCAAGTTTTGAATTTTTTTGACTCGGTACCATGGAGTATTGGATTGCGTCGATTACGTAATGTCTGCAATTTTCAATTCTGTGGAGAACAATCTAAAAGTCATGCCTAATGGTGGATTTTTTCCCCTTCTTTTTATTTCTTCTCACAGCTGGGAATGATGGGAATATTCTCCTCGTCAATGTTTTCCCGAGGCATCGAGAGAGAATCGGGCATTAGTTTCTCAAATTAGTTTTTGTCATTCTTTGTAACTGAATGTAACCATTCTTGGAAACTATTTAATGGCTTCTCCATGTTGTTGTTTGGGTTGGATCCTAGTACTCTGTAAAGTAATAGATTCAAGTAATCAATATAGAAGTTTTCCCCTTTCTTCCTCTATTTTTCTTCTTTCCATGTCTGAAACTTGGGAATCATCAATCTTTTATGATAAGAAACTTTGTGTTCTTGTTTATATGATTTCTGGAACTTTGTGTCTTTGGAATTATACTGGTTATGAAAGTGAATGATTCTATTCTGCATCTCCCTGGTTCAATACGTATAAGGTGATACTCTGCCATCTATATCTCTTGAAGGTATTGTTATGTTCTTCCTTCCTCATCTCCTTAATTATTACATCCTTTTGTATTGATGATCTTTGGGCATAAAAAGTTTCAAAGATCAGTAATCCACTATTTGAAAGTTGTACATTTGTATATACAACTAGAAGAAAATATATTAATTAACCCAAGTAGAAGCGTATATTAATTAACAAAAGGTTGTTAATTGACATCCTTAATGATATGAAGGCTAATTAATTAATGAAAGTTCATTTATTAATGAATATGAAGATGAATGTTAGCTAATTATCAAAAAAATGCTAATTATTATGGAAAGGATGAAAAAGAGGATAATTAGTGCAATCTTAGCACTAAATATTGTGTAAGCATATTTTAGTTGTCTACATTTCCCCCTCTTTGGGGTGGAGTAAGTGATGCCACTTAAAATATAGTAGAGAAGTTCAAATAAATAAATATTTTGAAGATATAGAAGAAAAAATATATAAAATGAAGGATTCCCCCTCAAGCGTTGATGGGGTGATGAAGGAGAATGATCAAGATCGAAAAGATGACGAAACAAAATAGAAGAAGTAGAATAATTGGTCCCTATTATTCCAAGTTTCTTTTGAAGAAAAGTGTTGATAGAAGAAGAGTGATATGGAATAAAAATGAAGATGAAAAGAGATGGATATAGCTATCATCTTTCCTATGTAAAAACCAACTTTATTTCATCATTTTGTTTATGATCGACGTCATCGATCCTTATTAAAAGAATGAATGAAGTGTGGTATGACATGAAAATTCATAAATGGAAAAATTTCCATAGTTAAAAACACCAACTCCATGCAACATACAAAATACAATGCGAGTATGAGAAATTAAAATATGCCTAAGTCCCTATAACATACATAACACAATGCAATACGAGAAAGTAAACAAGATAATCTAATAGAGAAACATAATGCAATGTTTTTTTAATCAAGATTTGATTCTGACATGTGTGAATTAAGGACAAGGGTTAAAACATGGTGCCCTAAGAAAGGATACATGTGTTCTCATCCTAAAACTTCCTCTCTTTCAAAGTCAAGTTTTGAAATTTTTTGAGTCGATACTGTGGGAATATCGGATTGCGTCGAGCCTTGTATTATCTGTAGTTTTCCATTCCATGGAGAACAATTGTAAAGCCATGTGTAATGGTGGATTTTTTCCCCTTCTTTTTATTTCTTCTCATAGTCAGGAATTATGGGCGTATCCTCCTCGTCAATGTTTTCCCCAACATCCACAGGTATTACATGGATATCTCTGATTGGATGCGGATCATTATGTTTCAAGTAGTAGTGGAAACCTCCATGCATCCAAATGGTGCAACTCCAAGAGCAGGGCCCAAGGGATAGTCCTCAAATAAGTACAGGATTTCCACGTGTCCTAGGTCCAAAATGAAGACAAAACAAGCCCAAATAGATTAGATGAAAGGTTCAAGGATGGCGCCACATGCCTCATCGGCGCAACTTCAAGGGTCGAAGCTAGGGGTAGTTATAAAACTTACGCCATGCTTCCATTTGTCCCAGTGTCCAAAAAGAGAAATATCCGATTGTTTAATCGACTCAATATGAGAGGGTCAATGGAAGCCTCCACGTGCCTCAACGGCGTAATTTCAGAAGTGAAACCAAAGGGCCAATCTCCAAATGATCACCGAGATCACCATGTGGTCGAGTTAAAGGAGAGATAGAGAGTTGGCCATCAAAAGTCCAAGACTGAAGGGAAGGAGCCACGCGTCGCTTGGCATAATTTTAGGAGGCATATCCAAAGTGGAAACTCAAATAAGTGCAAGCTCTTCATGTATCCAAAGTCAAATATTAAGCCCGCATAGAAATTCAAAGTGGGAAAGTGGGCCATCAGGGAGATTTGAGAATTTGAGCCTTGTTTTCATTAAAGGATCTTAAAGTTAAAAAGTGACCCGCAACCCCACCCACGCCAAGGGAAAAATTCAAATATTAAGCCCACATCGAAGGTCAAAGTGGGAAGTGGGCCAATGGAGAAATTTGTGTTTTTTAGCTCACATTGAAAAGAAGTAAAATTATAAAAGTAAACCACGACTCTATCCCCACTTAAGTAAGGCCACGTGTCAAGATCGTATCAAAAGTCAGGTGGGCGGGCCAAAATGTTCCAAAGTTCCATTTCTCCAAAGTTTACAAAATACAAAAGGTGTCCTCGGGCTGCTTCATTTTAAATCTACCCCATGTGGATGGCTCACATTCAAAATTTGTAGGGATAGATTGAACATCCGTAATTCAATGTGTCTGGTTTTTGCTGCTAGAAATGGAAATTACTAAGGCATTGGAGAGACTCGGGTATCATTTTCTCAAATTAGTCTTTGTCATTCTTTATAACTTGATGTAACCATTCTTGGAAAATATTTAACAACTTCTCCATACCGTTGTTCGGGTTGGATTCTCGGTATTTTGTAAAGTAATAGATTAAAAGTAATCAATATAGAAGTTTTCCCCTTTCTTCCTCTTCTTTTCTAATTTTTTTTTCTAAACCTTGGGAATCATCAATCTCTTATGATAAGAAACTTTGTGGTCTTGTTTATATGAATTCTAGAACTTTGTGTCTTTGGAATTATACTGGTTATGAAAGTGAATGATTCTATTCTGCATCTCCTTGATTCAATATGTATAAGGTGATACTTTGTCATCTATATCTCCTAAATGTATTCTTATGTTCTTCCTTCCTCATCTCCTTAATTCTTCCATCCTTTCATATTGATGATCTTTGGGCATAAAACGTTTCAAAGGATCAGAATCCACACTTTGAAAGTTGTACATTTGTATATTATTTTGTTGCTTGCTTTCAATAAGGGAACCTCTCCCATTAAAGAGGAGGGACTTTTTGTCACCCGAATCTGGTTTTTAAAAGGATCATTTTAAAATGCAACAACATGTAAGGGGGAATAATGGAGGACGCTTGGGTCCTATGAAAATCGGTGCACTATGAAACAAAGATGCGAAGTAACACATTGTGCCCCAAAGTATAGATATAGTAAGCAAATTAAATTTGTTAATGGAGGTAGATGAAGATGATCCATGAGTCACACACAATATTAGAGGAGAACCAAAGAGAGATATTTTGTAGGATCATTTTTATTGCTTTGATTTTTAGAAACATATTTGAATGTTTTTTATTTTGAATTTTTCTAAAACTATTTATAGGAAATCAAGAAACATGGATGCCCCCAATGATATATGGGATGTATAAGTGCAAAATTCCACACGTATGAGAAAGTGAATATGCGACATGCCCCAATGATTAGGTGGGAGTATTCAAAGGAAAAATCTTCACATGCTGAAGGGGGATTAAGGAAAAAAATAAAATTGGTTCAATCATGGGTGAGCAAGGATTCCTCAGTGTAAGTTGGCCAAGAAACACATGAGAGAAAGGAAGTAGAAAATTATCTTATTAAAAGGGGACAAAAGTGCCTACAAACATGGAAAAGAGGACATCTGATACACATGGATGTTCTAAATGATTTTTGAAGGAAAAAAGGATACTATGAACATATTTAGGAGGTCAATGAAAAAGTGATTAGCCCAAGGTACAAATCATGAGATAAGATATGTGCTAACGCAAGAGTTTGAACATGGTCATAAAAGTAACACTTGATAACATACTAGTCTTGTTTACTCATCAAGATCCCATTTTTGCACGTGAAAATGAATTACCTCTTGAAGGAAATATTTGATAGAAATTAAGTGAAGACACTATACAATTTGTAGGAATGATTTTGTTTGAAAGGTGATTTTTGAATGGATTATGGAAGGAGAGCCGTACATTGTCCCACTGCTACCAAAGGTCCATATCCCCGACGGAGATGTATTTGATTCTAATCACATCATTTCTCTACTACCAGTCAGGCATCCATAGCCCCAATAGAGATTATTGGAAATACCCCAAGAGAGAGTTATATATCAATTTACTTTTTCTTTTATCTTTTTCTTTTTGATTGATTGATTTTGATTCTTTTGCTTTCTGAAAACTTATTTCAGCTCTCTTGTTTGATAAGGGGTTAAGAACCACTAATGGATTGATGGAAGGATTTGGAAGTGATTGTGATGATGACATTGGCTAGTGTCAAAAAATACACCCAAAAATTCTTCCCAACAAGTTTATTATATGTAGATAGTGATAGGATCTCTAAGAGGTCAGTCATTCTTTAATTTACCAAGGTTATGAAAGACCAAGGTCAAATGGATACCATAGAGATAAATGTCACAAAATGTGTACGAAATAAGCTAACCAAAATATCATCAAAGGGATGAAAATGGTGGATGAATTGTAGAGGAATATGAAAGAAATGGAAGAAATAACATCCATGTGTATGCAATACCTGATTGCAATGTTTGATCTTTGTACCTTTGATTTTTTTTTGTAATGTTTTCTCTCATTTTTGTATTTTTGAGCTATCTCATGATTTTTTTGATTTTTTTGTGTTTTGGGAGATTAGGACCAACCATGTCACTCTACATGATAGGATCCAACAATGATGTTCACAATTTCCTTGATAAGGGATACTAAGAATGTTTGTTTATCAAGAGTGATATTATCCCTGATTTGGATGATCATGGTGAGTTCACACTCAACAAATGAATGTGATTTTTTTTAAACATGGGTTTTATATGCGAGAGCTTGAGTTCCATATCCATAGGTTTTTACACTTTATGCCATAATTGTCTAGAGCTCAATTCAAATTGTGACAATAATTTATTTACACAATATAATATTTCATTCAATATCCTCACTCTAAATCATTCGGGGATATAATACAAATATATAGAAATATGAAACTCCTATAAATTAAGAATTTTTTATAACAATAACCCTAATTATTTTTTCTTTTTACTCACGTAAAAATACACAACTCAAATCATATGAGTTGTTAAAACAACTCCAACTAATATATTATTGTTTATATAACAATAATATAACTAACTAATTATTATTTACCTTTCGGTAAATATCCCACTATAATGTAAACATTATATTTCCTAACAACTTGATGGGTATGTTTATTTACATTTTGGAATCACGTTTGATTTTGAATTTTATAATCATTTGAGTTTTTGGGAGCTATAGAGATCTTCAAAGTTTTGATCTTTACTTGATAAATAGTTTGTCTAGGTTTCTTATAAGCTAATGCTTGAATTTTCTGATCTCAAGAAGTGGGAGGAGAACATGGACGTTTAGAATTGATATGAGAAATGACGATGGGATTTCCATAATCATTGGTAGAAGGAGAATGTGATGGAAAAAAATGATATGGTCTAAGAATTGAAGAAGATGGGCTACCAGGAGGCGAGCCACAGATAGAAGATGGAAGGCTACTTGGATGTGGCCCCAGTATAGAGGAAGAAGGGTTACTAGGAGGTGAGTCATAGATAGAAGATGATGGACTATTAGGACACGGCCCAAGAATAGAAGATGATGGGCTACTAGAGGTGTCCCATAGATAAAAGACAATGGTGGGATATTAGGACGTGGCCCATGAATAGAAGACAAGGGGATAGTTGGTCATGCCCCAAGAATAGAAGGTAATGGGCTACCTAGAGGATACCCACAGATAGATGATGAAGGGAAACTTAGAGGTGGCCCATATATAGAAGACAAGGGGCTAGTTGGACATGCCCCAAGAATAGAAGATAGTGGACTACTTGAAAATGTCCCACAAATAGAAGAGGGAGGGCTACTAGAAGGTGACCCACACCTAGACAAAGATGAAGGGCTACTTGGTGTTAACCTTATAAGAGATTGTGATTGAGGAATTGTGATATACAAAGAGTGATTAGATGATGAGAAGATAGGACATGGATAAATGTAAGGCCTAGGAGTTTCATCACGTAATGAAGAATGTGAAGATGGAATAATAAGAGGAGGATCAAGTTGCATGATATGAGGATATTCCTCCATTTTTTATAAAAGGAATTAACCTTTTTCTCACAATATGTAGACACATCGAAGTCTAAAGAGAATCCTTACTCGTAATCTGCTAGAGGAATATCTTTGTGTTCCCTATAAATGCCTTAATCATTTCTTCATTCTGAAAGAGATCAATTAGTATGAGTTGTTGATCAGCCACCAGGGGTTGAATGGAAGAAAGTGGTTCAATTTTTGTGGAAGACTTAGAAGATGTTTGATGATGATTGATAAAAGAAGATAACATGTGGGATGAAGAAGATGTGGAGCTAGATGTCTTGGGAGTAGAAGAAGGTGGTTTGGACCTACTTATATGATGCTATATCATCTATAAACTAGTAGGATTAAGTCAAAAGTCTGAAAATTGTGACCCATGGGTTGATTCGGATGTTTTAATAGAAGAAATTTTAGTCACACGAACCTTTAAATATGGAAGAATTCATCGGAGTGATATATGAATAAGGTCTTGCCAAGAAAGGAAGGACCATGATTAAAGAATCACATTAGATGAATAATAACAAGGGTCTTACAAAGAAAGAGGGACCTCAATTAAATATTTTTATTAGATATTTGATTGGAGGGATTTAGAGTCACGCATATCTTCAAACGAATAAGATGTCATTAAGTTGAATTATTATATTATAAAAGGGGTCCTGCGAAGAAAGGGGGACTGCGACGTAGGAGTCAAATTAAATGTATGATAAAGAGGGTCCTACGAAGATAGGGAGGACCACAACATAGGAATCAGATTAGATGAATTATGAAGATAATTTTTGGCAACACAAATATTTAGAGGAGGAGAAATTTTTTTAGGTGACTGATAATGGAGGTCATGCAAAGAATGGGAGGATCTGCGACTTAGGAGTAAAATTAGATGAATCCGAATAGCCATTTGGATCTAAATCATCAGAATAATTGGAGGAAATATTTGGATTAGAATCAAAAGAAGAGTGGGGGAACATTAATAATAATTTTTATCGAATTGTCCAAACCATACCACCATTTATGAGATTAAGGTGGGGAAAGGGTTACACAAATGGGTTCTCTAGAATGAAGAAACAAATGAGGTTTGGTCATGATGGGCATCATTTGATGTGAAATCTAAAAATTTGATTCCTTATTTTTGTTTGTATAAAAGACATTGCGATAATCATTCGTTTTCAGCGTGTCTTGTGTTCAAAGGTCTAGACCTATATTCTACGATCAAAATTCTTCAAAGTAAAGAAGGTTTCATGTTGATTTGGGAAACATAATGACAACCAACTAGAAATTTCATAAAGATGGGGATGTTTTTCTGATTTTCCAAAAGGGAAACTAAGGAAAACATACATCATGATCACTCAAGATTGATTATCCAACAAGGTTTGGAGGTGTAAATTTGATCAAAAATTTAGCAACATAAAGGATACAAAGGAAATATTTCCTATGTTTGATTGATGCAAAAGTTACTTGATAGGAAATATTTTTTCCAATGTTTGAAATATGTGTTCAAAATGATCATAAACTTAGGAAAAACAAGAATATTAAGAGAATGAAAGACCCAAAGGATTGTCCTAGAAATGAGCTTATAAGGTAGATAAACACAAGGAACAATCATGCGATTCAAAACATAAAAAAATTAATGACCAAAGAATAATGAATGATAAATAATCAATAGATCAAAGTGACTGTCAAAATTGATAAATCTATGTGATGAATGAGGCAAAATCAAATAATTTTTTTGGTAAACCAATCAATCAAATGGATTAATTCCTAAGTGATTGATCAATCAATATTTTGATGTGTAATATTACCAACCAAATGTCACCAATTATTCCAAGTTCAAAATGAACAAGACGTAAGTAATAACAAAGGGTTGATATGATTTCTAAACAAGGTATACTAAAATCAAGTTTAGATCCAATCAAGACCTAAATCTCAAAAAGTAGAAGTTACAAACATGAATGACGTAACAATACCACTAAGATACGTTAACCAAACTTTATGGAAAAGTAAGGTATTAGTATCGAAATAATATTATTACGACATGCATAAAGGTAACAACAACACTTTTCAAAATCAAGGTAATGTTTGAAGGAAAAATAAGGCTAGAGTATACCAAGGAATTGTTACGATGTGTGTAGCCTAATGTTACAATATAGACACTTAGGTTGAGTTTGCAAGAAACAAGATGTAAGTATCAAAATTGTGGTGATACGATACAAGCAAGATAACACCTCAAAAGATAATCAAGTGATGAATCAAGCCTAACTATGATGATGATCTTGACTTGGGTATCAAGATCAAATGGTTACCAATGATACGAGTACATGCCCACACACTTTAGAAGTTAAAAACCTAGCCACAAACATGGATGAGTGTAAATGGACATAAAAGTGGTGACACCATCAGTTGGCAACATACGTTTGGTCACTCCTCTTTTGATCAACAAAGTGTTAAAAGAAAGTGAAGGAATTAGTACAAGTGAAGATGAAAAATGTTGGCCTCACTTTGGCATAGTTTCACCTCACCTTAGGGTGAGTGAAAAACTAAGAAAAAGTAACGATTCACATGTTTCATGATGAATGTTAGCTCTTTACAACAACAATTTGGTCAAGTTAGCTCCAAAGACTGAATGACTTTCCTAGGTGGTTCACTCAACTAGGTGTCACAAATTATCTAAGAGAAAGCTCAGTTTGCTAAGGTTTCCCAAGGATTAACTTAGATTTACTTTTCCTCTTCAAACACAAAGTGGGTGATAAATGCATCCATCGTGTACTCTCATTGAGGTCATGATACAAATAACTTTGATGCTAAATCTCATGTGTATACTAGTCAAGTAGGTGTTCGATAACTTCCCATTTCATCCACAAGGTTCCCTTTTGTGTGGACTACTTTGGGGTTCCTAGAACCACCCCCATTATTATAGCTTAAGGCTTATGCCAAAGGGGTTATGTCCTAGTTTTAAGTGGACGGGAATATACCCTTATACGAACTTGTATATCAAGTGTTTTGAATGTGGTGTGTTTTTATATTTTAGACTTAATGTGGTTTATTCGTTCATAGTTTGGAAACCTACAACACACGTGTAGTTATAAAAAAATTTGAACTCCTTTCTTTGACAAACATTTTTAGGTCCCGCACTCAAGCGTTGGTAGTTCTCGAAATAAATCATATTATTTAAAAGAGGATTAAGAGTTTCTTTTGATTCTCAACATCATAAAAATATGCAAGATTAAGAGTTGCTTTTAATACCTTTCCGATGCAAAAATAACGAGTCATTTCAAGTTTGGGAAAAAATGCTATGGTCTTCGGAAGATGGGTTACACATATGCTCTTATGCTCACGGGTATGCACTTAACATGTACCCAAAAAATGTCAAAAATGTCCCTTAATCTACAAAATGGTCACATTTTTCCAACCAAGATTCAATTTTGACAACAACCCATCACATTAATATATGAATAGAAGACTCAATGCTATCAAACATTAACATTCATGATAAAAAAATTAACATTTTCAAGAAATTGACAAAACTAACATGTAGAATGTTGAAAAAGTAAGCTCTAAAAATGAAAACATGATGAAATCTTGAAATTTTCTCACCAAGATTCAATTTTGATAGCAACCCACCACATTAATATGTAAATAGAAGACTCAACACTATCAAACACTAACCTACATGCTCAATAATTTAATATTTTCAAGAAATTGACAAAACTAGCATGTAGAATGTTGAAAAAGTAAGCTCTAAAAATGAAAAAATGAGAAATATTGAAATTTTCCCATCAATTCTAATTTTGATAGTACTTAAATAGAAATTGATAACAAACCAATATTCAACCAATATTGGTCACATTTTTCCAACCAATATTCAATTTTGATAACAACCCATCACATTAAAATATGAATTGAAGACTCAATGCTATCAAACATTAACATTCATGATAAAAAACTTAACATTTTCAAGAAATTGACAAAACTCACATGTAGAATGTTGAAAAAGTAAGTGTTGATGCAAAATCACAAAGACACCCGGACGCACATCAGGCTTCTAGGTTGATGTTCAGGCATCCAGTGTGATTGCACAACATGGAAACCTCTCTCCAAGCGTGGGACTTGTGAAACCGAGAGAGGAATCTCCAGAGAAGGCTGGTTCCTGCTCCTAAACTACCTGCCACAAGCTATTCCAGTGCAGGCAAGCTAATCTAATCCTAATCTAACCATGCCAAGGAGACAGAGAGAGAGAGAGAAGGGAAAAAAAAGCAAAAGCCTACACTAAAACGGTGATACACCAGAGAAGGAGAATGTTGGACATCTATCAAAACTGCCATGGGACAAAGAGAGGTGAGCAATGGGAAGGATGGACAGATGCATCACAGGCCCAAGGATAGATTTCACACAGAAAATGTCCCAAAACTCCATGAACACAGCTCCAGACCTGCAATGAACATTCAAACATGCACAAATACCTGCAATGAAGAGAGGCAAGAAGAGAACAAGCAAAAACGAGGAAGGATGGACAGATGCATCACAAAACACGTTTTGTTGCTCCAGAAGTTTGCACAGAACATCATTCCATTAGTAAAAGGCAAAAAGCCATTACAGAGCAAGGGGAGGAGGTTCGAACTCCATTTTCAACCCTAGAGAAGAAAAGAAGGGAGGGCCGAGCAGAAAGAATGAACAACCTCTTTTTTTTAAAATGAGCCAAATCTGGCTTTTACATTGCATGGGTCGAGCCCAGGGGACAGAAACGTAGGAAAACGTGCAAGCCCATTCCTCATGACTGCAGGTGCATTAAATCAGCATGGGGGACCTTACCAACCCATACCCTGCCATCTTTGACCGATTTGGAGGAGAATGCGACCCATTCTGCATTAATTTGGCCGCTGAAATGTCACTTCTGGCCGTGCACACGCATCAGAGCCGTTTCTCAATTTTCTCTCTTCGACCGCACCAAAACTCAAGGTTGATCCCGGACTCATGTAGAGCATCTCGACATCTTTCCGTTGATATAAAGAACGTGGAAATCTGAGCTCTGGATCAAAAGATATGGCGATCTGAAGATTTAGGGCACGGAACAGACCAAGACAGATTTCGAAATATTTTCCCGCGCTTCGCCACCTAGACGACACGTGGCAGGCTCTGATTGGTCGCACAATTCTCTCTCCTCTACCTTTCGGCAGGCTGTCTTTGAATTTTTCTTGTGGGGCCCTTTACCGGGACACGTGGCACTATCCCATTGGTTAGAATCGGTGCTCAAAACTCGCCCCTTGACTTTTTGACTTTTCTCTTTGTGGCACGTGGTGATTTCTCATTGGTCCTCGGCCCCTTCGGCTCCTTCGCGTACTTCGCCTCCATTTGTCCCGGATGTCCCATTTGATTTTGGGCCCTTTGTGCTCATTTCGGCCGGTTTGGCCGGTTCGGGTATTTTTGGCCCGCTTGTCCCACTTTGTTTTGGACTGACCTGACTCTTTTCGGCCGGTTCGGCCGATTCGCGCCTTTGCGGCCCAGATGTCCCAATCACTTTTTGACTGCCTGTGCTCATTTCGGCCGATCCACCTGGTTCGGTCTTTCTCCCCAAACGTCTGGCGAGCAACACAAACCAATTTTTCTTCTTTCTACGGATTGGCTTTTCGCGCCCGCCGCGTATTTCTCGGCCCGATTGTCCCAAAAATTCAATTTGGGCCTCCCGGAGGATTTTCGGCCGATCCGCACCTTGACGTCCCAAATGTCCTGGGCTTGCTCCCTTGGAGCAGACTTAGCCAATTTTTACGCTTTTCCTGGATCAACTTATTTGCCTTTCTGCAACCTTTTTGCATTTTCTCAGAGCTTGCTCTTTTCCTCTCAGACAGGGGACTTGAATATTCTGATGCATGTTATCAAAATTACCCTGGGGGGGTAAATTTTGGATAACAGTTTGGCGACTCAGTGGGGTCATCTGCTGCTAGATGAATGATCGGAGCTCAAGCATCCATTGGGCATGGAGTCATAAGCAAGCCCGAAACTGATCTCGAACTTGAAAATCTCCCCTCTGAGCCACTTGGAAACCCACCGGGCATGTAGTTGTTCTCACCAAAACCACTGAAATGAACTGTGCCAGAGCAAAACCAGCCACACCAAAACTATGTACAGAACTGAAAATCATACATGTCCCAAATGGAACATGCAGAGTGTGCACGAGCACTTCTTCTACTGAAAGCAAATCTACCTACTCTACTCTAGCTGGAAGCAAAGGCAAGCTAAACAAACCCTGCAACTGGTTGTGAGAAATAGCTTCCTTTCTTCAAAATTGGCAGCCATGCCATTGATTTGGCACTGATCATGGCTGTTTGGATGGATGGAATATCAACAATAAGCTGGTCTTATATCCAAATCATCAAGGTATCAACTGAAAAATCCAATACCTCTTTTAGTTGCTCTGCATTTGGATTGGAGAGGTATGGCAGCTGATCCTTGGTACTTTGTAGCTCATCCTCATGCTCAGAAGCAAGCATGACTGGTTGTGGCTTCTCCTTTGGCTCCAATGAAGCCAAATACCTGATTGGGCAAGGTCTGATCAGTTTAATATGCCCATAGCTCTGATTTTCAACTCCAAGAATGGAGTCTTCTTGTAGACCCACCTGAATGGATGATGTGGAAGAAATGGTGGAATCCTTCTGTCCTTTCTCTTCCTCCAATGAAGAACATGGAAGATAAAAATCTTCCAATCTTGATCCCAAAGAGCTGCTGTAAGATGCAGGCTGCTGCAAATGAAAGCTCTCCTTCATGGCAGCAGGCTCTGGTGTTTGGAATGTGGATGATGAAAGAGAGAAAGGTGAAAGCTCAACTGGCTCTTCTCCATCAAAACAGTCCTCCAAATCTGACAGGTAAACTACCTCATTGCTGTCCTGCTGCTCGTTTTCAACTTCCTCCATGGTGTCCTCTTGATCTGCAACTTGACCACCATGGTTTCCTTCACTCTCCAATATTGAGTTTGAGAGATCAAACTCCTTTTCAGTGCTAGAACTTGAGAGAGATGAAGTGGAAAGAAGAACTGAAGGTTCTCCTGTAACCTGCTTTGTGCTCAAAGCCCTTGGATCTGCATTTTTCTCCTCCACAGCTAGATTGTGCTCCTCTTCTTTTGGATTTGGAGCAGCTTCTCCTTCCTCCAATGTTTGAAGGCAATCTTGCTCTTGGTTGAACTCTTCCTCCAGCATGAAGTTTGTCAAGTCAAACTCTTCAATTTGTTGCTCTAGAGGACAAGTTGGGACTGCAAGATCTTCTTCTTCTGCTGCAACAGAATCAGTCCTGACCACCATTTTTTCTCCAACCCTAGCCTCTTCTGTAGGTTTAACCATCAAGGGGATCTTTGTCATCCCAAATCTAAGAGCCCAACTCTTCAGATTTTGAATTTCTTCATCTTTGTTGGCACTCTCTTTTTGCTGTTGTTTTCCTTGACTGGCATTCTGATTTTCATCCTCCCAACATGGATTTGGGAATGCAAGAGGAGGGATGGGTTGAAACTCAACTGATTTGACATTTTTTTGTGGTGGTGGAGGAGGAGGTGAAACCTCTTGTTTCTTTGGAGGGGATGACTGTTTGGAAGGGAAAAGGAAAGAAGAATTGAGATGGGGTGGAAGACTAGGGGATGGGGGAATGGATTCAACACTTGGGACAGCAGATGGAGAGTATGAAACTTGACACTGCTGAAATGAAACAGATTGGGAAAGAGGAAAAGAAAAGGCATGAGATGGTGTGCTTACCCGTTGACAAGGTTGCTGAATACTTCTCTCATACACCTCTATTTCTTCAATCCACTTAGCAAGCAAAGGCAGCGTTGCAATCATGAAGTCAAGCTTCTCCTGAGGGCTGTAATGCCTTGGAAAAGGTCCCACCCATGGACAGGGTGCTCCATAACCGATTCCAAAAGCTTTCATTTGTGCTTGAGCCCTGGACTGCACCATCTCCACCTCCATCTTTTGGATTTTCTCCAACAGACCAGCATCTTGGATCTGATGGTCTTCATTGTATGCATACTCTTGCTCTTGGGAAGCTTCATTGCCAAACTGACTTTGCACTGCTTTGCTCATATGAGTATGCATGCTGATCTCGCGGATTTGTAAAACATGTTGGAAGTGGAAAATCTATCATTGTTGTAAATGTGAGTTCCATGATGGAAATGAAGTCATGGTTGCACAACTTCATGGAATGGAAAAGAATGAAAGGGATGGAAAGAAGGATGAATGAAAAATGGATGGAAATCAATGGAAAGGAAGGTCTCGCAACTTCGAGATGGTTTTGACCGGATGGAGTCGCCGATGTGTTTGCAAAGTGCCTCCAAAGGTTGAAATCTTCACCCGAACATATCAACCTCGCAAAAGATGAAGTGAAAGACCTCTAAGGTCCCACCGGGCGTGCCAAAACTGTTGATGCAAAATCACAGCACCCTCGACGCACATCAGCTTCTAGGTTGATGTTCGTGCATCCAGTGTGATTGCAACATGGAAACCTCTCTCCAAGCGTGGGACTTATGAAACCGAGAGAGGAATCTTCAGAGAAGGCTGGTTCCTACTCCTAAACTACCTCGCCATAAGCTATTCCAAAGCAAAGGCAAGCTAATCTAATCCTAATCTAACCATGCCAAGGAGAGACAGAGAGAGAGAGAGAGGGAGAAAACAAAGCAAAAGCCTACACTAAAATGGTGATACACCGAGAAGGAGAATGTTGGACATCTATCAAAACTCGCCATGGGACAAAGAGAGGTGAGCAATGGGAAGGATGGACAGATGCATCACGAGGCCCAAGGATAGATTTCACACACCGAAAATGTCCCAAAACTCCATGAACACACTCCCGACTGCAATGAACATTCAAACATGCACAAATACCTGCGCAATGAAGAGAGGCAAGAAGAGAACAAGCAAAAACGAGGAAGGATGGACAGATGCATCACAAAACACGTTTTGTTGCTCCAGAAGTTTGCACAAACATCATTCCATTAGTAAAAGGAAAAAAACGCCATTACAGAGCAGGGAGGAGGTTCGAACTCCATTTTCAACCCTAGAGAAGAAAAGAAGGGAGGGCAGAGCAGAAAAGAATGAACAACCTCTTTTTTTTTTTTAAATGAGCCAAATCTGCTTTTACATCAGCATGGGTCGAGCCAGCGCGAAACGTAGGAAAACGTGCAAGCCCATTCCTCATGACTCGTAGGTGCATTAAATCGGCATGGGGACCTTACCAACCCATACCCCGCCATCTTTGACCGATTTGGAGGAAAATGCGATCCATTCTCGCATTAATTTGGCCGAAATGTCACTTCGGCCGTGCACACGCATCAGAGCCGTTTCTCAATTTTCTCTCTCTTCGTGACTGCACCAAAACTCAAGGTTGATCCCAGACTCATGTAGAGCATCTCGACATCTTTCCGTTGATATAAAGAACGTGGAAATCTGAGCTCTGGATCAAAAGATATGGCGATCCAAGATTTAGGGCACTTTTAATGACCAAGACAGATTTCAAATATTTTCCGCGCTTCGCCACCTAGATGACACGTGGCGAGGCTCGATTGGTCACGCACTCTCTCCTCTACCTTTCGGCGGGCTGTGTTTTGAATTTTCCTTGTGGGGCCCTTTACCGACACGTGGCACTATCCCATTGTTCGGATCGGTGCTCAAAACTCGCCCCTTGACTTTTTTGACTTTTCTCTTTGTGGCACGTGGCGATTTCTCATTGGTCCTCGCCCCCTTCGGCTCCTTCGCGTACTTCACCTCCATTTGTCCCGGTGTCCCATTTGATTTTGGGCCGTTTGTGCTCATTTCGGCCGACCGGCCCGCCGGGTTCGGGTATTTTTGGCCCGCTTGTCCCACTTTGTTTTGGACTAACCTGACTCTTTTCGGCCGGTTCGGCCGATTCGCGCCTTTGCGGCCCAGATGTCCCAATCGCTTTTTGACTGCCTGTGCTCATTTCGGCCGATCCGGCCGGTTCGGGTCTTTCTGTCCCAAACGTCCTGAGCAACACTTAGCCAATTTTTCTTCTTTCGGCCGGATCGGCTTTTCGCGCCCGCCGCGTACTTCTGGCCCGATTGTCCCAAATGCAATTTGGGCCGCCTGGAGGCTTTTCGGCCGATCCGCGCCTTGACGTCCCAAATGTCCCAGTTGCTCCCTTGAGCAGGACTTAGCCAATTTTTACACTTTTTCCTGGATCAACTTATTTGCCTTTCTGCAACCTTTTTGCATTTTCTCAGAGCTTGCTCTTTTCCTCTCAGACAGGGGACTTGAATATTCTGATGCATGTTATCAAAATTACCCTTGGGGGTAAATTTTGGATAACAAGAAGCTCTAAAAATCAAAACATGATGAAATCTTGAAATTTTCTCACCAAGATTCAATTTTTACAAAGAACCCACCACATTAATATATAAATAGAAGACTCATCACTATCAAACACTAACCTACATGCTCAATAATTTAATATTTTCATCAAGAAATTGACAAAATTAGAATGTAGAATGTTGAAAAAGTAAGCTCTAAAAATGAAAAAAATGAGAAATATTGAAATTTTCCCATCAATTCTAATTTTGATAGTACTTAACCTCCTTTATACCTACAAGGAAGACTTAATGCATACAAACTCAACAAAACAAGTTAATAATAACAAGTTATGTCAATATATGCAAAAAGAGGGTTAGTAAATCAAAATTGAAACTTAACTACAAATAATTGAAATTAAGTGCAAAGGACAATGGAGTAAGTCCCACTGAGCGAGCCAAATGTGCTCATGTTTTATTAACTAAGATATAAATTTAAACTAATATCTACATAGCTTCAAAATCAAATGTCAATTAAACAATGAACCATCAAGATAAGAGCTTAAAGGAAATGCTTTTTCAATGCATAAATGAAACTACATGCTAAGTTATTTCCTACTCTTTATGATTGCTAACTTAAACTATCAACCTATGATTAAATTAAGTAATCAAAGTGGATTGTTTCATGATCTCAAGGATTGAGAATAAAATCTCACCAAGAGTGGCTACAAGACCATTTTGGATCTTCCCATATTACTCAATTTTGAGTGAAAGGATGCAATATGGAGAAGTTATTTCCAACAATGGAGAGTGGCTCAAGATCAAAATGCTTATAGTTTTCACTATTCAAACAATGGTGAAAGAAGAAAGGTAAGAAGAAGGGTTCTTTATATAGCTTTCCGAAGAGGCAAGGCTAGTAAATTGATGAATGTGGGATAAAGGTAAAACATGATTATGTATGGATAAGGTTATTTTATAAAAGGTAATCTTGATTTAGAAGAGTTTAATTTTTCATTAGTAAGTCGTGGGAGTTGCGGTATGGTTCAATTAGTCAAAGGTGATTAATTAATAGGTAGAGGTAAGCTTATAGAAGCTAATTAGAGGAAAATTAGTATGATTTAAGGGATGTAAGAGAGGAATTTGATCCAATAAATGGTAATTTATTGATTTAGAGTTAATGAGTGTAATTAATTAATAATAATTAATTAACCCAACTAGAAGCGGATATTAATTAACGTAAACTTTTTAATTGACATCATTAATGATAGGAAGGATAATTATTTATCAAAACGCTGTTAATTAACAAATATGAAGAGGAATGTTAGCTAATTAGTAGAAAAACATTAATTATTATAGAAATGACAAAAAGAGGATAATTAGTGCAATATTAACACTAAAGCCCATGTAAGCGATTTTAGGTGTCTTCCAAAAATTATATTTTTGGAGAGATTGAATGGGAGAGAGATCTGCAATATCTTGTGCAACCGGCTCATGATTTAATGCCTCTAAATTTATTTTTCTCACCTCCATATGCTCCTCTTTAACTAGACTTAGAGCTGGTTGTTCTTCCTCTTCCTTGACTAATTGTGTAGATGGAATATGATCATCAATATTTTAAAATAAAGTGTCATCATGGACATTGTGTTTAGATAATATGGATTGTTGATCTTTTGATATACTACAAATACACAATCAACCTTAGCCACCACTTTTTTTTTCAAATTTAGCCTCCTCTGAACACTTAACCATCAAGGGAATTTTTTCAATTCCAAACTTTAGAGCCCATCTTTTCAAATTCTCTATCATTTCTTCTTTGTTAGGTTGTTCTTTGTATTACCCTTGGCTAGTCATTTTATTTTCATCTTCCCAAGATGAATTTGAGGCTATAAGAGGAGGGGTGGGTTGGGTTAGATCAATTTTTCTATTTTCCATGGTGGTGGGGGATAAAACTTCTTGTTTATTTGGAGAAGATGATTGCTTGGAAGGGAAAAAGGTAGAAGAATTAATGTGGGATGGGAGATTAGAAGATGGAGAAGTATATTTTACACTTGGGGCAGCATATAAGGCACTATACTCATGATACTATTGAAATGATAAAGCTTGGGAAAGAGAAAACGAAGAACAAGGAGTTAGTGATGGACTTACCCATTGATAAGGTTGTCATACCTCAAAATGATAAGATTCAATCTCCTCGGTCCATTGTGCAAGTTGGGCAAGTATTTCAACCATAAAGTCAAGCTTCTACTGTGAGCTATAGTGTCTTGGAAAGGGGCCAACCCATGGACAAGGTGCCCTATAGCCAATTTTGAATGCTTTCATCGGAATCCTTGAGACTGCGCACCATAATTTCCTCCATTTTTCAAATTTTTTCCTGCAAAATAGAATTCTCCACATAATTTTTTTTTCCATATGCATACCCTTGCTCTTTACAAGATCCATAGCCAAACTAGTTCTGATATTGCTCATAGGGGTAAGCATAATGGTTTTGAATTTGATCATAACACTAATCTAGACGAGTTGTCAAGTTCATTAGAGGTTGATTGCAGCTTTCTGACAACTATGAATTCCATTATGGGAATGAAGTCATGATTGCAAAACTTCATGAATGGAATAAAATTGAAAATATGGAAAGAAAAATGGATGGAAAATAGGTTTGCAATTTATAAAGTGGGTTGTTTGGATCATTGGAGTTGTCGAGATGTGCTTTGAATGTGCCTCCAAAGGTTGAGATTTCAACAAGAACACACCAAATTGTTGAAATGAAGATGTAGAGATCCTTAAACGGGTTCCAAGAGGCGTACCAAAACTATTATCACCAAATCATAACACCCTTCGACTGTCAAGTGTTTCCTTAAGCTTATCGGTCACCGACAGGTAGCATGGGACCACCTTTCAAGTTATGGGACTTGTAGAATTAATATGGACCTCCGCAGAGAAGGATGGTTCCTTTACCTAATCCTAATGCTAAACTACTCCTAAAAATGAAATAGAACTAACTAATCCTAAACTAGCCATTCCATGGGACCAAGAAGAGAGAGAGGGTTAGAAAAATGCATGAAAGGGAAATCCTAAGCTAAAGTGGTGATAACACCAAAAAAATGGGGCTTAAACATCTTTCTTGAGGGATAATGATAGTGTAAAATACAAAAATGGAAGGTAATATAGCTGTGACACAAAACCAAGCTCCATTTACCATCAAATATCCATTTAAAAATAATGTTTACCTATAAATGAGAGAAAACATGCATGGAATAGAACAACGAGAAAAAGAGAGGCAAGAAAATGCAAGAAAATGAGAAATGGTTGAGAAAACACCACAATACACAATTTTATTACTCCATAAATTTGCAAAATCCATTAAATTTTAAAAATATAGGCACTATTACATTTGTCGGGCTCGTGAGAAGGCTTGCAGCTCAAAGAATTTGATAAAATAAATTGGCGAGTTTCCCCATGCCCGAACATCCCCCACACTATCAAACAAGAATTTTTTTACAATATATAGAAGTGAGAAATATATATATATATAGAGAGAGAGAGTAAATATGAAATTAAATGGCCCAACTAATTGTTCAACCACCAAGGACCAATCAACATTAAAATTTGTAGACCTAGCATGGGCATCATTAAAGTTTACAAAGCCCGTACTCCGAAAATGACCCTAATTTTTTTGTAATTTCACACCATCAAAGCACTTTAATATGTAAAATAAATGCATTAATCATGTATTAATCTTCAATACCTTTTTGATGATATAAATTTTTCCTTATTTCGCTACCCGATCAAAAGCTATGAGTGTTTGACAATTGCACATTAAAAATTGTGATTGTGCAAAAATGTTTCCTAGGTCCAAAATTTGCGCTTTGCAAAAATGTTCCTTGTCTCGGTGCACTTTACAAAAAAATTCCATGTCCCATGGCACTTTGCAAAAACTTTCCATGTCCTAGTGCACTTTACAAAAATTCCATGTCCCGATGCACTTTGCAAAAGTGTTCAATGTCTCGATGTGCTTTGCAAAAAAGGTTTTGAGGCCTCAAATTTGATAAATATGAAGATTTATAAGGATTTATTTATATTTTGGGAAAGAGGGATAAATTTCCTATCTAATGAAAATTCTTTTAGGAATCCTCAAATACTTAAAATATCTAAAAAACCATATTTGAATCACTAAAGGGGGAAATGGTGTTAGTTGACTAAAATAAAGTGTGAAATTATATTGGAAAATAGTTGTCCTTTGTGTCATGCATATTGAAACTAATAATTCTGTGGTGGCATTTGCACATCTCATATAGTCTATTCGTAAATTACCACATACCATATCTTTCACTAATGAGTATTTTTCACCTTTTGCTGAAAGTAATCCATGCGTTAGTTTGTTCATTACTATTGTTATTAGCACTACTTGCATTAAACGAGTCCTTATTGATAATGGATCAACTGTCAATTTATGTGCTCACTCTCTTTTAAAGTAATTGGGTATTAACGATAATTTAATTTCTAATAATTCTACCCTCATTCACGGTTATGATTCTACCACTCACACATGCCTAGGGACTATCTCATTACATATTTGGGTTGGGCCTAAGACTATTCTCACTGAGTTCTATGTTATCAACGCCTCCTTTTAGTTTAATATCTTGTTAGGTAGGCCTTGGATTCACATAATGCACGTGGTTCCATCTACTCTTCACCAATGTGTCAAGTTCTTGCATGATGGCTATGAACATACTATCACCATCAATCCAAAGCCATTCAAATACTGTCGCATAGATCCCATTACTTCTATGCCCATACCACCTTCACAACGTATTCCATATAGCAGCCTTGACACATATGACATTGGTCAATCTAGTGCTTCAAAATCTCCTACTACAACTATAAATGCTCCAGCTATCTCTACTCACACTACAATTATTATTTCACCTATGATATCAGCTCCTATTAATGTCCCTTCTCCACCCATCATGACACCCTCTATTACTCCATCTATGGTGCCACCTACCAACATACTTGATAGTGCTATACAACATGATGATGCTCACACCGATGATTCTAAGGATTTTGATGATGAAGTTGACACTATCAAACTTATGGATGAAGCATTAGGAAAACTTGATTTTACTCCTCTTAGCGTAAACGAATCTTATTTTGAAGAAACCTTTGCGTTCGATGGATGAGGTGAATATCGATTCAATACACCTCCCTATACTAATGTTATGGTACTATATCAGGGGTCTGTAAATAGTGTAGATGTTATTTCATCTTCTCCTCCATGGGTTGCAGCTTCGTTGCCTCCTTTTACATGCACATTATTCATCAACAGGTCCTTTTGGAAACACATCCCTATTAATTCTACTTTCTTAGACACTATTTGTACACGTGACAATTTGGTTAGGTTTGGCATGACGCTTAATGACATCTTACCACCTCTTCATTCACCACATCTTTATCATGGATATTTTCACATTACAATAACTTATGGCTTGTGTGTCTTTCATTTAATAGTCTTTGTTGTGTGAACCCATTGTGTTTATCCACTTACATTCACATTGTCCTAGATTGACTACATTGGTGGTACAATAGATGCTCATCACTCTTTTCTCACATTTCCTATGCCTTTTGGCAATATCTCTATTCATAATGATTCTTCTCCTGCTTATGCTCCAAATATATCTCGTTGGCATGCTCATGGTTGTCCATTGATCACCTTTACTGATGAAGAATATACAATAAATGTGTACACACTCTTCCACAATGGGTCCCTATATGACCCTCCTCACTCTACAATAATGGGTTTCTACACTACATATTGCATCCTTTGTTTTACATTATACATTCCACACTTCATCTACACTACACATCTCCATACTACACATCTTTTACATATTATACTAGTCTTCCTCACATATGAGTCTAGCATTATATCATCTCACACAAAGATATATTACATTGTACACATTTTACACATTTATCATTTCATTCTACACATCAGATATTTACACATTCTACTCATCTTACAGTCGTATTTCATCATTGCATATACCACTTTGTATTTTACGTGCTGAATTCACTACCCTATGATGCATTTTAGTTCCTTGGTCCATACTTGATTGCTTTGAGGGTTTAGAAATTAAATGTACCTTCTCTTCATCACGCATTTATCATTTGACCTTTCATCATGTGACATTAATAGGTTAGTTACATATGCTTTACGCTAAATTGTCACTCATTCTATCATTTTGTAGTGGTATACACCTTAGGTTACATCACCACTACCTATTTTCATATTGTAGTGTTATACGCTTAGGGATAAATCATCAATCATCTATTCATCTTATAGTGATATAATCTTATGATAAATCATCACTTAAACGTTCATCTAGTCATGACATATGCTTCAACTATTGGTTTCATGCACACATCATCGCTAGGTCACATCTCATCACTAAACCTACATACTCATCATAGTGCGTTAGACAAAAATGCATTATTCGACCATTTCCCGATGACATACTCTCGTTTATGCTTCATTCTTGACTACTGAGGGGGAAAACTAAATGAACCTCACTACATACATTTCCATTCACTCCGGGGCACACAGCTCCTATCATTCCATTTACATTCCATTCCATCCATCCACAACATCCTGCGTATATTATGGTTTTTTTACTCTTTATTACTTTTTCTTTTTTATGGTTACTCTATTACACATGTTAGTTTGATTAATAATATGTCATTTATCTATACCATACACAGATACACCTTCACTTCTTTTTCTAGTTGTGATCATAGATATAAGGCTTTTACACACAACACAAATGTTCACCTTCTACCCTTCCCCGCACAAAGTCGTTGGCGGAATCCACATGCATCTCTCATAGGTGCTATTGTTTCATTTCATACTTATCACTATACATTACTTGTTTATACACAATTTTGACATACTAGTTATCTTTCTAACATGCTATTGGGTGCTTCATGTGTAGCATTTATTAGACAGGATATTTATTTCCATACGTGTTTGTTACATTGTCTATTATTACTTGTTTTTGTTTGCGGGCCTTGCCATATGTTTGGTGTGCACACTTGTTTATTTTTTTTGGCCATGATGGCCTTATGTGTCTTGTAACATCATGAGTGATGTCACATGTTTGCATCCCACTTTATGTGGCTTACTTGTATTATTTCATGTTTACATTACTACTTGGTAGTTTTTAAATTTTTCATAGCTTATACATTATTTTCTATATGCATGTTTTTTTAATAACACTTGTATTTTTCTAGCCATCTTATTTTTATGTTCCTTGGTTTCTACCAAGTGCATTCATTCCTCTCGTAGGGCATAGTTTTAGAGTACATGCGGTTGGTCCTCTTTTGGGGGCCCATTTCTCTTATCAAAGAATGTTGCAAGTGCCCCCAAAGAGGAGGGCATCATTTTGTGTTTTTCTACACACTACAAAGATATTCTACACTGGTTCGGTTCATTTATATATAGTGAGTGGGTTTACACAAGTCTATGAAACCCATACACATCAAATTTAATAGGACATGGTGTCCTTAGCATTCTGAGGAAGTAGTTACAGGTCTTAGATGTTACATTGTGTGTGCCTCCCTACACTACTTCATCCAAAGTGGCGTCGGATCTCCCAAATAAATAGGATGTAGAGAGATATCTTCACACACATTCATGGAAGAAGTTACATCAAGTAGAATAATTCAGCTTTCTCCCTACAATTCTTTAGCCAGGGTGGCGTGAGATCACCCAAAAAAATCGCAGTATAGGATATCCTTCTACACTCTCTTTCTCGACATGGATTAAGTGCACATGTTCCATTTACACTCTTTCATTTACATATTTTACATTTACACACTTTCACATACATCTTTTACATTGCATTTTTACACATACATACATACATATTTGACTACTTGATCATTTTCTCCTTGAAGGTTTTGTTGTATGAGACATAAGAAATCAAATGGGAGCAACAACAACAATAATGGTGTCAACAAAAACACTTCATGACAAAACCCACCATAATAACCATGTAGGTACATCACACACATCAGCAAATACACACACGTTTCCACCCTAAGTTCACTCTCATCATTTGTTTGCACATTTTCATCTTTAGTTTCCATGCTCCACCATATATTTTTCATTCCACACTTTGTCTAGTCTATCGACGTGATTTATACTACAATTTTCATATACATCAGGTACATATCTCTATCTACCTTATGTTACTTTGGATTTCCACTCACCAACATAAAGTGGGGGAGAAATTTAGTCTCAAAATCATGCATTGTAGATATTATTTAATCCCATTTTAATACTACTATTTAGAATTTTATTGAGTGAAGAAATTAATAATCAACCCTGTCTTTTGGACATCTTGTTTTATTTTATTTCATCATTCTCAACATTTTAAATCCATATGCCCAATATTTTTCGTTCCTTAAGTTATTATAGCCTTGACTAGGACACCCATGGGCGCCCGATCCTTTTTTATCTTTCCCGCCACTTTTTGGGATATTTATAGCCAAATTAGCTTCTTATATTTTTGGTGTTTAGCCATTTTGGGGTTAATTACAAAATTATATCAAGATAACCCTATAAATATAAATTTATGATACCATAATGAGTGACCAAGCACTAGTCACCACAATCATCCATCTAGAGTTTCATCCACTTAGAGATTATTTTCGTCTATTAGCTACATCATAAGGAGAGGGTTGGTTCATCCGCATCACACTTCATAGGGGGAGGGACTCTATTCTATTCCATGCATACATGCTATTAATTTTTCTACATTTAGTTATTTCTCGCTACTTCAAAAGTGTAACTAGCACAAGAGCACCTAATAAAAATTATGCACACACACACACAAACACGAACTAGGTTTGGGTCAAAATGTAGCGAAACACTCAATTAATAAGTCCACTATTGTGGTAGGCGAGGATGGTCCAACCCATTCATTTTCATTCTTACATTCATTCTTGAGGGGGTCATAGAGGAAGTGCACGTTGGAGATAAAATCACTCAAGGAGAAATTCTCCTTTTCATTATCTTCAAAGAAATTGGGGTACCTAACCGGCCAAATGATAAGATGTGGAAGTAACCCCGAGAGCAAATCCCTCATGAATATATTCGTCAAGTATACATATGACAAGATCAAAAATGCATATACGTTAAGGGTGGATAGGTGGTACAGTGAATGTGTGAGGCATTCAAGCATGAGTGGAATATTCCAAGTGAGTTTTCATTAGTCATAGATGGGAAAGCAAAGCTTGCAAAGACATCAACACTTTTTTCTGGGAGATTCTATTTGAAGACTAGTGAAATGAGCCCTTGGTGAAAATTCCCTTTTCCTTTACAACATGGTACTTCCAGGGCATCGTGAATAGGTTTTTAGATGCGCACAAGGAAAATTTCAATACGAAAAGATGGATTATGATTACCATACACTACGCAAGAATTATGTGTATCTCGGAAAGACAATGTATGTAGAAACTATGATATTATATGATACCAATATCAACTCCATGAATTTTTAAATAGCTAATCAAGAGGTGGAAAAAAATTATATTTACTTAAATCATAAGATAGTCAATGGGAAGTATGTTGAAGGTGAGATTAAGATTCAAGAGCCACCTAATGGAACAAAAAAAGTGGGTAAAAAGGACACATGAGGAGACCCCTCCCTATCGGGATGAAGAAGGAGAGGTTAAAGAATAAGAGGATCCACACAAGGAAATAGAGATCGGTGAGAGTGCATATGGAATGACCCAAAAGTCTCGAAAAATCCAATTCCAAATAATAAGAGCCACATGAAGAATAAAGCCAAAGTTGTTTCAAGTGAGGAGATCGAGGAGGTGGAGAAGTTTGCTAAAGAGATACCACATATATCATCACTAATTCACACTCTGGAGGATTTAGATGAGGAAGATAATGACACATGCTATGAGGAAAGGATAAAAAAGAAGGAAAAAGATGAAGGTTCTGAGAGGAATGTTGTGGTGAGCCACCGACAAAAGACACAGTGGAGAACATGAAGAGGAAGATCGTGATGTTGAGCACAAGGTTGAGCATGGGGAGGAATAAACGATTAAGTAGACCCTTATAGGGAAAGATAAAAATATGGGAGAAGTGAGTGGTGTGCTGAACTCCATTTGTTCTCATAAAATCATGCACTTTACATATTATTTAATCCCGATTTCATACTACTATTTAGCAATTTCTTGAGTGAAGAAAGAACTAATTAAACCCCATCTTTTGGCCATCTTGCTTTATTTTATTTCATCATTCTTGACCTTTTACATCCATATGCTTAGTATGTTTCAATCATCTTCCATTATTTTATCATCAACATGGATGCACACTCCAATATTGGGGTGCCATTTGGTGCCTTGGTCATACCATGGGCACCGCGATCCTTTTTATCTTTCCGACCAGTTTTTGGGCTCTTTCTAGCCATTTTAGCTTCTAATATTTTTGGTGTTCGACATTTTGGGGTTAATTAAAAATTAGATCAAGAGAACCCTATAAATATAAATTTATGAGACCCAAATTAGGGACCAAGAACTAGTCACTACCACCATCCATCTAGAGATGCATTCACTTGGAGATAATTTGCATCCATTAACTTCATCACAAGGACAAGGTTGGTTCATATTAATCACACTTTATAGGGGAAGGATTCTATTATATTCCATGCACACATTCTGCTACATTTCATACATTTATTTATTTCTTGATACTTCACAAAAATGATTTCCACAAGAGCACCTAGGCCACATTATGTACACACACACGTAACTACATTTTTGTCCAAAATGTAGTGCGGTGCTCACTTAATAAGCCCAATTTTTTGGATGATGAGGTCAGTTTGATCCTTTCATTTGCATTATTATTTATTTAGGTTTTTGATACTTCTTACCGGATTTCTTGCAGGTCTTTCTATTCATCTTGGATTATCAGTGATACCTTGCGTAGGGCATAAAATTTGATGTAACACATAGTGATGGTTTGGACCACTGTTTGACCAAAAATTCAGCTATTGATCTTTTTGCATAGATCCTGGGTACTTATTTTATAGACCAAAGTACCCATAGGTGCTCCATCCCCTCTTTAGGCGCTCTAATCCAGCTAGATAGTCCATATCCATCCTTTTTGGGGATTTTACACATTCATTTCTGCAACACAATCTCACAAGGTTATCAAATCAATTGAGTTCTTTCATTTTCTCTCTTACACATTAGGGTTATAATTTCCTTCCACATAATTTCTTGGGTCATTTGCATAATTTTTTTATTGCATTTACATTTTTTTTTACTAGATCAACTATAGGATATCCCCCATATTCCATTTTTAGTTAATCTCCATTATACAAGAGGTACCTAAGGGATGTATAGGAAAGGGGGAAGCGTAGGAATATTCACCAAGGCCCCTTATGTAGTATAATGATGATCCTTCCAACGTCTTGTGTGCATGATATCGAGTTCGGTGGGCATAGAGGATATCTTTTTTGGTCATTCTTTTATAAGAACAAGGCTCTTCCGCACATTATAAATATTCTATCTTGGGCATAATAATCACACATGGAGGATCCAGATTTTGAGATCATTACACAATCATTATCGAAACTCGATTTAGTAGGCTCTAGAAGAGGCTTTCCTCATGGTCGTTGTACAACTTCTTACAAATAAACAGTGTGTGTAATTTACTTAATAAAATTTCATCGAGAGGAGGGGATATAAATTTTTGATAAGGATAGCATGATCAAGATAGTGCGCAAGGAAATAAAGGAAAAAGATGAAATAATTGCACAATTGAAACAAGAATTGAGAGAAGAGAAGCGGTGAATGCGTGAAACCTATAAGAAAGTGGAATGTATAGAAAATATTGTAACTTCCATGTATCCTATCCTAACCAAAAATACTAAGGAATAATATTAAATAGCATTTCATTACCTAGAATACTTTGCATGGATTATCTCTCATGAGAAAAGGAAGATACGGGGACCAACGACGAGGATATAGATGTAAAGAAAAATTCAGATGGAGAGAAGATAGAGGATCATCTTTCATAGTATCGTGCACTAGTGAAGAAGATAAGAGGTCTGTGCATAGGGAATAATTTGACTTTAACAATTACCAATATTTTGACCAATTAGTGACTACACAGAAAGTAAGATAAGAATCGGAGTTAAAATAGTTCCAGGACCAACATGAACAATAATAGGGCGAGAGGGAGAGAATGTTGGCTGAAATGGAGCAAAAGAGGGATTTGTTAGCTTCTATAAAATCTGCGCTCAAAGATAGATTGGAGGAAATTTTTCCCTTAGTAACGCACAAGATGGATGCATTAGATGATGTGACTCCACAACTTGAGAAGATGTCTAAAAATATTAAAGGACATATTGATGAGCTTATGCCCATAAAACTACCTACTATTTTTTATACAACACCAATCAAGGAAACTAAGGAATTGGAGGGATGGAGAGAATTAGAGAAGATTTTGGATAAGGAATTTCCAAGCCTCCTTCCACTCAATGAGATAAGTACTTAATTCTTTGATTCTTTAGCGAAGTCGTATTCTTTCATTCATTTATTCAAGGCATTATTGAGTCATGCATTATTTAGAGGAAGATACTTTAATTTAGTGTTGCTAAGGATGGAAAACATACCTAGTGTGGGGTAATGTTGGCCAGAAAATTCAAATTATTGAAGAAAAGATTCAACGTGTAGGGCTGCTCTGTGGTGGAAAATGGAGTTTCACGTGTAGGGTTGTGCATAGGTAGGAAACAAGATAGCGCACACACAGACATGAAAAATAATACTTAGCCAATTTTCGACCACCTGGGCTAAAAATAGAAAAGCAAAGTTGAATTGCTAACCAAAAAAAGGATGAAAGCGGGATGACTTAGTAGTAAGTTGAAGGCTATTTATGGAAAAATAACATGAAAATAGGGTATAAAAAGAGCATGCATGGAGAAGGCTATTAATAGGATTAAAGAAGGGTTATATTTAGAACAATTTACTATTAGCTACTTTTGTAAAAGCACTCGGAGTTGTGCAGATGGCTATTTTTAAAAATATAAAGCATGTAGGATATTTTTAGAACACACATATTTTATGGAGAGTATTTGGGAAATAAAGGGAAAGTCCCCACCCCTATATATATATATATGTGATTTATGCATTGTTAGTAGTGATCGTGGAAGTGAGATAAAGGTTATGATTTTTGGTTCGTGTCTATTGTGTGATGGTTACATGCATCGTTTAACACACTTGTGTATTGACTGTTATGTATCATACTCCTTATTATGTAATGAATTATGGTTAATAATGAGTATTTTTGGTTGGATAATAGTTTTTGACATGTCCGAATATGGTATGAGCATAAAAAAATTTCACCGTTAATTTCATTCATTGTACGTTTAATCCTCACAATTATATTATACCAAAGAAAACCATTAAACACATTATTTAAAACTATAAATCTCTTATCCTAAGTCTAAAAATACCCCACAATATTTACTCCATGTAAATATTCTCTCACACCTCATTAAATAATTTTACAGCTATAAAATCTCACTTTACTCCTCTTAAAACAACCCAAAACCATTTGGAGACTAAATTAAATAAAGAAAAAACCAAATCAATAATTTCTTAACCATTTCATAACCTTCCTAACATCTAAAACCCATCCCCAACCTTCCTTTAACCATTCACCCAAATCCCAAAACAAAAACCTTTGATTAGAAGTGGTTTCAACCATTTTTATAGTTGTTTCCCCAAAAAGTGGACCATCTACGATTCAACCAAATCACTAGTGATTATAAATAACACCTTTGTGCTCTCTCTCAGGGATTTTCAATCTCAAATCTTGGGCCTCCTTTTTTATCCTGCACATTTTTTCTACATTACAACATCTAGGACATCTTCAAGCATAATCAGACATCAACATCAATCATTTTCAAGCACTTTTGTGGTCATTTCCATCACCCAACTTCTCAAGAACGTGACAAGATAACTTATCAACTCAGATCTTTCCCACTAAATATTTGAGGCATATTTTCATCTATTCAAATGTATTCTTATATCTCTCTTTATCTTGTTCAAGTCATCATTAAATTTTGAGAAATCAAAAACATCATTTTAGATCTTCAATTATCATTTTTAGCAAAATGCAATCAATTTTTCAAAAATCACTAGCGATTCAACCTAATTTCCATCGATTGGCCTAAATCACCGATGATTCCTATCAAAATCATATTTTTTCAGTTATCATCTTTATATAATTTTTTATCAAATCATCTTCACGTAACATGTTGTTTCCAAGTATGGCTCTATGTTATATGACACTTCTTGGTCATTCACATCTAATTATAAGCATTAATGACCTCCTCATAGTCCAACACCCCTTTTTGTAGGAATAATACAACATCCTACATGAACTCACACTCTATGCAATCTGATTTTTCATTGACAAACAAGACATATAAGGATTAGATTTTTTCCTCCATTATATTTAACAAGAGACTCGAGGACTTTTGGTATGACTAATTCAAGTTCGTTTTGATCACATATACACTTTCTGGGACACCGCACTTCCGAAAGACCTTCCTCTCAACCTTGAATTCTAGAGCTTTGTATCCATTTATCATTTTTCTATTGTTATCTATCATCATCACTATCTTTTTCAATTCACTTAATTTTTATAAAGCGAGATGACATCCTCCAAGGAAGTCCCTTTGGATTCCTAGAATCGGCCTTTGTCGAGTAACTCGTTTATCCATTTTTCTAATCCTTTATGTTTACTATCTTTGACCACATAATTACTTTTCGTAATAGCATGAATTGTATATTCATACAAAATCAATGATTTCAAACAAACATCGATATCGCAATCATCTTCATGGGTATTCGTAAACCCCATCATCTTTTGAGGTTAGTTTTTTTCACTTGAGTAATTTAAAGTTGTAAAGAAAAACTTCTCTAAACATTTTGGCACACCCAATGGGACCCTTAGTCCCTTTCTCTTTCATTTATTTTAATTTTTCAAATATTTTTGGGCCTTTTTCTCTATAATTTATAGCAGCCCGGTTAAATCACCATCGATTTAGGTGAATCACCAAGGTGATTCATGTCAATCGCTGATGATATTTGTGATTGCTTCGATTACTCAATAAATCAGCCTCTAACATCATTTTCTTATGTTTTTTCTATCTTCTACTAACCCCTTTGTAGGTTTCTACTCGGTTGGCTTCTACTTGCTGCATTATTGCATTGATAAAAAAATCAAAATTTTAATAATCTAAAATTTTAAAAAGGAAGCATTTTATTGTTGAGTCCTCTTCTTTTCTTTTCATTTTCATGCACTAAATTTTTTTGTTTTTCCTCATCAAAATCAATCATTCTTTGGGGCTTACAAATAACCTTATATGATGCTTTAACACATAAATTAATTATGAGGTTAATTGTTTGCATCCACTTAAATATCTATCACACATGACCCAATCACATAAAAAATAAACTACATTGAAACATTTCTTCCCGGTGAAACTATTGGGATTTCATCACCCAATAGGAATCGACTCGGTGTTCTATCCAAGTATAATCACCTTAGTTTTTGGTATATTAGATAAGCACCGACTCCCTTATCACTACTTGGACCATTAAGTGAGGGGTAGGCCCCAAAACCAAGCCCCATACCAACACTAGCACATATTTTGGACTCACATACCTTAAGGTATATCGAGGACTCCATCCTTAAACATTACCTAAAATCATCCATAGATGGCCATTTCCTAGGACCTTATCATCTGCTTCTACAAATTTCACTTTTCTTAGAAATTATTCAAGATAATAAAAACTTATTTTGTGTGAATTTTTTGTTGTTTGTAATCCACTATCAATTTTATTCTTCATTAAGTGATTGGTTGTTTGTTTCTATGATTCTTAAAAGAACACAATCTTGCATCCAAACTTCGTAAAACATGTCTAGCCAATTTCAGTAATCTACACATTTCCATCAAACCTTACAACATGCTCAATCTCGTATACAATATGCTCAATGAATCATTAATCAACATCAAACATTCCTATCAACACCTCAACCAGAAAATAAAGAGAAATCACATTCACCCAATAGTTAATCCACTTCATCTGAGACACTTGATCCTTTCAATCCCCACTTCTTTGATAGTGGGGATCTTGTCTTTCAGATATCTTAGACTCAAACCATGTGGCCCTTAATGCATACCTTTCTATCATGGGTGTTCACCTTCAATCATTGTTACCCAAACCGTTGCCTTATATACCTGATCCTTCATGTAGTTTTTCCCATCTCATTGATCCAAACCATGAACCTATCATCAAATGAATATACTTTTATCCTACTCGTAGTTGACTGAAACATCCAATGTTGTGTCTTCATTTCCCATCATTACTTTCAACCTTAATGTGATTTATTCACAAGACATGACCACTCAACAACCAATATCTTCACCCGACCCTTCAACTAGTTCCACACCACCTCAAAATAGCACAAATGATTTCTCCATTAGCACAAGCCCTCCATATTCCTCTACCATCCAAACACCTCCTATGAGTTCTAATACTATTTCTATTAATTTTTATGAACCACCACCCTCTCAAAAACTACACCTCCTCTACAAAACATTACCATGTTTATCCTTGTATCTACACCACTAATCAAAACTATCATTATTATCAATACCCATCCATTTTAACAATAATATTCAACCTCACTTATTTCATAACATGTACCTCAATCATCCAAATCACTTTCTTCCCTAAAATTATACTACAACTATTGCAGCCCCTTATCCATACTTCTATTCCTCTTCAAAACATCGCACAATAATCACAACCCCTTATTTTTACTTCCATCCCTTTTCAACAGAAACTCAATATTCACAAGCTCTTATCCATGTGTTTATTCCTTTTAAACACATTCCACAACAATCACAACCTCTTTTAAATACATCTATCCCTCCTCGGTTTTGTACATCCATCAATCACAACCATTAGCCTCACAACCCACTTATCAAATTCTTATAAATATTCCTTTTCAACCAAATATCCCACAACAATATCATCCATATCAAAAACCTAGTCAGTTTTCATTCAATCAACCTCGGTTCATCCTCGTCTAGTACACAATAATAACCACAAACCGACCCCCTTCAGGGTTTAATGAACAATATATCCACTTGAATTCACTTCCATGGGTCCTAAAAACACATTATCGTATGAACAAATATGCAATGATCCTATTCATCCATCTATACCCTACAAATCTTACCCTCCTCACTGGGAGCTTCTAAAATTTATCAAATTATATAGTAAGGAGGATCCTCAAGTAACACACCGATCTTTTTACATTCTTGTTACTTTTTATCTCATGACCAGGACCTTATGTTAAAAACATTCCTTCGTGTCTTTGGAAATTATTGCTTTAGATTGGTGTAATAGAATTCCACAATATTCCCTCTTCTCATTTACACAACTCACCCAACTCTTTCTCAAACACTTTTCAATCAACATCACCCATAAAATCACCATTACCAACCTTTATGCAATTAAACAATTTTAAGATGAGTCCACTACACACTTTATCGCCCACTAGAGGGGTATCACTAATCAACGATGACACTCTCTCCCACAAATAGATTTAATCAAATATTTTTCCTATTCATGTGCCAAACACATCTCTTCTACACTCCAAATCCAATCCTTTTAGATGTTTGATGAAGCTTTTAACATGGCCCGCAAAATTTTATTCTTCTTCTCTTGAAGAAGGTAGACTAAAATTTAGACCAAAGAAACAAAATCTGAATTCCCATCCAAACCATCATCTATTCAAGATAAACCCAAATCCTTAGGTAACGCCGTAGTCATCAATTATGCTCCTAAAGAATGCTCGGCCACCGAATTCTCCCATCCTCAATGAAACTATACCCCCATTGGAAACACTATTGGGTTGACAAAATCTACTAATTATTTGAAAAGGGCGTGTAGAGAGTTGGGGAATGCAAAAAGGGCATAGAAGTGTGGATAAGGGTAAGTTAAAGAGGCACGTGCCAAAAGAGAAAATCTCGGGACTTAGATGATTTTGCATGTTGTAGGCTAAAAATAGGAAAAGTAGTTGGAGTGCGGCTCAAGAAAAGATTAAAGCAAGAATACTTTGTGGATAAGAAAGGGATATTTTAGTATCATAGTGGGGACCAAAGATCATGCATAGACCACACTAATAATAGGACTAAATTTGAGTTTATTTATACATTAATCTAGTATTAGTCTCTTGTAAAAGCATGTGTGCTTTATAACTACTTTTATGTATGCATGTATGGCTATTATTAGCGTGTAGTCTATTTTGAGATGTATGGGTGGTGAAGGGAAAGTCCCCACCCATATAAATATGTATTGATCTACATAGTTTTGGACACCATGTATTAAGACTAGTGTGTGTGATGTGATTGAGTTATGATAAACTGATATATAGTTGTGCATGACTTTCAGTGATTACTGTTATGTATTTCAGCTTCTATTATGTAATATTTTGAGTATTAATGGATAAGTGTGGATGGATTCTGGTAATTAATATATCTGAGTATGGAGACCACATAGTGTAATTGATCTTAGTAATGATTTGATATGTTATGTTTCCTTATTACATGTGTTTCTTTATGGTTTCTATAATGATTTATGTTTAAATGTATGTTGGATAACGATAAATATTAATTTGTGTACTAACATCTTGGAAAGACTACATAAAGGAGGAACCTAGTATCCTCGCACACTTGTGAGTTTTCAAATTTTTTTGAATGAAGTTTCAACATGCCTAGAAAATTGAGATATACATTTTGGTTCCATTATCAGGTCCTCTTTTTAAGTTTGTCTTCAATATTTTACTTAGATGGTGTATCGATTAGCTTTGGAGAGTGTTGCGGGGTGGATAGATGATTGACAAGACTAGTTTACACATAGATATAACACTAGACCTAATTTCATTGCACACAGATGGGTTGAAGAAATTTTTATGATGCATTCTTTGAGATGTTCTTTAGTTTATTTCCGGTAGATTTATTTGAGTGGTTGTCAACATATGCAATAGGGAAGTGATGGAGTTATATTTCAAGACCTTGGACATAGAAAGATTACCAAACTCTTATTGATGTTGATTTGGAGTGGACTAGAGTTGTAGATCATTAGTGGGATGGAGTATTACATAGTTACATTTTAGAGTATGTTATTTCTACATATTTATGTCCCGAAGAAGTTGAATTCTAGTTCTTGCGTGAATCCAAAGGATCTTATTTGCACATTATACCTTTATCGATCAAGATCTTGATGATAGAGCTAGATTTAGAGTACCTCCCTATGGCTAGCTAAACTCCCATCGTGCACAAGGGAAGGAGCATGTGTTGTGAAGATGAAATACCCGGTAAAATCAATACGAGAGAGGAAATATGGTTAAGATAAAATGAAGCAAAAGAAAGGAGATAACAAGATAAGTTATAGATTCGATGGCGTTAAGGTAAGAAATAGCTTATGAAATATTTGAATCTCTCATGGAAGACAAGGAGCCACAACATCTGGTTCTCCCAAAATTGGGTAAGTGTACTAGATAATCTCCTTTGGTTTTAGATGAGAGTGCGTTAGAAGAAGAAAGATTGAGGATCATGGGTGCACATCCGATCCTACTGCACGCGACCTATCCCTTGCCCATGGTGTTCTAGCTCCAGAAATAGTCATTGAGAAGTAGGTTAGTGTAGGTAAGGAATCGTAGACAAATATGTATCACTTTATGTTAGATTCAAGAGATGTAGTTAATAGTGCTCCCATGGAAACACAAGTTAGCATCATTTTTGGGGGTCTCGATAAGAGGAATATTTTTAGAGCTTCATCAGGATAGAATCTGGTATGTAAAAATTTTAAATACCTCTTGAAGTAATACAAATTCACCGACTATTGTAGTTCAACTTAGAACTATTGTTGGGATGCAATGAAGTGCATCCAATAGTCTAATGCCCACTACAAGAGGGTGCGGTGGATCGAGACCAAGTGGATCAAGTGGTTCTAGGAGTGGATGAAATACTAGTGGAGGTGATGGTTATGGATCTAGAGGATAAGGCTCACATACCTAGCAACCCCCACATACACCTCGAAGCTCAGTATTATGAGATGTCCCTCCACTTTCCATAATATAGAGGAATTGAAGATGAAGAAAAACATGTGCAAAAATTTGAGATGTTATTGTTGTAACACCCTTAACTGTTGTTATTTTCCTCCTTTGTATTCAAGTAATGTTATGTGAATTTCCTTATGAGGATATGTCCTTTTGATTTCGGGAAATCCTGCTTGATATGGATATGTCTTTTCTACTCTTGAGATCTTTGATTGAACTAGAATATGCCTGGATTCATTTTCTTTCATTTCTTGTGGATGAGTGCAATCTGATTTCAGGAGGATTGTAAGCTTATCTATCTCTATGACTCATCCTTGGATCAATTACAGTGATCCAAGGAATGTTTTAAATATATTCAGGATGAAAAACCATGAATTGGCATTCTATGAATTATTAGTTCTGGGCTGAACTTAGAATATATATGTTCTTTAATTCTCCTTCATATGAGAATATTTCCATGCTGTGGAAAGTTTCATTGGATTCTGAATTGACCCGACGGTCATTACAGCTTTGCAATTGGTTTTAAGCTAGTTATGGAATCGGAGAGAACCTGGACCTTAAGCCAGGTAAGATATGTGAGTCTTCCTATCTAAGCTTTTATACTTAAACGTGAATTCTGAATCCATCCTGAAACGTCTTAGTATCACTGATTTGTCGAAATGTGATTTTAATCTAACCTAGTTCCTAAACTATGTATTTTTGGATATTACCTAAGGGTTTGTCTAACCTATTGCTAAGGTAAATGACTAGGGTTATATCCTAAGGTGTTAGATTTAAATTACCTAAGATCTAACCTAAGTCATTAACCTATCCTAAACCAATTGCTTTGAAAGGGAACCTAAGGGTCGCAAGTGTTGGGTGGCAGTTTCTATGGCATTTAAGATGGTGATAAGGTTGTAAGGGCATTGGGAACTGCCAACCTTGGTGGAGGTTAATTTGGCTAGCAGAGGCCTAGGTGGCAGTACCTCTAGAAATGGAAACACTTATTTATTTTGATTTAGAACTTGCCAACTTTGGCGGGTGGTGGCAAGGAGGATTGGGTAGGAGATATGGTATTAATGCAATTAATGTGCATGGGTTCATGAGCCTGGATCACTTAGGGAGGCATGCAAATAGATTTTTGTGTGGTTGTTTCATTTTTCATACACTCCGTTTTTCTCTCTGCATGCACACTGGTCTTTCGAACCAGCAGTTTATACTTCATTGCATGGCTATTTTGAGGGTTTCAAATCTAATTCTATTTCATGGAGAATATATGAGGCATGGTGGAGGTAGTATTTTGTTGTTTAACCTTTCGTGGAGAAGAAGAGAAAGAATGGGCTCAGCCAGAGGCCTTCTTCGATTTTACAGTGACACTATCAGGCATGATAGGCCCTAACTATTAAAATCTTTGCTTTTCTCTAAGTGTTTCATTAAAACAACTCTGTTCTGATGAGCTCGTGTATTTATGCTTGTCTGGTAAAAAAATATTTCATGGGTTGTGTGTAAACTTAATTTTTGGGTTGAATCGGAGTTTGCTTGATTCTTTCGAAATTTGTTTGCATTACTTTTCTTTCGCAGTGGTTTTGTGAATATTTGAGTACTTCTGGTAATTGTAAAAGGCTCGCAGTGGATGAAATTGTTAAGTGATTTCAAATTCTTTAGAAGTCTTTATTGTTGAAATAGACCCTCCTGTGTTCATTATGTTTAGAAGTTAAAAACTTGTTCCAATCGGAATGCAGTGTGTTGTTTTTGTGTTTACCAGCCTATGATATTCACGTTTATCTCGTGGTTGTTTGGTCTATGAATAACTCCTGGAAGGTTTGTTTGGTATCACCCTATGAAGCTTTGACTGTTATAAAGACTTTGTATTCTGGAAATGTTATATATAAGCTACCGCACTTCTCTCCGAAGAAAGAGGATTGACTATTTTTTTAAGTTCGCAGCACTATGGATAAGACAAGATGCGAGCTAGTTACTATATTCTTGCATGAAACCTTGAATGATAATAACACTGGCATACACAGGAGGAATAGTATAAGGATGAGCTTGTGTTCTACCTGCGAAATCTTGGTTGTTTTGGAATAAGCATTAAAAGGAATTTGTGTTTATTATTTTGAGTAAACAAGTCTGTAACTTGTAGTCTTTTTTTTTCTTACATGGTTTGTGAAATCTTGTTCTTATGACCATGTTAATGGTGGTGGAAACTCTTTCAAACCTGAATTTAAAGTCGACAAGTTTTAACGATGACCAGTTCAATACATTTTGTTTAAAGTTAGAAATATGGTTGAATTGTTTTGGATACAAATGGAAAACCTATTTTTATTCTGAACTATTAATGTGAAATTCCTTACTATGGTTTGAATATTATGGCTTTTGGGTATTTTTGGAAATTATGATTCAAATTCGGTAGATATATTTTGTACATTCCATTTGGCTTTAGTGTTTCGTATTATAATAGCAACCGAATGATGTATCGGTTCAACTAATTCAGTCTCTGAATACTTTGTCATTAAGGGAAATGTGAAGTTACCCTAACTTGATTTTAAACTTGAATGGTTCGAGTATATGAGGAATGTAGTCTATTTCATTCTGATCGGAATTATATTCTGAGTCTTGATCAGTTCACAATGATTATGTTAAATATAGATCTTGAATTTTATTGAATGTACAATTTGTAGATCTTGTAGGGATGTTATGGTAAACCAATGAGATGGCTCTACCTTGCCGAAATATTGAGTGAAATTAAGTGCTAGAACTACTCAGCTTCTCATTCCTAGTTGGTCTAATAAATGTTTATTATGTCTTAGGAACTTGATTTCATTCTAAACTTGATTGCAATAGTGTTTAGATCGTCACAATTCTCTTAGAAATAAAAGGTGAAGAAGCAAAAGGGTTAAAAAAGGGAAGTCTGTTATTTTAATACTCTTTTCCTTGATGGGTTATTGTGCTCCTTCCTTAGAACTTGTAATAAACTCAAACTGAGTGGTTATGAGAAGGTAGAACTGTTTTAGTAGTTGAAAGAAATAAATGGGATGGGGGATCCTAAATCTTATAAGACTCCTTCATCGTTTAGCTGGGATAAGATCTTTGTTTGAAAACCTCCTGTTTGTTATTCTTATTGTAAAAGAAAATAGTGTTTATTGTCTTGTATACTTTTCATTGATTGAAAATTATGAAGACTAAGGTAGAAGATAGGTTGGAAAAAGAAATTGAAGGTGGTAGTTAATCCATCACTTCTATTTGAATTTCTTTATATGACCCTAGTTTTGGATGAATACCTTAAATGGTTTAATTTTTAAATAGAAGATACTTTAAGAATCTGTTTAAATCATGATATAAATTGTTTCAACTTTTCGAATGGATATGTATTGGTAAAAGGAATGGTTCTTCCTTTCTTGCACTAAGGTGAGATGAATCATCCGAAAAGATTGTGTTGAAATTACTCCTATAAAATTTAGATTATTAGATTGATCGTGAATGTAATTGTTGGAATCAATTATACTTTAAAATTTTAGGACAAGTAATATAGAATATATCCTATCCACTTTGTTTAAACAGTGTGCTATGACTCTTCTTATATTGATATTGCTTAAAGTTTAGAGAGTATGAAGTAATTGTTGTCATTATAACAGGGTTGTTTTATTGAAACAATTATTGGAATGCACTTGTTTTAAAGATTAGTGCTTATCATGCTCAGTTCAATGAATTGACCCGTGCTAGCAATTTTTGCAGATGGACTTCGTAAGTGGTAAAAGAGGGCAAAAACTTAAATGATGCATTGACTGCTCTAAGCTGATTTTAGTGAAGAATTCTGAGTTGATTTCTGAATTGTATTGTAAAAAGAAAAGTTTATCTTTTTTTAGAAAGGCTGATGTCTAAAAGCATGCCTAAAAAGCATAAGTTGTAATTGTATAATTTGGAAATGAATTGAAGTGTGAGAAATTACTTATATAGATTGTGTAAATTATCTTGTTGAGTATAATCTTCATGTTATCTATATGATTGGATGTGTATTTCAAAGAGTGGTTTTAATAAAAAGGGAACTTAGATAAATTCCCTAATGAAAAATAAATAAATTAAATAGGTGGCTGATTACAACATTCTTATCTAAGTTTTCCATTATACCTTGTGAGGTAAAATAAAATTATAATAAAGATTATTGTAACTTAAATGACATGGTAGGGTGTGGCAAGCCCTAAATATGCAATTATGAGAGGAAGACCCTTCCTCTCTAGTAAGGCACTAAATAAAAAAAAAAAAGGATGTGGTTGTGAATCGTTTTGATTTAATTACAATAAGTCCGATGTGTTTCAGCCTAATGGACTGATACACTTCTTTAAATGGTTGAGTTATTTAATTAAAGGGAATGTAAGTTGTTGTTGTCCTGCTCTAGGGTAACAAGATGATAGGTCATAACTATCAATCCAGGAAGCAACCCTAAAGTAAATTATCTTGAATTAATTGAATCTCAACTTTAAAAAGGGAATTTAAAGGAATGTTGAACTCGGGGTTTGGTGGGCTGCCAATTTAAGTAGTCTTTTAGACCATATTTAACCAAACGTTAGTAAACTCTAAGAGGTATGTACATCTCTACGAGGTTGTGCCGTAGGATGTTGACACACGTCAACTACAAGGTTGTACCTTTGAGAAGATTAGGATCTTCTCGAGGATACATCAGTGCAGATGACATGTGGCAACACCCTTCCAGCCTTGATCGTTGAGATCTACACACCTTTGAACTTGTTCAAGATTCCTCTCCAGGTCTGGTTAGTACCTTGATCAGGATATGAAGTAGCCCTTAAGGACTCAGGGTACCTTGGCACACGGGGTTAACCTAGGTTGACCCAGTATGCCAATTTACCCTAAGTATTCAAGAGCCTCGTCATATCATGACCTATGTTGTTAACCTGAGCTTGAGTTAAACCTTGGGCAAGGGGACTGATAGAAGTCAATGTAAGACATTCGAGATAACAATGGAGTGGGGTGAAGGACATATTCTGGAATTGATGAGTATGCCATCAAGGAATAAGTAATACGAATAGTATGTTATAAATCTTTGGCCAAAGTATCACAAGCTACTGATTACGTTGTCCTATGTCACCAGTCTAAGGTTCGTGATGCCGATGAATATTGGTAACAATTATTCAGTTAGGTTCCTTGGATAGATCACTCAAAACCCAACATAGGGTGAGAGAACCAAGAATGTGAAGTATTCGGTAGAATACTCCAAACTCAATGTTACACATGAATGGATCGGTAGTTAACCGAGTCATGGAATGAATAGATCGGTTGTACACCGAGTCATTACAACTACATATGGTTATCTGTTATAAGAATGAATGTTATGAAATGTGTGTTCTGAATTGAGTATTTAGAACAGAGAACATTACTCATGCAAAAAAAAATTCCTTGTTTCTAAAGTCTTAATTTGGGAATGTTACATCTTGGTATCAGAGCTGAAGGTTGCAGCTCTTAGACCTATTGTGTCCATAATCTGATAAAAAATTGGATTTTCTTGTATCAAAAATGGTTAGAACAAGGGGAAACATTGCAAATAATGCTCCACCTGTTGAAGGAGTAGTAACAACCCAAAAACTTGATGAGATCCTTGTTGCCCTTTTGGACACAAGAGATCATTTGGCTATACTTGAATAGCAAGTGATGGGAAATGAGGGAGAAGAAGAAGCTGGTAATAATAATCAGCCACCTCTAGAGGACAACCCCAAATTGGGTGTTGATAATAATAATGGTAATGTACTTATCCAACTAGAAAACAAAAAGGATAGGTTGGCAGCGGAACTCACTAATGATATAAAAAGGATAAGTCCACCCAAATTTGATGGCACCACATTAGGAGATGGAGCTGAGAATTGGCTCAATGAAATGGAGAAGTACTTTGCAATAAGAAACTTCTCAGAGGAAACCAAAGCTATTTGGGGAGCATATCAGCTTTCCCATGAGGCATCTTCATGGTGGGACAGCCGTAAGGCTGAGTTAAATATTGATGAAACTAACATCACTTGGGATCAATTTAAAGGTTACTTTAGGCAATGTTGGCTGCCACAACTTTATTATGATCAGAAAATGACAGAATTTCAGAACTTAGCACAAGGAAAGCTAACTGTAACTAAGTATTGGGAGCGGTTTATGAAACTCCTCAAATATGTACCTCAGTATCAAACTGATGAGAAGTTTAGGATACGAAAATTCATCATGGGATTGAATCCTATTATTGGGGGAGAGGTTGATGTTCATAGCCCAACCACTATGGAAGGGGTTGTTGAGAAAGCCATAAGGCAGGAACAAAAATTAAAAGCTATTTCTACTCATAAAGAGGAAGTGTGGAAGAAGACACCAAACTCTTCTTCAGCTTCTCTTGCACCTAAGAAGGGACCATGGAAAAAGTTTGGTAACAAAAATAAGTTTTCAACTGATAATAATAAGAAAACAAAGAATGAGCAAGCCTACTAGAAATGCAAGGAATAATTTTGCCAAGAATAATAATAATGGGTAGAAGTCCTATGGAGGCCAACATGACAATTTTAAGGCTGGAAATAATTCTGAGCCTAAAAAGGGACCTGTAGGAGGCTGCTATAATTGTGGAAAAGACCACTATGCAAATCAATGTCCTTTGAAGAAGGATGATCATAATCAATAGCACAAGATACACGCTGCGGTAGCTGACAAGCAAGCTGAAAAGCAAGCTACACCCATTGAAGTTCCTGGTAAGTTATTTGGCATACCTGTAACTGTTCTTTTTGATACAGGAGCTACTGAATGTTTCATTTCTAGTAAACTTGCTTCAAAACTTAAAAGAAAGGCTAGAAAAATGGATAAATCATGGACTGTACATTATGGTAATAATTATGTCCATATAGTTAGTATGTGTCTTTTTGGGGCAATCCTTGACTTACCTAGCTTTTCCACTGAAGTTGATCTCTATGTTGCACCTTTGGGATCCTATGATATAGTCATAGGTGTTAATTGGTTAGTTGTACATAAAGCTAAAGTGGACTGTTTTGAAAAACGTATTAGTTGTTTGGACGATCTGCAGAAAGCAACAGAGATTCAAGGTGTAAAACGAGAAATTTTAGTTAGAAAATTGTCGGCTATGCAACTTAAAAAGGCCAAAAATAAAGGTTGTACCTTGTATGCGGTAAAGATTTCAGAGTCTACAGAAGAAAACAAGTGATTTCATGGAACGTTACCCACTATTGCAGAATTTCAGTGACGTATTTCCAGAAGAATTACCGGGTTTGCCACCCAAAAGGGAGTTTGACTTCACCATTGAAATCAAACTAGGTACGGAACCTATTTCTAAAGCACCTTATCAAATGACTACCATAGAGTTAGTTGAGCTTAAGGCTCAGTTGCAAGAACTATTGTCTAAAGGTTTGATTAGACCAAGTGTTTCACCTTGGGGAGCACCAGTGATATTTGTGAAAAAGAAAGATGGAACACTTAGATTGTGTATTGATTATAGGATGTTAAACAAAGCAACCGTCAAAAATAGATACCCACTTCCTAGGATTGATGATCTATTTGATCAGATGCGAGGAGAAACGGTATATTCCAAGATAGATCTTCGATCTGGATATCATCAATTAAGAATTAAGGATGAAGATATTCATAAAACAGCTTTTAGGACAAGGTATGGACATTATGAATTCACAGTTTTACCCTTTGGATTAACTAATGCACCCACAACTTTTATGAATTTAATGAACAATATCTTTCAAGAATACCTGGACAATTTTGTGCTTGTATTCTTGGACGACATTCTCATATATTCTAAAAGTGTTGAGGAGCATAAAGAGCACTTGAAAATAGTTTTGGGAATTCTGAGAAAGAGATGGTTATATGGTAAGTTATCCAAATGTTCTTTCTTTGATACCAAAGTTCATTATTTGGGGCATGTTATAAGTAAGAATGGGATTGCGGTTGATCCTTCTAAAATAGTAGCTATAACCGAATGGCCTGCACCAAAGAATGTACATGAAGTAAGAAGCTTCATGGGCCTTGCTGGTTATTATAGAAAATTCATTAAGGATTTTTCTAAAGTGGCTGCACCAATAACTTCATTGCAGAAAAAGGATAAGAAATTTGTTTGGAATGATAAATGTGAATATGCTTTTAAAAATTTGAAAATTCAGCTGACTTCAACACCTATTTTAGCTGTACCTGATCCTAATGGAGATTTTACTATTATAACGGATGCCTCCAGGGAAGGCCTTGGAGGTATTTTGTTACAAAATGATCATGTCATAGCATATGAAAGTAGAAAACTTAAGTTACATGAATTGAATTATGCTTCACATGATTTAGAGCTTGCTGCCATAGTTCATGCACTTCAAGTTTGGAGGAATTATTTACTTGGTAAACCATTTGAGTTGAAAACTGATCATCTTGGGCTGAAGTACATTTTCACTTAGCCAAATCTGAATGTAAGATAGCGAAGGTGGTTAGAGTTTTTGTCTCAATATGATTTTGATATAAGTTACATCAAAGGAAAAGAGAATAGAGTAGCTGATGCTCTAAGTCATAGGAAGCACATTTCGCTCTTATAACATTAAGAACTCAGTTTAAAGATGAAGTAAAAAGTGCAATGGAATCTGATTCGTACTTTCAACAAGTAAAAACAGCGCTTGCTGCAGATCCAAAAGATGAAAGGTATAAAGGTTTTCATTTCGATAATGAAGGAATCTTACGTTATGAAAATAGAGTATACATACCTTTGCTTAATGATTTGAGAAAGAAATTGTTAGCTGAATTTCACAACTCACCCTTTTCTGGACACCCAGGTATCACTAAAATGCTTGCTGATATAAAACAACAATATTTCTGGAAGGGAATGAAAAAAGATGTTATTAATTTTGTGACTCATTGTCTTGAATGTCAGCATGTGAAAGTGGAACATATGCACCGGCTGGTTTATTATATCCCCATAGCATACCACAATATAAATGGCAAGTAATAAGCATGGATTTTGTGCAAGGGCTACCTATGTCAAGAAATAAACATGATGTTATTTTAGTAGTTGTTGATAAGCTAACAAAAGTAGCCCATTTTATTGCTGGAAATTTAAAGGATGATTCTCCTATTTTAGCTAAAAGATTTGTACACGAAATTTTCAGATTACATGGAGTACCTGAATTAATTATATCTGACAGAGACCCTAGAATGACGTCAAGATTTTGCAAACACTTAATACAACTCTTAGAACTAAACTGAACTTTAGTTCTGTGTATCATCTAGAAATGGATGGACAGACTGAAAGAGTAAATCAAGTTTTGGAAGATATGTTATGGATGTATTGTATGGATCAGTAGTATAAGTGGGAGGAGTATCTCCCATTAGTTGAATTTGCATACAATAATACATACCATGCTTCTCTTAAGATGGCACCATTTGAGGCACTTTATGGAAGAAAATGTAGAACCCCTATTAGTTGGGATAGCATTGAGGACAGAGAAGTAATTGGACCTGAAATCCTTACGGAAATGGAACAACAAGTTAAAATGATTCGTGAACGCTTAAAAGAAGTAGTAGATAGGCAAAAGAGTTATGCTGATTTAAAGCGGGTTGACTGGAAATTTGAACTTGGTGAGAAGGTTTTTCTTCATGTTAAGCCAAGAAAGAGTTCCATAAATTTTGGCAAGGCTACCAAGTTATCACCTCATTTTGTGGGACCTTTTGAAATTGTTGAAGTAATCAACCCCGTAGCTTATCGATTAGCATTACCCCTGCTTTGTCACGAATGCATGATGTTTTCCATATTTCTTTGCTTAAGAAATATGTTTTAGATTTGTCACATGTGGTGAATTGGAATTACTTGTAGGTCCAAGACCCAGGAAGAATCGTGGTTAAACCCACTCGAGTGCTGGAAACTCACCAGTTGCATTTGAGAAATCGTGAAATAAAACAATGTAAGGTCCAGTGGGACCAGTTTAACGAAGAAAGTGCAACTTGGGAAAATATGGAAGATATGAAAACTACTTTTCCTTTTCTTTTTGAAAAGAATGAATCTATTGACTGAAAAAAAAACTATGATTTTATCTTTGCACGACATTAAGAAAGCCAGTTTTGGGCAAAAATTATTAAATTTGAGCAGACAGTTATATAATACTGATTTTGGGAACTATAAAATTTGAGATATATGGTTTTGAATAAGTAAGTGAATGAATTGACAATCCTTAATATAAAAAAAGGGATGTAATCATCAAGACGATGATTCTTTTAGGAGGGAAGCATGTAACACCCTTAACTATTGTTATTTTCCTCCTTTGTATTCAAGTAATGTTATGTGAATTTCCTTATGAGGATATGTCCTTTTGATTTTGGGAAATCCTACTTGATATGGATATGTCTTTTCTGCTCTTGAGATCTTTGATTGAACTAGAATATGCCTGGATTCATTTCCTTTCATTTCTTATGGATAAGTGGAATCTAATTTCGGAGGATTGGAAGCTTATCTATCTTTATGAATCATCCTTGGATCAATGCGGTGATCCAAGGAATGTTTTAAATATATTCAGGATGAAAAACCATGAATTGGCATTCTATGAATTATTAGTTACGACTGAACTTAGAATATATATGTTCTTTAATTCTCCTTCATATGAGAATATTTCCATGCTTATGGAAAGTTTCATTGATTCTGGAATTGACCCCGGTCATTACAGTCACAATTTGGTTTTCAGCCATTTATGGCATCGGAGAGAACCTAGACCTTAAGCCAGGTAAGATATGTGAGTCTTCCTATCTAAGCTTTTATACTTAAACGTGAATTCTAAATCCATCCTGAAATGTCTTAGTATCACTGATTTTTCAAAATGTGATTTTAATCTAACCTAGTTCCTAAACTATGTTATTTTTTATATTACCTAAGGGTTTGTCTAACCTATTGCTAAGGTAATGGACTAGGGTAATATCCTAAGGTATTGGATTTAAATTACCTAAGATCTAACCTAAGTCATTAACCTATCCTAAACTAATTACTTTGAAAGGGAACCTAAGGGTCGCAAGTGTTAGGCGGCGGTTTCTATGGAATTTAAAATGGTGATAAGGTTATAAGGGCATTAGGAATTGCCAACCTTAGTGGAGGTTAATTTGGCTAGCAGAGGCCTAGGTTACGCACCTCCGAAATGGAAACACTCGTTTATTTTGATTTAGAACTTGCCAAATTTGGTGGGCGGTGGCAAGGAGGATTGGGTGAGAGATATGGTATTAATGCAATTAATTTGCATGCGTTCATGAGCTGGGATCACTTACGGAGGCATGAAAACAGATTTTTGTGTGGTTGTTTCATTTTTCATACACTCCATTTTTCTCTCTGCATGTACACTAGTATTTCGAACCAATGCTTTATACTTCATTGCATGGCTATTTTGAGGGTTTCAAATCTAATTCTATTTTATGGAGAATATATGAGGCATGGTGGAGTTAGTATTTTGTTGTTTAACCTTTCATGGAGAAGAAGAGAAAGAACGGGCTTAGTCAGAGGCCTTCTTCGACTTTACAATGAACACTATCAGGCATGATAGGCCCTAACTGTTAAAATCTTTTCTTTTCTCTAAGTGTTTCATTAAAACAACTCTATTCTGATGAGCTCTGTGTATTTATGCTTGTCTAGTAAAAAAAAAAGATTTCATGGGTTGTGTGTAAACTTAAATTTCTGGGTTGAATCGAGAGTTTGCTTGATTCTTTCGGAATTTGTTTGCATTACTTTTCTTTCGCAGTGGTTTTGTGAATATTTGAGTACTTCGGTAATTGTAAAAGGCTCATAGTGGATGAAATTGTTAAGTGATTTCAACTTCTTTAGAAGTATTTATTGTTGAAATAGACCCACCTATGTTCGTTATGTTTGGAAGTTAAAAACTTGTTTCGGTGGACGAATAGTGTTGTTTTTGTGTTTACCAGCCTATGATATTCATGTCTATCTCGTGGTTGTTTGGTCTGTGAATAACTCCTAGATGGTTTTTTTGGTATCACCCTGTGAAGCTTTGACTGTTATAAAGATTTTGTATTCTGGAAATGTTATATATAAGCCAGTCTGCACTTCTCTGGAGAAAGGGGATTGACTGTTTTCAAGTTCACGGGCAATGTGGATAAGACAATATACAGTTAGTTGCTATATTCTTGCGTGAAACCTTGAATGATAATAACACTAGCATGCACATGAGGAATAGTATAAGGATGAGTTTGCGTTCTACCTATGAAATCTTGGTTGTTTTGGAATAAGCATTAAAAGGAATTTGTGTTTATTATTTTGAGTAAACAAGTCTGTAACTTGTAGTCTTTTTTTACATGGTTTGGGAAACCTTGTTCTTATGACCATGTTAACGGTGGTGGAAAATATTTCGAACACGACTTAAAGTTGACATGTTTTAATGATGACCAGTTCAATACATTTTGTTTAAAGTTAGAAATATGGTTGAACTGTTTTTGGATACAAATGGAAAACCTATTTTTATTCTAAACTGTTAATGTGAAATTCCTTACTATGGTTTGAATATTACGGATTTTGGGTATTTTTGGAAATTATGATTCAAATTCGGTAGATATATTCTATACATTCCATTTGGCTTTAGTGTTTCATATTATAATAGAAACCGAACGATGTATCGGTTCAACTAATTCATCTTGAATATTTTGTCATTAAAGGAAATGTGAAGTTACCCTAACTTGATTTTAAACTTGAATGGTTCGAGTATATGAGGAATGTAGTCTATTTCATTCGATCGGAATTATATTTTGAGTCTTGATCGGTTCGTAATGATTATGTTAAATATTGATCTTGACTTTTATTGAATGTACAGTTTGTAGATCCTGTAGGGATGTTATGGTAAACCAATGAGATGGCTCTACCTTGCCAAAATATTGAGTGAAATTAAGTGCTAGAACTGCTCAGCTTCTCATTCTGGTTGGTCTAATAAATGTTTATTATGTCTTAGGAACTTGATTTCGTTCTAAACTTGATTGCAATAGTGTTTAGATCATCACAGTTCTCTTAGAAATAAAAGGTGAAGAAGCAAAAAGGGTTAAACAAGGGAAGTCAGGTTATTTTAATACTCTTTTCCTTGATGGGTTATTGTGCTCCTTCCTTAGAACTTGTAATAAACTCAAACTGAGTGGTTATGAGAAGGAAGAATTGTTTTAGTAGTTGAAAGAAATAAATGGGATGGGGGATCCTAAATCTTATAAGACTCCTTCATTTAGCTGGGATAAGATCTTTGTTTGTAAACCTCCTGTTTGTTATTCTTATTGTAACAAGAAAATTAGTGTTTATTGTCTTGTATACTTTTCATTGATTGAAAATTATGAAGACAAAGGTAGAAGATAGGTGTAGACACCAAATTTGTTTCTTACGACCCCGTGCCCCACATCTCATTTCGCAACCTAACCTCATCACCTAAACCTTACACAATTATTTATTAATTACCTTATAATTAATAAATCCACATCACCATACCTGCCACCTCATTTCGCCACCTCATCATGACCTAGTCTTAACCCTAAACTAACCTAATTAAGACCTATAACTTGGTCCACATCCACACCCATGACTAATTACTCCTCACCCGCACCTAAAACTAACCTCATAATGACTTGACCAAGCCCGCGACTAATCCCTCGGGAGAAAAGGAGGGAAAGCTGGCTATTTTACCAAAAATAGCCCGCTTTGACCTGACCGATACCGGTTCCTACTCGACCGCCGTCAGTTGCGTAACCACCATCAGTTCCCTGTAAATGACCACTCCCAACCAAAAACAAAGGGTTGGATTTTCGTGGATCTCGAATCAGAAGTCATTGGAAGGATCCGGAATTTACTTGGCTAAACAGAGACAAGTGAAAGAAACAAGAAGAGTTTGCAGAGAAGGACATCAAGCCCAAAAACTGCAACTGAGTAACCAGAGCCTTGTGACACTCATCTGTTCGTCGGGAGAGAAGATAGCTCATCCCCTGATTGTCAGGTCATCCTACCTAAGTTCTGCCATCGTCATCACAGTTCTTGGACCTGCATCCTCATCAATAATCAGTAAGTAATATCTTGTATGTCCTTTTAATAACATTTCTTGAACTTCTGAATCACAGCCATCATAAGTCTATTCCTAGATCTACTACCCAGCAACACACTACATCTAACTGTCATTCCTCCACCCTTACATTACCCCAAGAACACCCCCGTATTCTCTGAGTCCTTCTCATCACCCCATTACCTAACCCCACCCATTTATCAGCCTTATAAAACAACACAACCACCTTACAACCAACCTTCACCAAAAGCCCCTAAAACATTGCCCCTACCGATATCGGTTACCAACAACCTAAGTCTGGATTACACTTGACCGCATCGGTCACCGTGATTCTAAACCAAGACTAGCCCTTTCTCTATTGTTCTAACAAGGTAAACAAATTGTAATTGGACAATAGCTTATTTGTTAGAATTTGTGTTAATTCATATTAGTAGGGGAACTGACCACCTTCGAAAGGAAGTTTTATATTTCCTAGGCCCAAGGCAGTTCCCTCATTTATTGTCTAATTAAAATCTGGTGGTCTTGTATTCTTACTTGCAGGTAGTCCTTCCCAGACAAAAAGGAGTTCTTCGCAGTCGATCTGATCTTTCTCTATGGTACGTGCACACCCTCTCGACATTCAATAGGTATTCCTCCTAGCCCTAACCCTTATCTGTTTCTCAAAGGAATGAAAGGATAGAAGCAACTCTATTCCCAAAAGTTGAAACATTCCGTGCGAAACAATAGGTTGGCAAAAGAAATTGAAGGTGGTAGATAATCCATCACTTCTGTTTGAATTTCTTGTATGACCCTGTTTTGGATGAATACCTTAAATGGTTTAATTTTTAAATAGAAGATACTTTAAGAATCTGTTTAAATCATGATATAAATTGTTTCAACTTTTCGGATGGATATGTACTGGTAAAAGGAATGGTTCTTCCTTTCTTGCACTAAGGTGAGATGAATCATCCGAAAAGATTGTGTTGAAATTACTCCTGTAAAATTTAGATTATTAGATTGATCATGAATGTAATTGTTGGAATCAATTATACTTTAAAATTTTAGGGCAAGTAATATAGAATATATCCTATCCACTTTGTTGAAACAGTGTGCTATGACTCTTCTTATATTGATATTGCTTAAAGTTTAGAGAGTATGAAGTAATTGTTGTCATTATAACAGGGTTGTTTTATTGAAACAATTATTGGAATGCACTTGTTTTAAAAATTAGAGCTTATCATGCTCGAGTTGATGAACCCACCCACGTTATCAATTTTTGCATATGGACTTCGTAATTGGTAAAGAGGGAAAAAACTTAAATGATGCTTTGACTACTCTAAGCTGATTTTAGTGAAGAATTCTCGAGTTGATTTCTGAATTGTATTGTAAAAAGAAAAGTTTATCTTTTTTTTTAAAGAAAGGCTGATGTCTAAAAGCATGCCTAAAAATCATAAGTCTTAATTTTATAATTTGGAAATGAATTGAAGTGTGAGAAATCACTTATATAGATTGTGTAAATTATCTTGTTGAGTATAATCTTCACTTTACCTATATAATTGGATGTGTATTTCAAAGATTGGTTTTTAATAAAAAGGGAACTTAGATAAATTCCCTAAGGAAAAAAATAGAACTTAAATAGGTCTTGGAACTATTTTTCCATAATCGATAATTTAGCTCTTGAGACCCATAGTGGAATCTAGTGTATAGATACTAAAGTGGAAGTACATACTAAATATAATTTCCCATGTAGTTTGGTGTTCACACTATTATTAGATTGCCGAGTCTTTCACCTAAATCATGATGTTTGAGATTACCCTTTGTTACAATGCACACTTAAAAATAAGGTATCTATGTATTATAATATTTTCATATCCCACACTCATGAAACTATTTGAATGTAAGCTAATTAATCACATTCATGAAGCCATAGAGACAAGAGTGTGCCAGACAAGAGTGGCTAGTGAATCTAAGGAGCATGAAGGCCATAACCATGAAGGGTGCAATAATGGAAATAAAAATAATGGTGGCTTCATTGATGGATATATATGTCGAGGTCACATGGTGGTAGAGAGGCGGGTTTCGGTGAGGAACTTGTTATACCTATGGATCTCCGATAATTATCAATGTGAATTCCCTCATAATGTTACTTGCTCACTTGTTCAAAAACAACACAAGTTAGAAGATCTCCCAAAGTGTATGAGCATATGTGAAAGAATCATAACAAAGAAAAGGGTACCAAAATGATTAAAGTGGAGCATGTTGCTTCTAATCAATGGATGTCGAAGAAGACCCACGATAATGAGTTATATACTATGATGGTGAGTACACATGTTGAGGCTATTTGAAACTATGAGACATTTAATAATAAACCACTCATTACAAGGGAATAAGTGATACATGCCAAGTATCTAGATGTTGCGCACTAGAAGGAAGTTTATTAGGATACTATGGAAGTTATCGGGATGTTGTAAGGGAAATACAATATTTAAAGGAATATGCACATGACAGGGATCATGCAAGGAAGGATGAAATCCCATAGAAAGATGTGTATGGCATGAAAGAGATGTGTAAGATGTTGTGAAAATAGAACATCATTCCATTGTTATGGGATTGGTTGTGAGAAAAGGTATTGCACGTTAGTACTAAGCACAAAAGATAGATACTTCATGTAAATCTACCACCTTAGAATCATGAATTTGACAAAGAGATTACACTTGATGCAGTAATTGATGGTTGGTTATTATGCAACATTCGATAGATCTTGATGTGGAAGTGAATGTGCTAACCCTGGATGCTTGGAATCAAATGGGTAGACCACAATTGCATCCATCCTCAAACGTGTTATATATGGTAACTAGAACTAGGGCAACACTTATTGAGTTATTGAAGGACACATATATTACTATTTAGGGAGCCAAGTTTACTGGGGAATTTGAAGTATTAGAACTTGGTGAAGTAGACAACTTCCCAAAGCATTACTTGGTCGACCTTGGTGCTATGCGAACAAACCATATTTTTTCTTTAGTAAAAGTTCCATCAGTTTTTAGAAAGATGAGGAGTGCATGATCATACCTCTCTATGAAAATAAGGATAATTCCTTTGTTGAACCACTTGGTCTTGGAGGAGCTTAATAGAATATATGCACACTCGAAGCACGCGATCTAGAACATTTGGAGCCATCCAAAGAAGTTTTACTTCATTGGAAAGATTCACATCCTATACATAACACTACAAGTATTGCTTTATGCAATAATTGGGCTCATGGAACATATGAAATGGTGGGAAATGAGGTCAAAGGAAGAATAACAAGAATGATTAGACCATCCATGATGAGGTGGTTAGGATGTAACCATGATGGTATATTGGTGAAGGGAACCGGATGTATTCCTATGCACTATGAAGGCCCAAAGGATGAATGAAGGGGAGAGAATAAATATTCTAGTATATACTTTGTATGGGAAAATAGTACACTTTGGTGGGATACACACAAAGGAAACTTACTAGAATGGTGAGAAGTGAGAATCTCCTTTTCTACTAGGTTCCTAAGGAGAAATGTACCTTCTCAAAAATTTGAATTTCATGGGAATTCTTCTACCTTCCATCATGTCTAGGAGTGTGAGATATCTTGGGCATAAAGGCAAGGAGGATTTAACACCATCACTTTGGGTACATAAGTTCTACTCCACCTAACATGAATACGCGCACACATGGTATGTCCATGAAGAGTTAAAAAGAGAGACTACTAACTTGTAAGGGATGACCTCAATGTTGAACCTTGGTCATTGGTGTTGTCATTGATGTCAAGTGGAATTGATGGAAAAACAATGAAAGGTGAATATTTTTGGAGCTCACAAGAGACATTTCAGGTAAATTATGATGATTTAAGCATGATAACAAGATTCTGCAATGAATATCGTGTCGAGTTGATGAAGGTGTCGGTTCAAAATTTCCCATTTAGGTATATTCCTTGAGCACGATGACATGTGAAGGTATGCCATAGATCATGATAAGACTATAAGATAATGGTAGAAGTTTTGTTAAGGTTTCTACAATGTGTTTGAGAAATTTCAAGGCTTATTTCATCTTCTATATTCAAAAATCATATTGCACAGACAAGTTTTCTTGAGAACTTATGTCGTGTTCTCAAAGGAAAATGAGATTGATTAGAGATTCACAGGAAAACCGTCACTAATAACCACATGGAAGGTGTATAAGGGTGTCTTTCAATTCTCCATGTCAAATTTCATTACATTCCCTAGTGGATGTTTTGAGTTATTGAAGTTTTACTAAAGCTCGCCAATTTGAGAAGTGCATTTGGAGCAATCTTGTTTCTTAAGGGTCAAACGAAATTATGGATACTCCTTTAGATAAATCATAGAATATTTTGGATTAAATTATCCTAGAAATCATGTGCAAATTTTTTTGTCAAAATTAAGTGTAATTGAAAAGTTATAAAGCATTTTAGTGAAGTTATTGTTCTCTCTCCTTGAATGTGTCCTAAATCGATGGGAGCGAAAAGGTGAAAGTGAATTAAAAATTATTTATAAAGTATTTATCGAGTGCACTAGTGATGGCTACAATATTCATTGGTGTTGGAATAAAATAAAATCTCTTATGAATATTGTCAAGCTCTTTCCTTAGCATAAAAGTGTAATCTCGGAAAAATAGTCTCCCATTCAAGGTGCAAAATTGAGTTGAAAGAAGTGATGGTCTCCTCATTTGAATTTTCTAGAGATCAAAACTATGAATTAAAGGTCTTAATTACCTTTGAAATATAAATATATGGTTTGAATTAATTTTTCTTGCTTAAACAAGTAATGGTATAGTCACTTTATCTTCATCTCATCACTATAACGGTGGTATTATGGGAACAAAAGAGAATGTTTCATCATTCTAGATATTTGATAAAGGTTGTAACTTATCCATTCTATCCATAGCAGATGAAATCCTTCATTTTCATCAACAAGGGATGAAGAAATTTTTGTTTGAATGCCCTTCTTGTCTTGCACGGTGTGAAACCCTAAACTAGGGTTTCCAAAAGACAGTTTTGATCAAATTTAATGTTTCCTATTATATTTGTATAACCTTGAAATAATATCTGTATACATGATTACAACTATTTGTAAAAATAAGTTGGTAATTTTATTTAATCCTTGTGAAGTTCTTCATGGAAGAAATCCTAAAAACATGCACAATCCAGGGTTGACGGGAAAATATTTGGTCTAAATACTTGTTCAAAGCATTATTCTACAAATGACATTCAAATCAATGTTGATTTAAGTTCATATAGGGATGAAGAACAAGTTGAAACTTCTTCCCATGCTTAAACAACCTATACTCCATGATTTTTTCAAACATATTCATGTCCAAATGTTTAAACAAATGATACAGTAATGGAGTCTTTTACATGCAAATTTGTTGTAAGTTGAAGTTTGAACCTACATTCAATGTATGTGAATGCCAAGATATCTCCATGGAGAACTAGAATAAAATTCTCCTTGTTTGAAAATCAAATAATTAATGATAGGGATAGTGGAATGTGAAATGGCATAGGATGTTTATTTTTGCATTTGGTGAGAAATCAGTTGAACTCAAAAGAATAATGTGGAAAGCCATAAGTATTACCATGAACTCAAAAAAGACATTGAAGACTCACTTTAGTAAAAGCATTGAGATGGAATATGAATATTTTCTTTCACATGGATACAAAATGAATTTGGGTAAGGAGTTAAGGTATAGATAAGGTAAAGAGATAGTTTTGGAAGATGCTACAGTTATCTTTCGTTTGAAGTGAATTCTATATAGAGGTGTGTGTGTGTGTGTGATTGAAAGTAAGAGAAAAAGTATGAGGGAAAAAAATATGTTGGAGATAGTAAAATACGAAATATATAGAATTGTATAGAATTTAGCATGAAAAGAGATACCAAGGCATTAGACTATGAAGTGTATGCAAAGTTTTGATCAAGTATGAATAGTACTTAAACAAGTTCAAGACACAAGACCAGTTCTAAGGGTGAAAGTATTCGGGATACGATATTGACTGAATAAATTAAGAGGATTGTTGGTGCTAAGAAGTAGGATGTGGGATGACTAATTTAGAGAGAAATTAAAGGATTAAATTGACATATATTATATGAAAGAAAGAAATATGCTAAAGAACATAACATAGTGAATGAAGAGAGAGAGGCATTGTTGAAGGCTTGTCAAGAAGTATGGTGAGATTGCGAGAAGATAGTGTGCTAGAAAAGGATCATGATCAGTTGAGGAAGCAACATGAACATAAATGATCAAGTTTTACTATTGTTAGTGTGATTATTTCTTAAGTGATTGAAAAAAAAAAACCTAATGGAAAACCTAAATGGGGGTATTAAGGTATTATTTTTAATCTATATAGGACTAAAATGCTTGTAAATAAAGGTGCTAATCAAGAACAATGGACACAAATTGATATGCTAAAGTGATGTAAAGTAATTACACGATTTGATCTAATGAAAATAAGACCCTAGAATGCAAGATGGGAAAGGGAAATGACTAAGTTGATTGATGGTGGCTGTTGCGAGTTTTCACATATCTAGAATCTGGAACTCAAGAAAGGTGTAGACGAACACTCAAAGGCCCTGCAAAGGAAACATTTGGACTATCTAAAGTGACACAGAACCTCGGAGAATGTACTTGGGCGCCCTAGGGTGATGTGGTTTGTAGTCTATACACTATGAAAAATTAAAATACTCGGCACATGTGCTCGGTAGTGTTACAACCGGGTCTAGAACCGGGTCTAGAACTGGGTCTATTTATCACACTAGATTAAATCGTTTAAACTAGATGAAGCCCTACATAAGAAGAATAATAAGGGTTCGGATTGACCTCGGCCTCCAAACTAGTGGACTTATCACTGAGCACTTCACTACATTACAAACCCCGAGGTAGTTCTACTAAATGTGTGTATGTCATGCCCTAGCTTCTCTCATGCCATTTGGACTCTATGAATTAGTGAGATATGGTAGCTATAGAAGATGTAGATAGTATAATAGAATGAATAGAATCCCTCCTCCTCTAAGAATGTGTGTGATCTGAGACATTCCTAAGTTGAATGTATGGTTTTATGTGGATGTAAGATGGTGCGATGGATGTAGCCTTAGATGGAGTGATAGTAGTGATAGGATTTAAGGACCTATGATCCTCATTATGATTTTATAAGATTTATATTTATAAGGCTCTCAAGTTTAATTTTGCAATTAAACCCAAAAATGTCAATCGAGGAAAAGATAAAGATGACAAATGGCTACAAGTGACTCAAAGAGGAGTGAAAGAGGATAATAATAGATTAGGGCACCCTTGTATAGGGTGGGGTGCCCGCATTTAAGGATGCGATCTCGGGTAAGTTAGAAAATTGGGTGATAAGTATCGGGAAGTAGGTAGGAAAGATGAAGTAAAACATAAAACAAATATGGTAAAAAGGTTGGATTAATTAGTACTTTGTACACTTAAGAACCTTATAAATAGTATTATAATATAACGATAAATATTGTCTAATGTGTAATATTTGTGTCTATAGTTTCCCCACTCAATGTTGGTGAGCGAACAACTTAGTAACATAAATTAGATAGAAAAATATACCGATATCTGTACATAGTCTAGAAGAAAATGCATCAATTGACTAAAAGCGTGGAATGAAAAAAAGAAAAAAATGTGGAGTGTGGATTCTAAAGATGAAACATGTGTAAAAAGTGATGAGAATGAACCTAGGGTGGAACGCGTGTGTAGTTAATACATGTGTGTGGTGTACTTGCATGGTTAGTATGGAAAGTATTGTCGCGGTTTGTTGTCATTATTCTTGTCATTGTCATTGTTTTTGTTTTTATTGTTTCCCTAAATTTGAATTCTTATTTCTCATATAAGGCGGACACTGTAAGGAGAAAATGATCAAGTAGTCAAATATGTATATATGTAAAAATGTTGTGTAAAGTATACAAATTTAAAGTACCACTGTAATAGAAAGTGTAAATGGAAAAAGGAACATGTGCACCTAATCCATGTCGAGAAAAAGGGTGTAGAAGGATATCCCGCAATGTCACAAGTTTTTGGGCGATCTCATGTCACCCCGATCAAAATGTGTAGGGAGGAAATGCTCGGTGTCCTCCAACTCTAACCAATTCTACTACAATTTTTGAAGAGATATTTGTATTGCGTTGGTTTTTCAAGCGATCCTACACCACTAGATAAGAGGTGTAGAGAGGCCACCAACTATAACCCCGAGCATGTGACTACTCCGCAAAAATTGGTAAAGGACATCATTTCTGTTAAGGCCACGTGTATGGACTTCGTAGAATGGTCGAAACTCACTCGTTGTGTGTGAACTGGTGTAGATTCATTATGTTAGTAGAAACCCTCAATTATGCCCCCCTCTTTGGGGGTGCATGTGACAAACCTAGAAGGAGAATGTATCCCGAAAAGAGAACCAAATGCACTTTGACCTTGTAACCAACTTATCCCTATATGGGGGAAAGGAAAGCACTTTGTAGATATCAAGGCATGTACAAAAGGGGATGGCTAGCCAATAAAAGTGTTAGTCGAACACATACATGTAAATAAGTTTAAAAGACACGGACAATGTAAAAACTACTACGAAAAGTAGTGTAAACATGCAAGAAATAGAAAGAAGACTGCACAAAGTAGGTTACAAACAAGGGACATCACTAACAATTTCGTAAGGCCATCATGGTCATAAACAACGGACAACTATGCACGGAAAATCCTACATACAATAGCAAATAAAAAGTAGACAAGTAGAAATAAAAGTAGTCATGGAAACTTGTGGTCTTACAAAACAAGTTTTACACATGGAACACCCGTTAGCATGTTAGAGTGATAACAAATATGTCAAAGTGTGTAGAAACAAGTAGTAAAAGATACTAAGTACAAAATGAAACAATAGCACCTATAGTAGACACATGTGGATTCCCCAGGTGACCAGTATAGTAAGGGTAGAAGGTGAGCATCCATGCCACGTGTAAATGTCATGTATCTACGATCACACTAAACAAAGGCATTAACATGCATGTGTGTATGATAATGACATATAGGAAAGCAATATAACATGTGTAGTAAAGTGAACATGCAAAACACTAGTAAGCAAAAGTAAATGCTACCAAGACAATGTAGTATGTTGTGGATGGATGGAATGGAATTCAAGATGGAATGATAGAAGAAAGGTGCCACTTAAGTGTATTGAAGTGTATGTAATGAGGTTCATTTTTTTCCTCCTAAAATTTAATAATGAACCATAAATGAGAGTTCATCATTGGGAAATGGTCGAGTAGTGTTGGTTGTGTCTAGCACGTTGTGATGAGTGTGTATGTGTAGTGGTGATGAAATGTGACTAGTGGATAAGATGTACGTGAACCTTATAGCTGAAGCATATATCATGATTTTTTTGATCGGAAGAATGATGACTTATCCCTAAGGGTATATCACTATAATATGAATGGATGGGAATTCCTCATATAGGAAGGTGTGTGTGGACCCTATAGCCTAAGTGTATACCACAACTTGGTTGGATAGAGGAGTGATGATTTAGCCCTAAGCATATATCACTAGGAGATGGGAGAATAAGGTGATGATCTAGCCTATAGCATATGTCATGATTAGATGGGTGATGATGGTGTATGAAGCGTAGATAAGTAGGTGGTGAGTAACCGAAGGTGTTGAATTTAGGACTAATCATGACCACTATGTGTAGAATAAGGGGAGGGTGGTGATTCATCCTAAAGTGTATACCAATAATGGATGAGTAGGATAAGTAATGACATAGTAGAATGACTTAGAATAGGTGATGATTGTATATAAGAGGATAATGTAGAATAGGGAAAGGAGTGGTGATTTAACCTAAGGTGTATACTACTACATGATATGATGACAAGTATGGGTGATGATATAGCCTAGAGCATTGGTCATGATTATGATGAAATGTGTTAGGACATGTCATATGTAGGTAGTGTCCATTTGATTGGTAAACCCTCGAAAGTCAAGTATGGACTAAGGAACTAGAGTACGTCATAGGGTGATGAGTGCAATGCGTCGGCTAAGTTAAGTGTAATATTTCTTGAGATGCATGACATTGAGTGGGTTTTTGAGCGGTTTCCCTAGAAGGGTAGTGAGGCGGTAAACACCACCCCCAAGTTTATCTGTGATGATGTAAGGGCCAAACTAGTTGGGCTTGAATTTCCCTTTGAGAACGGATTCAGATTTGGTATATTTTTGGTATTCTTTTAAGACAAGATTTCCAATATTGAAGTCTTGAGGTCATGTCTTATGGTTTTAAGTGTGTGAAATGTGGGTTTGTTATGCGCATAGGTTTTCCAATGCTTGGAAATGACATGAGTCCAACATTTCTAACTCATGTAAATTATTTTTGTGGTAAGTTTCATCTTTAAGGATTCCTTTAAGAGAGATTCGAGAGTTGGTATTTCAAGTTCTAATGGAATAACTGACTTGGGCACCATAAACTAGAGAGAAAGGTGTAGCATTCCTAGGGGTTCAAACACTAGTGTGGTAGGCCGATAATGAATATAGGATTTGATTATACCAATCAATACCACTCCAATAAAAATTTTTATGGAGGATTTTGACAATGGTTTTATTGGTAGCTTCGGCTTGGCCATTGCCTTATGGATAATAAGGCGTGGAAAATGATTGTTTGATCTTAAACTTAGCACAAAAATTCTTGACATCTTTTTTTTGAGGAGGAGCCATTATTGGTGATAATGGTGGATGGTACACCAAAGTGAGTGATAATGTGTATGGTAAGAAAGTTACAAATGTTGGTACTAGTGGTTGTATGTAAGGGGGTGGCTTCAACCCATTTGGTGAAGTATTCGATGGTAGTAATGATGAATTTGTGGCCATCTGCAGATTTGGGGTTGATAAGGCCAATTAAATCAAATCCCCAAAGGGAAAAAGGCCATGTGGGAGTGATAGGTTGAAGGTCATAGGTAGGTGCATGATGGATATTACCATGTTTTAGAAAAATTTTGCAATGCTAAGCATAATACGAGAAATTGTGTTGCAGACTGTTGGCTAATGAAACCCTTGAAGTAAGAAGTTTTGCGCCATGGATTTACCAAAAATGGCCACCACAGAGGCTATCATGAATGTGAGATACAATAGTGGGAATATCCACAAGGAAAGACAACATAGCAGGTGACCATCAAGAGCACACTTGAACGATTTGGTGTTGATGATAACATAATGAGTGGCTTCCCGATGTATTCTCATGGGCTTGAAAGGGTTTTAAAGTATCATGAATAGTCTATTTGTAAAAATAGTTATAGATAGGTGTGAACCATTCAGTGGTGTCATGACTACGGTGTGACACAAGCGAAATAGGTATGGTGGAAATAGATGGTTGTCATAAGTGGGTGATGATGAAAGTGGCCTGATCATCATGAAGGTATTTTGGAATAAGGAGGTGGTATTGGCCATGGCATCGACATGGCCAATGTCTTTGTGAGGAATTACAATAATGGAATAAGACTCAAAGGTAGCTAAGAGGTCTTTTACAAAGGAATTGTACGGAATAAGGTGTTCTTCCTTAGTGTGATATGCGTAATTAAATTGGTTAATAACTAATTGAGAGTCTCTGTTGATACACAATTTATGAATGAGGAGACACTTAGCGAGGAGAAAACATAAAATGAGGGCTTCATATTCAGCGATATTATTTGTGCAGACAATCCTAACCAAGATACAAAGGGAAGTTGATCACCATATAGGATAATAAAGATAATACCAGTACCAACACTAGAGGGGTAGTGAGAGCCATTGACGTACATGGTCCATATGTGTGATTCAATGATATAAGTAGTGAAATCATCACGGAAGGAATAAGAAACAAGGGAAGCATCGAAAAGAGGGGCATCGGTCAATTGATCAGTAATGACCTGCCCCTTAACTTCTTTCTACCGGATGAACTTAAGGTTGAATTCAGTAAGGAGCATGAACCAACAAGCTAAATTCTCAAAAGGATGACTAAGAACACAAGGTATGTAAAGGGTCAACTTTAGTGATAATGTGAACCTCATGGTTAAGGATGTAATGACGCAACTTTTCGGAAATGAAGACAAGGTCGAGGCATAATTTTTTGATGTAACTATAATTACATTCATAAGAGAGAAGAGTACAACTAATATAGTAGATGGCTCGTTCACAATGGGTATCATCATGTTGGGCCAATAGTGCACCTAAGGCGTGGAAGGTAGTGGAAATATACAAGAGAAAGGGGTGGTCTATTATGGGTGGGACTAGGATAGGAGGGTTTAATAGATAAGCTTTGATGTGATTGAATGCTTGCTGACATTGTTCATCCCAAGTGAACTGGGTATATTTCTTCATAAGACACGTAAAGGGTTGATTCTTATCGGTCAGTTGTGCAATGAAATGGTGAATAGCTTGAATCTTACCTTGTAAGGAACAAAGTTGATGCATATTTTTGGTGGAGGCATGTCGAGGATAGCCTTGATTTTAGTGGGGTCAATTTTGATGTCATGGTGTGAGATAATATATCCTTGAAACTTTCTAGTGGTGATTCCGAAGACACATTTTTGGGTTTGAGGCGAACACGATGATGACATAAGAATTCAAATAGCACCCGAAGGTCACGTGCATGGGAAGAATGATGGAGAGACTTAGTGAAAATATCATCGATGCAATATTCAATGGTTTTTTTGATATAATCGTGAAAACTATGTGTCACAACATGATGATAAGTAGCCCCAACATTATTGAGGCCAAATGGCATGATAGTATAGAAAAATTTACCCAATGGCATAGGGAAAGAGTTTTTTTTTATGATTCAGATTTATTTTAATTTGATTATAGCCATTGAAACCATTCATAAAGGAGATTATGTTGTATCCTATGGTACAGGTCTACTATAGTATCAATGTGTGGGAGTGGAAAACTATCCTTCAGGGAATATTTGTTTAAATATCAAAAATCGGTGTAGCGGCGAACATGACCATAAAGCTCATTACTAGAGAAATGTTGGAAACCCATTCGGATAATCAACAACACATATCAAGCTAACATCAAGCAATTTTTGGATTTCTTCTTTTACTAAAAGTGCAACCTTAGGATGTGTTGTTGGCCCCAAAATTCCCCTCTTTTAAAGTCAAGTTTCAAATAAATTTGAGTCTCAGTGCCTTGGAGTATCGAATCATGTTGAGCCTAACCATTTTTGTAGTTTTCTTATTCATGGAGAACAATTTGAAAGTCAGCCATATGGTAAAGTTTCTTTCCTTTCCTTTTTATTTTCTTCCCGCATCGGAATGATAGGCATTTTTTCCTGTTAAATTTTTCCCTAGAGACCATAGGTAATACATGAATATATTTCATTGGATGAAGTTTTCCATATTTCAAGGATCGGTGGAAGCCTCCACATGTCCAAACAAAGGTGCAACTCAAGGGCGAGGTCCAACGGAAAATCCACAAATAAGTGCAGGCTTTCTCGTGTGTCCCGGGTATAAAATGAAGATACAATAAGCTAAAATCAGCTAATTATCAAAGTCTCAATAGATAGCGCCACGTGCCTTATCGATGCAGACAACAAATCAAACACGGGGTAGTTCTCAAAATTTTGCTAGTTCTCTATGTGTCCTAGGTCCAAAAAGGGAAAGAGTTGATCATTAAAAGTAAGTAAGTATGGGCAGGTTGGTGGAATCTGCCACATGCCTTAACGGTGCCATTTCAGAAGTGAAATAAAATGTTCAAGATCCTAGTAGCACCAGCTCTCCACGTGGTTAAAGTCAATGAGGAGATAGAGTTGGCCATTAAAAATTCTAAGACTGGAGGAAGGAGACATGCGTCATCTCGGTGCAGTTTTAAGAGGTGTTTCCAAAATGGAAACTCAAATGAGCGCCAGCCCTCCACGTGTCTAGGGGTCAACATAGGTCAAGCAAGAAATAGACCCAAATCGGAAAAGTATGAGCGAATTAGTGGATCTCTCCACATGTCGTCACCGACATAGCTTCAAAGGAAAAAAATGTAGAAGGCATCCGTAGGCCCACTCCAATTAATTTCTCCCATGTGGGTGGCCCAAATTTGAAGTTGTAAAAGCAAATCGAATGGCCCATGTTTTAACTGGTAAAACAATGCAAGCGTCATATATTAAAAACATTTTTTCCACCATTAACATTTATTTTCAAATCAAGAATTCAAAAGGGCGTAGATGATTGGAATAAGTTGTAACTATTTCTTGCTTGCTCGAGGAAGTTGTAACCATCTCTTGCGAGCTATATCATGATATTTCACACCCATTGTTAAGAGTTGGAATTTTGATTATTCTGGAACTGTAATTTTGAATTGGAAGAAATCAATACAAAGGTTTTTCCCTTTTTCTTCTACTTTCTCTTTCCTTCTGGTTCTGATCTGTGAATCATCTAATCCTTGCATGCTTGGAAACTTTGTGTTCTAGTTTGTACAATCTCCAGAACTTTGAGTCTGTGAATTGTGTCTGTTATAAACGTGGATGGTTCTACTATGTATCTCATTTGCACAATACATATAAGGGTTTTCTCTGCCATCTCTTTTCCCTAAAAGTATTTTCTTCTTCTAGCCTCCCTCCTCTCTTCAAATTCTTCTATCCTCATGTATTGATAACTTTCCAGGCTTAAAACACATTTTAGGATATCGGAAACCACCATTGAATGAAAGACTATGCATTTGTACATAGGTTTTTCCCTACTTTCAATAAGGGAACATCTCCCATTAAAGAGGAGGGACTTGCTTGTCCCCTAACTATGGTTTCATTCCAAGTGTAAATCAAACCCAACAGCTTTTGGCAACTCCACTGGGAATTTTTCCAAACAAATTCCTTTCTTAAAAGAACAACTAATTTTATCATTTATTTGATCCGGGGACTCTAATATATACTCATGGTAGAAGGGCTCTTGGAATAGAATATCCCTAATTTCAACTCTTGGATCAACAAGATTTTCAACTTCCTCCAATAGGAAGAAATAGAAGAGCTCATTCCACAAGCATGCCTCCTACTAAAGACATAGCTTCGGTAGTAGCAATCCTCAAGCACATCTTATTCCTAATCTTCATGCGCTAATTCTTGTTGGTGTCTAAGTTCCACTTCAAACAATATTTCTAAGGATGGCAACACCTCAACCTTGGGGATAAAGAGTTCAGCCTCCGGGTCTTCCTCAACCATTGCATGAGTTACCTAGGGGTAACAGGAAGAATTTTCCCAAATTTAGAGGTGAGGGTAAAGTACACCACGATGAACATGTTGCGTCCTTCATTGTTGCATGTGGGGTCCTTAAAGTTGAACATGAGGATGTCTCGTGAGGTTGTTTGTGGAAATCTTACAAGACAATGTTATAGGTTGATTAAGTACCATCTTCCAAATTGAGACCATCATCGATTGGACTAATATGAAAGCTAAATTTCAAAAGAATTAAAAACATGTTGAAGATGTGCATGCTTTGCTAGCTCATATTTCTCAAATCAATAAGGAGCCACATGAGCCTATGAGAGAATTTGTGGCCAAGTTTAATAAATTGATTAACAAGATTTTAGTAAATACTAGGCCTGTTGACCTGATTCAGAAGCATTTCTTCTTGAATGCTCAATTTCTAGAAGTAAGTTATGCTCGAGGAGAGCAGATCTTGTAACTTTTGATGTTAATCGATATTGGTTGTCAGTTGGAAGATGAATTGATCATGTCTAGCAAGTTGAAAAGGGAGTCTTTCAAATCCAAAACATCTTCTTCTTCCCCTTCTCCTGGAGGTAATGCAGATCAATTGGTGCAAAAGCTGGCTAATGACCTCATTTCCATTAAGAAACAATTGGCTCAACATGCTCCATATCAAGATGTTCTAAGGAAGAACTTTCAGCCTAGGAACCGCTTGCCCTCTTCCCAAACTAGGTTGGCTATTGAAGGTCCACCCCTTAAGGTGCCTATCAATGTTGCTTGTGAAGTTCTTAATCCTGATGATGAGGAAGAAAATGAGTTCTATGATGAATAAGAAGAGGAAGCTGATGAATAAATGGAGGATCCTGGTGGTTCTTGAGTTCATTTCCTCACCACTAAGGGTGTGGATGATCAAGATGACTATGATGATGTAGTGGCTGAGATGAACAGTGAATCATATGTTGTTATGACCCAGAGCAAGACCAATAAAAAGGAAAAAGTGGTGAAACCTGTAAAAATATCCAAGGATTACCCCACCACCATCCTGGTGATTACAAGAAGAGGAGCTCCTATTCCTACTACTTCCACCCAAAAGTTAAGCTCTACTAGTCCTTCTTCCTCTTCGAGAATTCTTTTCCAAAAAATGATAAAACTGATATATCAAAAGCTCCTCCTACTCCCAGTACTAATTCCCCATCCACATCTGGATATTTTGACATTATAGACCATCTTAAAAGGACCAAGATTCAGATTTCTAAGGTAGAGTTCTATCAAACTCATCCTAAAGCCTTTGCCAAAATGGTTAACTTTGTAAATTCTAAATCTAAAACCTCATCCCATTCTTCTAAAGGCCTTTTTCCCACTCCTCCACCTCAACTTGGCCTAATGGCTATAGTCACTTCACCCAATGAGAAGATCAAACCCTTCTATGTGACTCTCCTCATAGCTGGCCACAAGCTTAGCAATTGTGTCATTGATTTTGGTGCATCGATAATGTAATGCCTGCAAAAGTGGCTCATGCTTTGGGTCTAACCTTAACCCACACTTATGGCTCTTGCTATTCCATGGAAAGTAGAGAAGTGCCTTTGGTTAGGAGAATCAAGGATGCACAACTAGATTTTGTTGCTTTACTAAAGAAGAAGGTCTTAACTACCGTCTTGGTTGCTTTGATATCCCTCCTTCCTATGGCTTTTCATGACCAGGCTTGTGGAGGTCATTTATCCTCTATCAGTAACATCTCATAAAATGCTTCGTGTTGTTTATTGTTGGCCCACTGCTCGTAGAGATGCATCAAAATGGTTTGGTAAATGTGAAGCCTACCAAACGTTTGTTGGAGACCTAAGTTGGCTGATTTGCCTCTCAAGCCGAGTAGTGATTGAAGATTCATTTCAAAAATGGAGTTTAGAATTCATTGGAAATTGTAACCCACCTTCTAGTGCTGGACATACCCATGTGTTGACTACCACAGATTACTTCACCAAGTGGGTGGAAGCCATCCTAGTCAAGAGCACTACCTCCGAGGTAGTTTGCAACTTCATTAAGGAGAACATATTGATCAGGTTTGGGATCCCAAACAAAATTGTGACTGATAATGCTTCCAACTTTTCTTCTGTTGAGATGATGGAATTCTACTATGGGTATGGGATATCCCTTGCTCATTCTTCATATTACTATCCCCAAGGGAATAGACAAAGAATGAAAAAAGCAAGAACTTTGTGAGAATAGTTAGAAAGCTTGTAAATGATTCTCATAAGAACTGGCATAAAAAGCTATACGATGCACTTTGGGATGATAGAATTACACCCAAGAGAGCAATTGGAATGTCTCCTTTTTAAGTTGTGTATGGTGTGGAAGCTCAACTTCCAGTCACGGTGGAATTTCCAGCCTTGCATATGATGAAAACCATTAAAGATTCAATTTTCAATAGCTCTTTGGATAAAAGAATTTTGTACCTTCAAAAGCTTGATGAGGACAGATTATAAGTGGTTGACAGGATAACAACTCATCAATTGAAATTTAAGGCTTTGTTTGATAAGAAAGCCAAACCAAGAGTCTTCCAAGTGGGATACATTTTGTTGCTTTAGGACAAAAGACATGATCCACAAGGAAGCCATGGTAAGTTTGATTCTCTTTTGCTTGGTCCTTTTAGAATCAGACATTTTGCTAGAGAGAACTCTTTTTATCTGGATTACATGGATGGTTCTCCTCTCCCACTTCCTTATAGAGGGTAGTATCTGAAGTTGTTCAAGTCCTAGGTATAAGGTGCTCCTTATGTATATTATGTACAGTGTTTTGGTTTTGGGTCGTTCCTTTGTTTTTCATTCTGTTCTTCCCTGTTGGTTTGTTTTGTTTCTTTTCCTGTCTTGTGGTGTTGCCTTGTATTTGTTTTTCCTCTAACTCCTTTGCCCAATGGATAAAGCACAGTGTCCTCTTTTCCCCAAATTTATCTGTAGTTCTTGATCTTGCCTTGTGTCTTTGTTCCAAGCCAAGTCATCCCCAGAAAGAGCCAACTATTGTCAGCCCCAAAATTCCCCTCTTTTTAAGTTAAGTTTCAAAAAAATTAGTCTGCCTTGGAGTATCGAATTGTGTTGAGCCCGACATTATTTGCAATTTTCTTGTTCATGGATAATAATTTGAAATTTGGTCATATGGTAAAGTTCCTTTCTTTTCCTTTTTATTTTCTTCCCGTAGTTAGGAATGACAAGCATTTTTCCTCGTTAAATTTTACCCCGAGTCCATAGGTAATACGTGAATATCTTTCATTGGATGCGGTTTGGCCATATTTCAAGGTTCAACAAAAGCCTCCACATGTCTAAAAATGCAACTCTTAGGGCGGGGTCCAAGGACAGTCCTCAAATAAGTGTAGGCTTTCCATGTGTCCTGTACAAATTGAAGACAAGATAAGCTAAAATTGGCTAAGTATGGAAGGCTCGATGCATAGTGCCATGTGCCTTATTGGCACCACTTCAAGAGTTAAAGATGGGGGAGTTATCAAACTTGCGCCAGTCCTCCACATGTCCTAGGTGTAAAAAGGGGTAGAGCTGATTGTTAAAATTGACTAAGTATGGGAGGGTTAGTGGAAGCCGCCATGTAACGTCCTCATTTTAGTACATTAGAACAAGAATTTATTTTTTTGATAGGTGCATCCTAGTTCTAAATACATAATTTAGAACTCTCAGATCATAACAATCATTCTTATAACAGATAACCATATGCAAATTTGTAATGACTCGATCTACCTCCAATCTATTCATTCCATGACTCGGTGATCTACCGATCTATTCATGTGTTTCACAGAGTTGGCATTTTTACAAACTCTTCACTCTTGCGCAGTTCTCTTCCCTAATCTGGGATTTCAGAATGCTCTGTCCAAGGAACCTATCTGAATAATCGTTACCATTATTCATCGGTATCTCATCCCTTAGACTAGGTGACATAGACAACGCAATCAAGCAACTTGTGATACTTTGGCCAAAGATTTGAAACATATCTTGCTTATGTCTCGTATTCCTTGATGGCATACTCGTCCAATCTGGAATACGTCCTTCACCCCATTCCTATGTTATGTAGAATGTCTTACACCGACATCGGGCTTCTCTGTTCCATCCAGCGTGATTGCAGCACAACATGGAATCTTTTCTCCAGCGTGGGACTCGTAGAATATGAGAAAAGATTCTCCAGAGAAGGCTGGTTCCTATTCCTCTGTTCAGATGCACACAAAAAATGCAGAGGGTTTGCTAAAACCTAATCTAACTTGCCAAGGAGATAGGGTAAGAAAATGCATAGAATAAAACCTAAACTACAAAGGTGATGCACCGAGGAATGTTAGACACTCGTTTTGCAAATTTAACACAGACCACATAGATGCAATACAAACACCATGCACAGGTAACCAAACTGCAATAAGAGATCAAAATGACAGCAATGAATACATGAGAGGGTCGAGAGTCAATCACAACACATATATTATTGCTCAAGAGTCGATACAATACATTGCAATGGCCAAGAGGCAAAAATACTGGCATTACAACCCATATGGGAGGTTTGAAAGCTCCACAAATTCTCTTGCAAGCGAGGGAATAAGGGAGGATGCAAAACAAAATGTCCGACCCCTTAAAGGAGCTCTTCTTTACAATATATATCAAGAAATGAGAGAGGGAAGAGAGAGGAAATCTAGAATCTACCCCAACCACTTCTTGGTAGCATTTAAAATCATCTCATTATGACAGAAGCGGCGGATCCTAGCAAAATGGCGGGCTGTCTAACAGGAGCGGCGAGCTGTCTGCTGCATTAAAGTTGGTTGTTGAAGCATTACTTCTGTCTATCACCACGCGTCAGAGACGTTTTCTTAATTTTCTCCCTCCAAACTACACCAAAATGCAAGATTGATCCTAGAATCATGTAGAGAATTTCAACAGCTTTCCGTTGATATAAAGAACGTGCAAATCCGAGCTCTGGATCGAAAGATATGATGATCTGAAGATTTAGGGCACAAAACAGGCGAAAACGGATTTTTAAATTTCTTTTCCCGCGCTCTGCCATCTGGATGACACGTGGCAGGCTCTGGTTCACTGAGCAATTTTCTCTCTCCACCTTTTCGCGGGATTTTCTTGTGGGCCCCTTAAACTTGGACACGTGGCACTATTTCATTGGTTCGGATCAGTGCTCGAAAACTCGCCCCTTTGACTTTTTGGACCTTTTTCCTTGGCGACACGTGTCATGCTATGATTTGTCCACGGGCCTGCCGGATTTTCACGTCCACCGCGTCTTTTTGTCCCAGATGTCCCAAAGGTTGCTTTGCAGGGATAGAATCCTCCGATCCGCCCAAATGGGCTTCCTGTCCCTTTTCTCGCCGGTGACACGTGGCGTGATCTCGATTGGCTTTCGCTCCTTCGCTATCCACGCCCCACGCGTCCCTTTGTCCCACTTGTCCAGTGCTGGTTCTTTTTTCGTCGTGAACTGGCCGGTTCGTGTCCTCCGCACACTCTTGTCCCGCTTGCTCCCGGTAAAGGACTTGGACAAATTTTCTTTCTTTCGGCCGATTCGGGCATTTCGCGTCCATTTGTCCCAGATGTCCCTTTTCTGTTTGGGCCACCTGGAGGCTTTTCGCCGATCCGCGCCTTCGTATAATTGTTCCAACTGTCCCAAAGGTGGTCTTGAGCAGGACTTAGCCAATTTTACGATTTTCTCCTGAATCAATCTACTTGCTTGGAACTAAAAACTCTGATGCATGTTATCAAATTAACTCTGGGGGGTGAAATTTGGATAACAATTTGGTGACTTTTCGGGGTCACCTGCCTGCTAGGTAGAAGATCAGTGGCCTTTTAGCGATCCATTGGGCATGGAGTCATAAGCAATAACCTGAAATGAGCCTGATGCTGCAACTCCCTCTACGAGAGCACGCTGAACTGTAAAAACTCAATCTAGGAGCGACAAAACCTGCGCCAAAGCACTTAGGGAAACTGAAACCTAACTACAACAAGACAATGTGCATACGCACTTAGAGGAATTGAAATCTAGGCTAATATTTACAAGGGTGAACCTCTTATTTTCAAGCAATGTTTGAGATAGATTCCATTTACCGGAATCTGCAGTTCTTCACCATCCCAATGAGGCCAATTGGAAAGCATTGCTACTCTTGCACTTCGTGACCATGTAGGGGCCACTCCAAATGGCATCAAACTTGGAATGTCTTCCTGGTTTTGCCCGATCTGCATCCCATTTCAAACTAGGTCCCCTTCTTGAAGGTCCTTTCTCTTGCTTTCTTATCAAACCATCTTTTCACTAAGGCCTGATCTTTCTCAATTGTTTGAACTGCACGTTCTCTAATTTCTTCCAATTCCATCAACTCTGCATACCTGGCCTCCATTGGTTCGAACTCAGCCAACTCCAACTGCTTCATGAACTCCAATGCAGGCAGTTCTAATGACATGGGCAAGATTGCCTCTCTTCCATAGACAAGCCTGAATGGAGAGTTACCTGTGGATCTTTTGGGAGTGATCCTATCAGCCCATAAGGCTGATTTCAGCTTGGTATGCCAAGACCTCTGATTCTCATCAAGAGTTCTCCTAATGATTCTTAGCAAATTTTTGTTCGTGGACTCTGCCTGTCCATTACCCTGTGGGTAATAATTGGAAGAGGTGCTCAAGTAGATTCCATTCTTGACAGCCCATTCTATAATCTTGGAACCTACGAATGCCAATGCATTGTCTGATATGATAGTGGCCGGCACACCGAACCTGGTCACTATTCCTTCATAAAATTCTAGTATATTAGACTCGTTTGCCTCTTTGAGCGCTACTGCTTCAGTCCACTTGGTGAAGTAGTCCGTTGCCATGAGAATCCACTTGTGGCCTTGGCTTGAGTTTGGGTTGATGACCCCGATGAAGTCCAATCCCCATTGCAGAAATGGTTGGTCAACCAAGATTGGGTGCAATGGAAGCACTGCTAGTCTTTCTTTGCCTGTGAAGAGTGCACATTTCTTACACTTTCTTATCCATGTATAGCAGTCATTGAACACCGTGGGCCAATAATACCCTGCCTTCATTATCTTGAGAGCTGTTACTCGTGGGGCAAAATGTCCTCCAGAATCTCCATCGTGAAAATCTCGTAACACCCTCTCAATTTGACCAGTCCCAATGCACCTCAATAGAACCCCATTGATGTCTTTCTTAAACAAAACACCATCAACAAGCACATATGGAATGGCTTGTAATCTGAAGTATCTCCTCTTTGCTTTCCTCATTTCCGGAGGGCATAGTCCCGTGTCTCGTAGAAGTGTATCATATTCCCGAGTCCAACAAGGAGTAGGCACATCATCATTTTCATGTTCTTGGCCATCCCGTAGTACCAAGACAGCTCTTTTTCATCACCTCGCTTCAACCTCGTTGACTCAAGGCTAGCTGTTCACATAGTCCCTTTCCACGTACTAGTTTGGTGACCTTGATCTCGATGTCATATTCCATGACACGAGTTATCCACCCCGCACGCTTCTCATTCGATCCTTGTTTAGAAGGAAGTCCTCGACTCTCCGCATGAGAGAGACAATAATTGGATCTTGTTGTTTGAGACTAGGTGCTTGAATTTCTTTAAACTCCCGATCACCGCAAGTACATGCTTTTCAATGAAAGAGTATCTAGTTTCGTATTCCTCCAAGCCTCGATCAAGAAAGCAAATCGGTTGTTCTAATCCTTCTTTGTTTTGTTGTGCCAGATTGCGTAAATTGTGTCTCCACCACCGAAGGCATATAAAGACGAAGTCCTTGGAGAAGTCTGGATTGACGAGAGTCAGGGGCTTGAGATATAGCCTCTTTTATTGCCTCAAAACTTGCCTTGCCTTCAGATGTCCACTTAAATGCCATGCTCTTCTTTAACATCAGCGTTATTGGCTTTACGAGAGCTGCAAAGTTTGGAACAAACCTGCGGACAAAATTGATCCTTCCCAAGAAGCTTTGAAGAGCCTTCTTGTGACTTGGCAATGGCAATGCTTGAATTGCTTCAACCCGTTCTGGGTCAATCGTCAACCCTTCCTTTGAAACAATATGGCCTAGAAGTTTTCCCTCGTGAGCCAAGAATATGCACTTTTTGGGATTCAATGATACCCCAAATCTTCTACATCTCTGAAATACTTGCCTCAAATGACAGAGGTGATCCGCTACATTTTTTGAGAATACAGTGATGTCATCAAGATATATCAGAACTATTTTGTTGATCAACCCCTTAAATGCCATATCCATTGCCCTTTGGAAGGTGGCTCCAGCATTTGATAGTCCAAATGGCATCTTCTTGTAGGCATAGGTCCCCCATTTGGTGGTGAAAGCCGTCTTGAATTGGTCATCTTCTTTCACCATCACCTGATTATACCCTGAGTAGCCATCTAGGAGAGAGAATCTCTCTGAACCGGATACTACTTGCAATATTTGTTCCATTGAAGGAAGTGGGTAATGGTCTTTGAGAGATGCCCTATTGAGGTCCCGAAATCTACACACAACCTGATTTCTCCGCTCTTCTTCCCCGACTGAACCAAGTTTGCAACCCAGCTTGAGTGCTTGATCGGGAATATAATGCTTGCCTCTATTAGCTTGTTAAGCTCTTTCTTCATTAGAGGCTCAATGTGAGGGTTGACAGGTCTCTCGCTTCGCCCGATGGGTTTAGATCTAGATCCAATTCTATGGTATGTTGTGCCAACTTCGATTGAATCCTCTCAAGTCTTCATAGCTCCAAGTGAAGACATCTCGGAAATTCTTGCAAAGTCAGTATGAAATCTGATTTCTCTTGCTCAAAGGGCCACTTTACCAATTTGAAGTATTTTGCCTTCCCAACCTGCACTGGCTCAATCTTCTCTCTTGACCTGTATGTTAGCCTTTTCCTTACGGAACTGGTCGTTAGGGTTGAAGATAGACTCCAATGTTACTAAACCCTTAGGAAGCTTGTTTGTCCGCAGCTGCACTACTTGATCCCCATACTGCTGCTCTAATCTGTCCTGATTTCTAGCTGAGAATTCAGCCTCTTCCTGTAGAAAATTGACGATCTGTTGATCGTTCTCAAACACCTGCCAGCTTGTGTTATTATCTGGAACTGCTGGCCTCACAATCACATGGATATGTGGTTGTGTTTTTTCCCTTTTGATGTTGTCAACCACATCAAACGTTGCTCCAACTGCTGCGAGCCTATCCGCGGCTTCATTTTTCTTCCTGGGTATGGACACAATGTTGAAAGCTTCGAAATCTTCAATGAGGTCCCATACCCTATTCTTGTAGCTCCTCAGCAAGTCGTTCTTCGTAGCATGTTGTCCTCTAACTTGGTTGACGATTAGCTCACTATCCCCGAACACCTGCAAGTTATTTATCCCCTTTTTCCTAGCCCAATGAAGTCCATGAATCAAGGCCTCATATTCAGCTGTGTTGTTTGAACAAGAAAACTGGAAACGAAAAGCTGAATAATATTTGATGCCTTGAGGTGAAACAAGCATGGCTCCACCTCCTGCACCTTGCCTACTCCTTGATCCGTCAAAAAACAGCCGCCATACCTCATTGTCATCATTATGGCTTGGCTTGGTGATGCTAGGAACAGGTTGATTTTCTTCGTATACAATAGACTCCCAAATCTCGATTCTTCTACTTCTTGATAGGGATCAAAAGCATGTATCTTGTTTGCCCATTCATCGAGAGTTAGGTCCGGATACTTCCAACCTTGGTGTCACCTCATCGCACTAGGGTGATCTTCTTGATCAAATGCCGAGCAATTGCATTAATCCGACTAGGAGTGTAAGGCTCAATATGGAAGTTTGCAATAGGTTCGACTCTAATTGTAGCCTTAGTTCCATACCTTGTTCTAAATAAGATGTGAGACCAATCAAGCAGACAAATACCCCCAATCTTGGTCAGTGAAGTCCCTCGACAAGCAAAGGGCAAAGAGTGGTGGAAGGTCTATGATTGATATATCTTGTAAGACAACAACATTTGACATGCATGCAAGGTAAGACTCAAGTTTTTAATCACTCCAACACTATTGTTGTCCCATCCAATCGCACTACCCTTTAGATATTACTTCATATTGAGACCCAAATGATCAGCTATTTGCTTGGGCATCACCGAGCTACTTGCCCCGAATCAATCATGCAATTGTGTACTAGTTTATCCCCAATGATTAATGAAACATAGAAAGGAGGGGGCTTCAACATTTTACCTTGTTGCTCCATGGCTTCCTTCAGCCGGGCAGCATTTGTAAGCACTTTGTCTCGCATCTCGAACTCGCTGATTCAAGTTGTCCAATCCTTCATGGCAGCTTGCAGCAGATCTCTTTGTCCTGGGATGGATAGGGATTCCCACATTGATATATTGACGTTAGTCTTCTTCATCTGTTCAATGATACTGAACGGGGATGAAGTATCCTTTTGTTGTCCCTTGGTTTGTACACTTACTCCTTGTAGACGTAAGGCAGCAATAAATGGCATTTGAGTTGGCCTAGGGGCTTTCTTGCTGCCCTTGTGTATTTGAAACTGGACTCTGCTTGCCAATCATTTGTGGAGCCGTGGAAGGTGGTGGATTGGCTGGGGCTAATGGCTGTTCTTCACCCAAATTTCTCCTCTTTGACCTTGTGTTGGCTGCGACACCTTGAGAAACTGCTTGATTCATGCCACAGAAATCTTCTGCTTGCCAGTTCACCAACGTGGTGTCATTTGGGGCTGATTGCTGTTGGAATGTTTCTTGTTGTTGACTGTTTCCTTGACTGCCCTCGCCCTCCACACCAGTAGTTGTCACCATCAGTGCTTGATTGAGAGCACCATTAAAACACATGGATTGGTTATGAGGCTCGTTGCATGGAAAGCACCAATCATATTCCTGAGCAATGTTGTTCTGTGTTGGCACTAATGCCTTAGAGGCAGATATAGCATTTGGATTATAGGGCTGGAATGGTCTATTAGAGGGAGGCCTTGTTTGATTCACATTTGCAACTGGATTAGGTGGTCTTTGTGGTTGGTATGGCTGCCTATTAGGCTGAGCTTGAGGTTGATAGGAAGGTCTGAAACCTTGGGCTTGTTGCCTCTTAATAGTAACCAGCTCATTTCCCAAATTTTGCAATCGCTTTCATGACCTCTTGAGTTCATTCAAGCACTTGAGATGAAGTGGAAGCTTCACTTGAACTCTGATTTCTAGGAGTGGGAACAGGAGCCAAAGTGGGTGCTTGACTAGTGCTTGGATTTTCTAAGTTTGGATACAAGGGCATGGGAGGCCTAGGAGCCAGTTTACCAGCTTGAATAAGACAGTTTTCAGCTCTAATGGCAATGCTATAAGCCATAGGGATTGTTGTGCCTCCCATGGACTGAATTAACATAGAAATATCATAATTCAAAGCTTTAAGGTAATATAGAAAAGCACCTTCTGCTGTTGGCCTGACTGCCACTGGAATCCTATCCCAAGACCTTTGAAATCTGAAGTTGAAGTTAATCGGCCACCATTGGGGCTCTCTTAATAGTTGTCACTGCTCCAAAAGAGACAAGTTGTCTCCTTCTCTCCAAATTGCTCGTGAAGTGCAATACACACTGATTCCAGCTTTGTGATAGAACCAGCTCCAAGGCTCCTAAACCATCAGAATGCTTTACCCTCAAGGAAGATGCCAAGAACTTGACACCACTTGCATTTCATTGATTTCATGGATTGCGCAAAGGTTAGCAATATCTTTAACATGATCACCCTGAGTAGTCTAATTTTCTCCTGAAGTAGGGAATGTTCTTCAAGGCCGCAATAGAACTGGATGCTATGCATTGAGAGCAAGTGGGCTACCCCGTGAAGTTGACGTAGGGATTGTTCTCGAGCCATTCTAATCGGTCTTAAAACCCTTGATACTCAATGAAAGGCCTATCAGTGTGGAGGAGTTGAGAGAGTTCTGCTTTGGTGGAGATGGAGACCTTTGAATCCTTCTTCCTCTTTGCCTTCTTCTTGAGATAACTCGCAGTATTCAAACAAGTGCTTCTTCTTCTCCAACTCTTGACCTTGTGGTGATTCTTCTCATGAGTTTTCAGCCTGCACCGCTGCTGAAACCAGCTTGATTCTTCCCTTGAGTCGCGCCAGATATGCAAATAATAGCTCTTATAAGCAAGAAAACTGTAGTAGATGCATATCAACTTTGCTGCAATAAAAATGAGACCTCTAGGTCCCACCGGCGTGCAAAACTGTTGTTGCAGACTCACAAACCCTCCGGATGCAAATCAGCTTCTAGGTTGATGTTCTGCATCCAAAGTGATTGCACAACATGGAATCCTTTCTCCAAGCGTGGGACTTGTAAAGATGAGAAAAGATTCTCCAGAGAAGGCTGGTTCCTATTCCTCCGCTTCGATGCACACAAAAATGCAGAGGGTTTTGCTAAAACCTAATCTAACTCACCAAGGAGACAGGGTAAGAAATGCATAGAATAAAACCTAAACTACAAAGGTGATGCACCGAGGAATGTTAGACACTCGCTTTGCAAATTTAACACAGCACTACATAGATGCAATACAAACACCATGCACAGTAACCAAACTGCAATAAGAGATCAAAATGACAAAATGAATACATGAGAGGGTCGAGAGTCAATCACAACACATATATTATTGCTCAAGAGTCGATACAAGATATCATGCAAAGGGCTAAGAGGCAAAAATCGGCATTACAACCCATATGGGAGGTTTGAAAGCTCCACAAATTCTCTGGCAAGCGAGGGAATAAGGGAGGATGCAAAACAAAAATGTCCGACCCTTAAAGGAGCTCTTCTTTACAATATATATCAAGAAATGAGAGAGGGAAGAGAGAGGAAATCCAGAATCTACCCCAACCACTTCTTGGTAGCATTTAAAATCATCTCATTATGACAGAAGTGGTGGATCCTAGCAAAAACGGCGGGCTGTCTAACAGGAGCGGCGAGCTGTCTGCTGCATTAAAGTTGGTTGTTGAAGCATTACTTCTATCTATCACCACGCGTCAGAGACATTTTCTTAATTTTCTCCCTCCAAACTACACCAAAATGCAAGATTGATCCTTAATCATGTAGAGAATTTCAACAGCTTTCCGTTGATATAAAGAACGTGCAAATCCGAGCTCTGGATCGAAAGATATGATGATCTGAAGATTTAGGGCACAAAATAGGTGAAAACGGATTTTTAAATTTCTTTTCCCACGCTCTGCCATCTGGATGACACGTGGCAGGCCCTGATTCACTGAGCAATTTTCTCTCTCCACCTTTTCACGGGATTTTCTTGTGGGCCCCTTAAACTTGGACACGTGGCACTATTTCATTGGTTCGGATCAGTGCTCGAAAACTCGCCCCTTTGACTTTTTGGACCTTTTTCCTTGGCGACACGTGTCATGCTGTGATTTGTCCACGGGCCTGCCGGATTTTCACATCCACCACGTCTTTTTGTCCCGGATGTCCCAGTGCTTCACGAGATAGAATCCTCCGATCCACCCGAAATGGGCTTCCTCGTCCCTTTTCTGTCACGGTGACACGTGGCGTGATCTGATTGGCTTTCGGCTCCTTCGGCTATCCAGCGTCCCATGCGCCCCTTCTTCCCACTTGTCCCAAAGTGCTATAAGTTCTCTTTTTCGGGTGAACCGGCTGGTTCACGTCCTCCGCGCACTCTTGTCCCGCTTGCTCCCGATAAAGGACTTGGACAAATTTTCTTTCTTTCGGCCGATTCGGGCATTTCGCGTCCATTTGTCCCGAGATGTCCCTTTTCTGTTTGGGCCGCTGGGGCTTTTCGGCCGATCCGCGCTTTTCGCTGTCCCAAATCTTGAGCGGGACTTAGCCAATTTTACGATTTTCCTGAATCAATCTACTTTCTTGGAACTAAAAACTGTGTATGTTATCAAATTAACTCTGGGGGTGAAATTTGGATAACAAGACCCATTTCACAAAGAGAAGTTAATAGGATTTGAGGTCTCATATAGTGATTCAAAATCAAATTAAACGTTGTCTTGACTTAGATCAAGATTAGGAAGTAATAATTTATTCTTCCCGTTCAGCTTCCTGTTGAGGTTTATTTTAACCTTAGCTTCTCAAAAGACAGTGATCTAAATTCCAATTTAGCTTTAGATAGAACATAACAGAACTACTAACATTTACAAGTATTCAGTCACCTAATCTTTGCAAAGTTTACTTAGAGAATCCCAAATGTCTCCAAGGTATACAATAATAAAAATGCTCTTAAAATCATTCAAACCGAAGAAGTTCAATCCATCAAGATACGAATGCAAACACATAAGTAACAATTCCCTCATTTCATTCATTTCTAAGCTAATCAAATACAATTTATGCATTCAGCATATTTGATACAATACACAACAACAAGAGAACAACTTTCTCAGTGTAGTACATTTAGAGAATCAAGTTGGAATTCATCATAAACCAAATTAAACAATCTGAACATCATATCAGATCTGCGTGCCTTTACCACTTACGACAACCATCTGCAAAAATTGTCAACACGGGTCAGTTCGGTGAACTGAGCATGATAAGCACTAATTCTTAAAACAATTGCAATCCACCAATTGCTCTCATTAAACACCCTGTTTAAATGAAATCATTTCATCAAACATGAAAACATAATTCAGACTATGTTCTTTCTGTAATTCAAACATGACTTTTAATGCATAACTCATATTATAGCTGCCAATTAGTCCTAAAGACTTTTCAGATGTTTCATCATATATATTAGAGACTAAGAAGAACAAAATGAATCCAAAACATCCATCCATCTGAATCCCAAGGACAGCAATCATCCGACAAACTATTACATTCAAAAATGAATATACTATCAATTCGTGTATCCATCAGTATGTTTTAACAATTCCTACAGTTAAATATAAATATATCAACATATACTTTACAGCAGAAAAGAAAGAAACAGAGACATTCAGACTTCATTCCCATCATATTCAGGACTGCACCGAATCCTCACGAATAATGCAATAACAATAAATGCATGTGACTGAATCAGTCGAGATAATAAGAAGAAACTACAGTTTCATCAAAATCCAATTATAAAAATCACCTGTAGCTATTAAGCAATACTAGAGCTCCCGCGACAAGCAATAATAAATAATCCAACCTAAATAGACTCAACAGATCTTTCCATATCATTCATAAAACATAATAAAATACCCAACGCCATCGCCTGTCATGGCACAGCTAGGAACCCCTTTATCTCAGTCAACCAGAGTCTAGATAACACCAAAAACAGAAGACGTATCCAGATGCAAACACAATGACAATTCCACTGAATCGAAACACATATATTCACAGCAAACATTCAACTGAATCTAATCCCTATGAATATACAGCAAGGACTTTACAGAAGTCGCCTCCATTTCATAAGCTCATCAAAGTTTTAACCTAAGTCGAGCTAATACAAAAAAATACAGCAGGGACTCAAATAGAGTCGTGCTTGTAATGTAAACCCAACACACATTCAACAGAATTGAACTGAATATAAACACAACAACTTTTAGAAAGAGTCGAGTTAATAAGTATGCACAGTGTGGACTTAGATCAGAAGTCGAGCCAACACGCAAACACATCAGGGGCTTCAACAGGAGTCGTGTTCACATGGAAATACTGCAAGGACTCCAACGGAGTCGTATCCAACAAGAACTCACAGCCAGGGTTAAGATTGAAGTCGAATTCATACAAAAACATTCAAGGACTCCAACTGAATCAATACCAACAGTCTTCACAACTAAACTTCTACAGAAGTGAAATACAAGATACATTTCAAGGACTCCAACAGAGTCAATATCAATAAGTATTCACAACTAAGCTTATACAGAAGTCGAAACACAAGATACATTTCAAGGACTCCAACTGAGTCTATACTAATAAGTATTCACAACTAAGCTTATACAGAAGTCTAAAACATACGAAACATTTCAAGGACTCCAACTGAGTCGTTTTCGTATATAATCCTTGCAAACTTTCAACGGAATCTAACCCAAAATTGCAACAGTAAGGACTTCAACAGAAGTCGCGTTCAAGTAGTATAATCACAGCAAGCATTCCAAACAGAAGAAACTTCAAATATACCCAGTGAGATTTAACAGGATGCAATAACATAAAAAGCTCAGCCGGGTCTCCAGCCGAAAATGATTTCAAAAAGAAGAAATAAATACAGTAACATTTCCACAGGGTTTTCGAATAACCAGAGATTTCTAATTCCACAGGAAAAGAAGAACCCATACATTGCTTCAAACCAACTGTACTAAAATCACCTGAACAGAGTTGTTTTAATGAAAGCATTTGGAATAAAGCAAGATTTTTAAAAGTCAGGGCCTATCATGCCTAGTAATGTCGCTTAAAAATCTGAAGAAGACCTCTGAATGTGCTCGCACCTTCTCTTCTTCTTCCATGATAGATTAAACAACAATAATTTGTTACCTTCATGCCTTATAAACCTTCCCCAACCGATAAAGGAGCTAGATATTCTCATAGTTGCCATGCACACAAAGTATCTTGGTTCGAAGAACCAGGTGATCAACTGAGAGAGAAAAAGCGGAATGCATGAAAAACCAAATAACCAATAAATTTTCCTTTTGCATGCCTTCACGAGCAATCCACGCTCGGGAACCAAAGTTCATCAATGACATTAACTCCAAGATTCCCACCTATTTTCCATTGCCACCGACCGCCAAAGTTGGTGATTGCCAATTGAACACAAACAACCATTCCCAAATTTGGTGATACCGCCACGTCAGGTCTCAATAGATGTTTACAATCTCCGCCAAATCCCAAGTCCTTCATCCTTATCCACCTCATAAATGCCATAGAAACCACCGCCTATGACTCGTACCCCTTCATAGGTCCCCTCCAACCATGATCATTAGTTAAGATAGGTTAGGAACATAGTAGATCATAAGGTAAGACATTAATCTTACGTCATAGTGCTAGGTGTAGCTAACCTTAGGAACATTTATCTTATAGTTTAGGGCTAGGTTAGATTAGTAATAATTTAACCAATAGGTTATAGTTTAGGTTAAGGTTATTAACCTTAACAAATCCATTCTAGGTCTCACAAGTAGGATCGATCAGTATTAGAACCAACAGGTATAACATTCCCGAAATGGATTCTATCCGGCATTGATAATAAGCTTGCAGTATACACCAGAATTTATTACCTGGCTTAAGGTCTAGGCCTTCCTGATATTATGATATCGGGAACCAATTCATTTAACACAATCAACCTGAGTTAGACTCCGGAATTGCTTATTCAACACATTCAGACCTTGCAACTTTCGTAAGGTCTATAATTTTTGTTCATCCAGAATAAACTTAAAACATCTCTTGGATCAATGCAACTGATCCAAGGCTGAGTCATAAAGATGGATAAATCCACAATTCATCCCGAAATCATATTGAACTCAGTGCTAAAAATGAAAGAAATAAAAGAGTCCAAGCATATCCTGACTCAGTCAAAGATCTTCAAGAGCAAAGAAGATACAATCCATATCAAGCATGACTTCACAATCAAAGGAACACGTCCTTATATAGAAGAAATCATATATCAACACTTGAGTGCTCAGAGGAAGTAACAACAGTTCGGGGCATTACACACCACATGCCTTAATGACGCCATTTCGGAAGTGAAATCAAAGGTTCAGTCTCCAAGTAGCACCAGCTCACCACATGGTTAAAGTCAATGAGGAGACAGAGTTGGCCATTGAAAATTCCAAGGCGAGGGAAGGAGATAGGTGTCGGCTTGGTGCGCTTTTAAGAAGCATTTCCAAAATGGAAAATAAAATGAGTGCCACCCTCCACGTGTCTAGGGTTCAACATAGGTCAAGCAATAAATTAACCTGAATCGATAAAGTATGAAGGAACGGCGGATCTCTCCACGTGCTATCCTGGCACAACTTCAAAGGAAAAAAATGTAGAAGGCATCCGTAGGTCCACTCCAATTAATTTCTCCCACATGGGTGGCCAAAACTTTATGTTGTAAAATCAAATTGAATGGACCATTTTTAATCGCTAAATTAATGTAATGGCCATATATTTAAAAAACTATTTTTTCGCCATTAACGTTTCTTTGCAAATCAAGAATTCGAAAGGGTGTGGATGATTGGAATAAGTTGTAATTGTTTCTTTCTTTCTCAAGGAATTTGTAACCGTCTCTTGTGAGCTATATCATGAGCTTTCAAAGCCATTGTAAAGGGTTGGAATTTTGATTATTCTAGAACTGTAATTTCGAATTGGAAGAAATAAATACAATTTTTTTCCCTTTTTCTTTTTCTTTCTCTTTCCTTCTAGTTTTGATCTATGAATCATCTAATCCTTGCGTGCTTGGAAACTTTGTGTTCTAGTTTGTACAATCTCTAGAACTTTGAGTCTATGAATTGTGTCTATTATAAACGTGGATGGTTCTACTCTGTATCTCATTTGCACAATACATATAAGGGTTTTCTTTTCCATCTCTTTTCCTTGAAAGTATTGTCTTCTTCTACCTCCCTCCTCTCTTTAAATTCTTCTATCCTCATGTATTGATAACTTTCCAGGCTTAAAACACATTTCAAGATATTAAGAAACCACCATTGAATGAAATATTGTGCATTTATACATAGGTTTTTCCCCTTCTTTCAATAAGGGAACCTCTCCCATTAAAGAGGAGGGACTTGATTTTCCCCTTACTATGGTTTCATTCCAAGTGCAAATCTGAAACCCAACAGATGTATCTTACATATTTTTGTTAGACAAGCTTAGCACCAGGATTGAGGAAAATGTTATGCATCGCGAAAGAGGTATCAATACCTAGTATGTCACTATAGTCTTAGGCAAAGATATCAAAAAATTCATGAAGTATTTTCTTGAGATATTTTTTCTACCAGGGTAATGGTAGTGGGTAACAAGACAATATGAGGATTATCAAATGTTCCAAATTATGTTTTATGGTTTCTTTTTTATCGGTGTGTAACGATCCTTGATATATGGCGTTGTAGGAATAGTGTCAAGTAGGTCAAGTAGTATCGAGTTGAATTAACATATCCCCCAAAAAAATCATACTAAAAAGGGAAGTGATTTGCATCGTTTATGATGGTAAGAAAGTAGATCCTCATAAGTACCGATATGATCCAATAACACATCATCAATAAAGAAAGTATCAATGGTGTCCCAAAAGGAAGGGGCATCGTTACTAATGAGTTCTTGTTATAATAGGGGAAGAGATGTGACATGACATATGGTTTTCACCTCGATGGGTGATGGGTCATAAAACTAATAGCCATGGCCAAACTTATGTGAACGTGCGGGGAGGTCCCATAGTTTGGTGAATTTTTGGTCTTAGTAGAAAGAAAAATCGAAATGATGAATATATTCATATCCTAACCCATATTTGGAGAGAGTTAGAAAAACATGTCAGAAGAAGAGGAGTCCAAAGGTTGTTGAATAGAGTTGTAATATGCAAAAGGGGAAGGATCAATAGGAACATCATAAATGGTGCCTTGATAATGGAACTTGAGTCGAGCATGGAGTGTGGAGGGAACTACATGCATGACATGGATCCAGGGCTGACCAAGGATATTGTTATTATTAAGGTAATTGGGCATTACTTGATAGGTTATAGTAAGCATACATGTTGCGATGGTAATGGGTAATCAGTATAATACCTCTGAACTCATTTTGGGATCTTATCAAATCCATGAATATAAATGTTAGAAAGAGAAAGGGATGTCATGGTCATGATAATATGGTGGAGAAAACTAATATTAAAAATGTTGAGGCCATATAAATTTTTTGAATAGGGCATGCTTGATACCAACTTTATTATCACACACTGGATATATAATTGAGGGTCATGGGCTAAGAACTTGGGGGAGGGAGGTCATCAAATGTGAAGGTGATTTGATCTTCTTTAAGGGTTAATGCAAAAACAAACTTATGGTAGACATGAAACGTAGTGAGTAGCTAAGTAATTTTCAAGGTGAAGGAGGAAGTCGAGAATATTTTTGAAGTATGCATGACTAGTGATAATCATGGCATCATGAGTTGATTGGCAATTGCAAGGAAGGAGAAGGCATCGGGGATGGTGAATAAATATTGTATAAACCAGAAATTAAAAGGGGGAGAAAAGCATGATGGCGAAGATGGAGTACCAGAAAAGGTGATGAAAAATAATGGTCGGGTTCACCAAAATTATTAACAAAAATAAAACCTAATGGAAAACCTAAACAGGGTATTAGGTTATTAATGCTAATCTAAATAGGAGGACAAAAATGTTTATAAATAAAGGTGTTAAACAGTAACAAATGAGAACAAACTAATATGCTAAAGTGATGTAAAGTAATTGCATGATTTGATCTAATGGAAATAAAACCCTAGAATGCAAGAGGGAAAACGGAAATGACTCAGCTGATTGATGGTGACTATCACAGGTTGTCGTAGATCTGGAACTAGAACTCGGAAATGCAGATGAACACTCAGAGGCCCTACAGAGGGTAGATTTAGAATTTCTAAAGTGACACAGAGACCCACAGGAATGTATTGGGGCACCCTTAGGTTCCTTAGTCTACACTCTGGGCATTGTGAATTGTGCACGTAACTTAGGAACTATGTTCGGTAGTGTCGCACTAGGTCTAAAAATCTATCCGTCTCTGTTTGCCTTTGGATTCGCTAGATGAAGCTGGATGAAGCCACTGCACAAGAAGAAGAAGAAGGGGTTAGGCCGACTTCACATGCCAAACTAGTGGACTTATCGATGAGTTTTTCACTATGTTATGGACCACAAAGTAGTTCCGGTGAGTTTGTGTATATTGTTCCCCGGGTGCTCTCATGTCAATTACACTTTTTGAAATAGTGAGCTATGGTAGTTATAGAAGATGTAGATAGTAGAATAGAATTAATAGAATCCCTCCTCGTTTAAGAATGTGTGTGATGTAGACTTTCCTAGCTTGAATGTATGGTGCTATGTGGATGCAAGATGGTGTAATGGATGTAACCCTAGATGGATTGATAGTAGTGATAGGATGCAATGACCTAGGACCCTCATTATGGTCTTATAAGATTTATATTTATAGGGATCTCAAGTTTAATTTCACAATTAATCCCAACAATGTCGAATGAGGAAAAGATAAAGATGACCAACAACTAGAAGTGACCCAAAAAGGAGTGAAAGAGGCTAGTCATAGATCGCAGTGCCCGCAGAGTGAGACCGAGGCACCCCGGTATAGGGTAGGGCACTTAGATTTATGGCTAAAAGCTCGGGGAAGTTGGAAAATGGGGTGATAATTATCAAGAAATACGTAAGAAAGACAAAGTAAAACATAAAAAAATGGAAAAAATGTGGGATTAATTGGTAATTTGTACACTTGAGAACCATCTAAATAGTAGTATAAGACTGGGCTAAATATTGTTTAATGTGCAATATTTGTGTCTACAGAAAGTGGGTGCTTGGGTTATAGGGGTAGGAGCTCCTTGCAAGTTATAGCTTGTTAAACCAGTCTAGTAAGTGTTAAAACAAGGTGAAATCATTGTAAGACTTTGGAATGGGTGTTCCTAAATAGAGATTTTGATTTCAGTGGGTTTTCTCCTTTAAGGGTTTCCCACGATAAATTAGATATCTTGTGTACTACACATTTTGCATGTACTCTGTTTTGGGTCATGGTTTGATTTTGCATGTACTCTGTTTTGGTTCATGGTTATAATTAAGAATATTTAAAGGTTAAAAATTTATCTACATTGAGTCACCCCGCTTATAGTGCTTGTGATTTCTAACAATTGGTATTAGATTCTAGTCTTTTTAAGTTAATCCTCACGGCTTGAAGGTTATCCTAACAAACAAGCATGTGTTCTTTAGTTGAATAAATATTAAAGAGAATATGCGACATTTATCAATCCTTGATAAAATGCTTGAAAGATGAGATTAAGCACATGGAAGCTCACCATTGCCAAGAATTAAATGAAGTAGCTACACTTATGAAAAATGTTTCAAGAGCTTTGAAAGGAAAAGATAATGACTTCACGAAATTGGAAGATGAGGTAAAGTCCTTGAAAACTAAACTAACTCAAGTCATAAATCGATTACAAATACCTTCATGTGAAATAGAGCATAAGTATTTTCAAGCATCCACCTAAGAAAAGACTGAAAAGAAGGTACCATAGTAAGCTAATGTTGTACTAACAAAGGATGATGAAGGCGAGAAATAGGAAACAACTCCAATACTAAGGATGAGGAACATCTTCCTCAAGCGGTGTAGAGAAGGTATATGAAGTGCAACATTTATGTCTATCAAGAAAACAACCAAATGATGAGAAGTTAGGTAATGAAGTTATCACTCCTAGAGATACAACTAAGAAAGTCGGTGAGATTATGAGGACAAGAAAAGGGAAAATGGATTCATCATGTTGTTATGATGACTTTATTATTTTCTGAGATGATTCAAGGCTCACAATATGCCTTCTCTAAGCTTCTAGGAGGCATATTCACTTAAATGAAGCATTGGTGTCGAATGATTATAACCCATAATTCATTAGGTATGTAATCCCATGATTTTACAAGGTTTTGTTTAGATTCTCTTCTATAAAATTCTCTAAGTTAGTTGTATCATGGCCTAAAGTGCTTGTTGGTTGTGTATGTTTATAAGTCTCATGACCTTGTCTTATGAAGTATGTAAGGAGTTTACTTAAGGTCTAAGAGTAAGCAAGTATTCCTATTGTGTTACGAGATTATGCAAGGGTGGAAAACACTATGACCCTGTAGGTTTGAAATGATTCAACAATACAAGATGATCAGTTATTTATAAGGTTGAAATAGTATATTTTGTATAAATGAGATTCTAGTGATTGTAAAATCATGTAACTTGGTTTTCAAGTCTGAAAATGTCTTTTTAGTCTTTGATAATGTTATGTTACCTCTAAATAGATCAAGATAAAGTTGTTCAAAGCTATTTTACAATGTGCGCAAAATTCGAGATACCATGCTACATGTGAAAAAGGATATGCATCATGATAATTGGTGATCTCTTTCTATAAAGAATATTTCATGTATGTGAAGATATCTCAAGAAGTGCAAGATGGAGGTATAGGCAAGATACGATGCAGAAAATCCTAAGAGGCTGCAAAACCATCTATAAAAGGAATGTATTGATTCAAGGTTTCGATGTCCTATAATCCAATCTTAAATTTGTGTAAGGAAAAATGTGTAAAGTCGTATATACATTAAGTTGTATAGGAGTTGTGTCTTGTTCATCATGAAATATAGCTACAAGGAAAACTAATCATAAAGTCTAAATGGACATCTTTAGGACTATGATGATAAATGTTGCAGGTATGAAAAGGGTGTTGAGTCGGTGTCGAATATCCAATAAGTACTTCAGGTTGTGGTAGCAGTATGAACATGCGAGAGGGATCTAGATTGTTCCTCAAAAGTCCTCTCAATCAAGGTATGTGCTCAAATTTCTTATAATCCATGAAGATGAATAACAAATTTTAGGAGGGTAGTATTGTATGGTTATAGTGGCATGAATTGGGGCTCAAGCTCAATCTCTTCAATAAATAGCTTTTAGAGGTTTGCTCTAACATGATGACAAAGTTATAATGAATTCAAAAATGTTATCTCATCTGTGGTTATGGTATTCATGGTATACATGTATAAATATAAGGGATTACAAGATAAAATGAATATTTTTTAGGACCAAAGTAGAGTGTTCTTATCCTTCATAAGTTTACTTTGTAGTGCTACATTCAAGAAAATGTTTTCCATCAAGGCCTGAGGTGCTCAAAACATGGGATAATGACTTAATATTGCATGTCAAAGATGAATAATGGTTTCAAGGTAAAGGGTGAGTATGAAAATCCCTAACATTACTATCCTAGGATACAAAAATATTTCAAAGCTTTCACGAATCCTCAAATGACCGAAAAGGGGTTTGTATTAGTACTTTATAATTATCATATGTGTTGGTCAAGTCTTTGTAACTATGTCATTGTTGTGCTATAAACATGCTTTAAAAATAAAGTAGAAATCAGATACTTCAAATGAGTTTATACAAGATATATAAGAAATTACAGCCATCTAAAATACCATCAATGCCTAGAAAAGGACAAGAATGAAGATGTTAGCAAAATATGAAAATCTACGATTTTATTTAAGATATCCTTCTTTGATCCGGGCATGATCCATTTAAGAAGATTTATTAAGGTTTGAAGGAGTGATTGGTTGATCAAATAGGGGTTTACATCAGGTAATAATTCATCAATTTGTATATATATATATATATATATCAAAAATTTGAGTATGGACTTTGTAATTCCCTAGGCTAGAGATTAACAGAGTGTTAGTTGGTGTGAATAGACATAGTGTGCTTTTGATGCAATCTCGGGATTTTTTTGATATATGATGATGTATTTATGGTTCATTATGAATCATATATGGGAAAGAACATAGATAAGTACTTGCATACCTTCGTGACTCACGGTACCCTTGATAGTGATGACGAAATATTGTGAAAGATATAAGTTCATTATATTAAGAATGATTGTAGGTTCTGCAGGTATATGTATAAGAGAAATTTTATGCCTCGGGGTTGACATGATGCACCGAGATTTATTTTTGTGAGTAGTTTGATAAAAAAATCAAGATATTTCATAGCAAGATTGATCACACCGATCTCAATCTAGAGAATGAGCACCTACATGTATGTACATTAAACCTTGTAGTTTATACGAAATCTAAGATCATGCAAAGATGAAAAACATCTACATGTTGGTGATTTGATCTCATGAAGACATGAAATGTGATTTAAATATGCTTTTGTTGTTTTATGAGAAGTACTAGCTAGTTTCTAGCACAGTCTATCAAAGAAACATAGTGTTATTGTATCTCTTATAAGAATTAATGTTGAAATATGAGGATTCATATGTTCTTTATGTTTCATGAAGAACATGTAAAGTTTTGTAGGGCGGGGAAGTCAATGTGTTAGGTTTTCATGACTAGGAAAGGTGCAAATTTTTCTTTGTCAGAGGTCCATAGGTATTGTCTCAAGTTTTTGTTCAAGGTGGCTACATGTATAAAAAGGTTTGTATCATTATTGTAATGGTCATAATGTGGGAACAACATATGAATTTTGGCCAAAAGCGTGACTCAATTAAAAACTTTGATCATGAACAATACGGTGTGGTTAGAAGTCATAAATTGCCAAAGAAAGTAAAATCCATCAAGACAAGGTAAGCTTCATAGGTACATTCAATTTTGCACATTATGATATTTTTCCGTATTCTTGGTATGAGAAAACTAGATCCTAGAAGACCCAAATATACGGGTGATGGTCAACACAACGTTGAAAGACATCAATATGAGCAATGTGTGAATGAGAATGAAATAAAAAATATTGTAATTAGATTGTAGAAGCCTATTAGAATAGGGGAGCTCTATTAAGACTCGAGTTCAGTTTCATGGATCTCTACATGCTGCTCATGGAGAGATAGGATTGCTCAATGAAGGCACATGAGTCAAGATACGGTGGAACACCATCCAAGGGGAGATTTTGTACAGGTAAGATTAATTGCTTATTTTTCTTGACCTTAATTGTAATTGGTTCATGTCAAGTGGTCAATATCCCTTTGTCAATGATGTCAAAGGGGAAGAGATACAGTATGCCACAACAAACCAGGTATGCGAATGTTTTCCATCAATGCTTACAAGTTTCTAAGTAGGTTGTCATCAATGACAAAGTGGGAAATTATTGAACCACGGTAATTGTTGTTGTCATTGATTTCAAGTGGCATTGATGGAAAATCAGTGAAAGGTGGAGATTTTGGAGCTCACAAGAGATATTTCAGGTCAAGTATGATGATTTAAGCATGATAACAAGCTTCTACAGGTGAATATTAGGTCGGTTTATTAACGTATCAAGTCAAACTAACCCATTTAGGTATATTCCTTGAGCTTGATGAGGTGTTAAGGTATGACATAGATCATGATAAGACTTTGAGAGCATGGGAGTAGCTTTGGTAAGGTGTCTACAATGTGTTTGAGCAATTTTAGGCCTTAGTTCATCTTATGGAGTCAAAACTCATATTACAGAGAAATTGTCTTAAGAAGTGGTTGTGTTCTCAAAGGAAAATGAGTTTGAGTAGAGATTCATAGGTAAAACTAGTGTTGATCACCACATGGAAGGTAGAGGGGTGTCTTTCAATTCTCCATGTCAAATTTCATCAGATTCTGTAGTGGAATTTTTGAGTTATTCAAGTTTTACTAAAATTGCCTTTTTGAGAAGTGCATTTGGAGCAGTCTGGTTTCTTAAGGATCAAATGAAATTATGGAGAATCCTTTAGATAAATCATAGAAGGAATTTTTGGAGTAAATTATCCTATAAATCATGTACAAAATTTTTTTCCCAAAAGGATGTGTAATTGAAATGTTATGAGCATTTTAGTGAAGTTGTTTTTCTGTCTCCTCGAATGTGTCCTAAACCGATAGGAGTAAAAATGTGCAGCTGAATTCAAAACTCTTTCTTGATAATTTATAAATTCTTTATTAGTGCACAAATCATGGTTGTAAGGTTCATTTTTGTTGGAATAAATTAAAATCTTTAATGAATAATGTCAAGCTCTTTCTTGAGCACAAAAGTGTAATCTCAGGCAAAAGATAGTCTCCCCATTGAAGGTAAAAACTTGAGTTGAAAGTAGTGATGGTATCCTCATTTAAATTTTCTAGAAATAAAAACTATTCATTAAAGGTCTTAATTACCTTTGTAAGACAAATATAGGGTTTGATTTAAGTTTTCTTTCTCAAACAAGTAATGAGTACAGTCCTCTCTTCTTCTCTTCAACGCAATAGTAGTATTATGGGAGAAAAAGAGAATGTTTCATCAATATAGATATTTGGTAAAGGTGGTAAATTATCCCTTCTATTCACAGCAGCTTAAATCCTTGGTTTTCATTAAAAAGTAATTAAGAAATTTTTTTGAATGCCCTTTTGGTCTTTCACAATGGACAAACCCTTCACTAGGGTTTTCAAAAGATAGTTTTGATCAAATTTAACATTTCCTCCAACCAATATTTGTATAACCTTGAAAAAATATCTATAAACATGCTTGCAACTATTTTAAAAAATAATTTTTTAATTTGATTTACTTCTAGTGAATTTCTTCGTGGTAAAAATCCTCAAAATGTGTACAATCGAGGTTGACATAAAAATATTTGGTCCAAATCCTTGTTCAAAACATTATTATGCAAATGACATTCAAATCAATGTTGATTCAAGTTGATCTAGGGATGAAGAACAAGTTGAAACTTCTTCCCATGCTTGAACAACCTATACTCCATGATTTGTGCAAACATATTCATGTCCAAATGTTTAAACAAATGGTATAGGTAACTGGAGTCATCTACATGCAAATTTGTTGTAAATTGAAGCTGGAACCTACATTCAATGTATGTGAATACCAAGATAGCTCCATGGAGAACTAGAATAAAATACTCCTTGTTTGACAATCAAATAATTAATGACAGGGATAGTGGAATGTGAAATAGCAGAGGATGTTTATTTTTGCATTTGGTGAGAAATCAGTTGAACTCAAAAGGATAATGTGGAAAGCCACAAGTATTACCATGAACTCGAAAAAGACATTGAAGACTCACTTTAGTCAAAGCATTGAGATGGAATATGAAGATTTTTCTTTCACATGGATACAAAATTAACTTGGGTAAAGAGTTAGGGGATAGAGAAGGTAAAGAGATAGTTTTGGAAGATGCTAGAGTTCTCTTTTGTTTGAAGTGAATTCTATATAGAGTTATCTCTTGTTCTAAAGTAAGAGAAGAGGGCATGATGGCAGAAAATCTATTAGAGATATAAAAATTAGGAATATACAAAAATGTATAGAGTCTAGAATTAAAAGAAATACCAAGGCATTGGTCTATGAAGTGTATGCGAGTTGTGATGAAGTATTAATAGTACTTAAACGAGTTGAAGACACAAGACCAATTCTAAGGGTTAAAGTATTCATGATGTTGATATTGACTGAATAAAGTAAGAAGGTTTTTGGTTCTAATAATTAGGATGTGGGATGAGAGATTTACGAGATAAATTAAAGTATTAAATTGGCAGATCAGATATGAAAGTAAGATATATGCTAAAGATCGGAACATAATGAATGAAAAGAGAGAGAGAGAGAGAGAGATGAAGGATTGACAAGAAGTATGGTGAGATTTCAAAATATAGTGTGCCCAAAAAGGATCATGATCAGTTGAGTAAGAAACATGAAGCTAAATGATCAAGTTGTAATATTGTTATTGTGTTTGTTTCCTAAGTGGGTGCTTGGGTTACAGGGGTAGGAGCTCCTTGCAAGTTGTAGCTTGCTAAACTAGTCTAGTGGGTGCTAGGAAAAACATAGAAGTGGGTGCTTCATAGTTTGAGTGGGTGCTCAAACAAGGTGAAATCATTGTAAGACTTTGGAATGGGTGTTCCTAAATAGATATTTTGATTTTAGTGGGTTTTTTTCCCTTTAAGGGTTTCCCACCATAAATTTGGTGTCTTGTGTACTTATATTTTTGCATGCACTTTGTTTTTGTTCATGGTTTTATTTTGGTTATAATTAAGAAGATTCAAAGGTTAAAAATTAATCTACACTTATTCACCCCCCTCTCAGTGATTTTGATTTCCAACACCACGGTATGGGTCATATTTATTATTATTTTTCTACTAAATCTTCGTTCGATGAAGCATTGCAGAATATGAAGCACCTTACATTGGGAGATAGTGTGAAGGATGAAGAGTTAATGTTAAAAAAATTTGGATAACCTGCTCTTGAGGTGTGCACGGAGCTTGAGGAAATAGATGAAGAAGATATGGTATACACCTATAAGGAAAAACAAAAGGGAAATTTTTATACTCGATCGATGACGAGGAAGTGGATACACTAAATTATAACCACACTGAAGGTACCTACTAGGTATTATATACATTATATTAGAAATCATGTACATATCATTCTCCAATTAAGACAAAGAAGGTTAACATTGGTACAGATGAATAACCTAAGGAGGTCATTATTGATGACTCTTGGTCGAAAGAAGAAGTGGCTAAGATTGTTGAATTATTGTTTGACTTTTAGGACTTATTTCTGTGGGGCTATCATGAGTTAAAGAGAATACACCCATCTTTAGGTGAGATGTAAATAAAATTGAAAGAAGGCATGCACCCCCTTAGGAAGAGACCTTACAGAATAAATCATAATATGCACATAAAGGTTAAGGAAGAAATTGACAAGATATTTAAATCTAGTATAATTGAGCCTATTGAGGAGTCTAAATGGGTTGTCCCCATGGTAATAAGCATTAAAAAGGATGGGAGGATAATTATTTATGTTGACTATAGAGAACTTAAAGTTTCATTTGTTATTGCTCCTTTCCCACCCCATTCATAGAAGAGATCCTTAAAGGAGTTTCTAGGAGTAAAATATACTCCTTTCCATAGGGGTTTTAAGTTATGAGCAAGTGTACATAGCAAATGAAGATAAAGAAAATAAAAATTTCATCACTTTGAGTGGGGAAGCTTTGTATATAAAATGATGCCCTTTGGGTGGATAATGCACCGGTAGTGTTCTCGTATTGTTGTGCAAGCATTTGGGACTTTATCCATAAGTTCTTACAGGTGTATCTGGATGACTGGATAGTGTATGGCTTAGTTAAGGACCATTGTGAAAATTTGAAGCTCATTTTTGAAAGGTGTAGGAAATTAAGCATCTTCTGAAAATTAAGAGTTAGTTTTTCCTACACCTTTTTGAAATTTAGTTGGACATATAATTTGTAAGGAAGGTTTAATGGTAGACCCAGCCAAGATAGTTGTCATCTTGGCCTTAAAAGAACCTACAATAAAATTGAGGAGCAAAAATTCCTATGACATATAGGCTATTTTAGGAAATTCATTTGAAGTTATGCACAAATTTCAACATCCTTGGAGGAATTATTGAAAGCTAAGGGAAAGTTCTATTAGGTGACATGCGATGGGTGTTTGAAAAATTAAAGGAAAGGTTGACAACAACACCTATTTTCACTCTCCTTCATGGGGAAAACAATTTCATGTACATGTTTATGCTTCCAGGATGGCAATTGACGCAATATTGGCACAACCGAGGAGAATGAAGTTTCGACCACCTGTTTGTTTCTGCAAGCAAGAAGTTGACAAATGTGGAGCAGCATTATACAAATACGAGCGCGAGCCTTTTTCCATGATCTATGCACTACACAAATTAAGGAAATAATTATTGGAAACACCATTTATATTCTTTACATATCATATGACACTTAAGTATTTGGTCAACAATCATGTTTTGCAAGGGCGGAGATGCATTTGTTGTAAAACTTGAAAAAGGAAATTTAAGGCTGTCCACTTATCAAGAATCAATTCTTTTGAGGACACTCGAGAATTGAAAACACAATTCCCAGTGCACATTTTTAGATTAAACCATGCACTTGGAAATTTAGAGATAGTATAGTATTCTTTCATACTAGAAAGGCACCTTAGGGAATGAATACATTAGAAAAGAAGCAACTTGCAATATGCATGACACCTTACCAGTTGAAGTGGAGATTTATATAAGCTAGGTCATGATGAGGTTGTGTGCTAGTATGTTCTAGAGCATGAGCATGAGGCTATTATGGAAGAAGCTCATGGTTGAATTGCAGGAGGTCATTATGGAGGTGATTCCAATGCACACAAGATCTTGATGGATTGACTTTATTGGGAGACCTTATATAAAGATAATAAGCCATATGTTAAGTTATGTGACCATTTTCAATGCCTCGAGACATCTTGGACACAAAGATGAGATGTCATTGCGACCTATTGCAAGCGATGAGCCATTTGAGAAATGGTCCATTGAAGTTTTAGGTATTATTTCACCACTGCGCATGGGGTGGTGTGCACTACATCATAACTTGTATATATTATATAATCAAGTGAGCAGGATCACTTTGTACCTACAAAGGATTGTACAACAACTACAATAGCAAGATTTATATGGGAAAACATTATTAACAGGTATGGATTTCCTTTAAACCTAACTAGTGATAGGGGTACTCATTTTTCTATTGAGACCATAATAATTTTGTTGTAAAAGTTAAAGGTGGCACACCATAAGACTACTCCTCATCACCTTTAGGCTAATAGTAGTATTGAAACTTTCAACAAGATTTTGGGATAAACACTAACAAAAAAATTTTGTGTTGGAAGGAAATACTTGGATGATAAAGTATTTTTGTAATTTAGCCCTATAGGACCACCTATAAGAGGTTAAACAAGGCCACACCCTTTTAGTTAGTTTTTTGGAAAGAGTTTGTTTTCTGTTTAATTTATATTACCATCCCTAAGTATTGCGCATGCACGAGGACTAGCTGATGAGTAAGTTGTTGAAGAGCACATTGACAAATTGATGTAGTTAGATGAGAGGGTTATTTTTACACATTGGAGTCGGAATACTAAGAAGGAAAGATAGAAAGTATGACATGATTGACGTATTAAAAACAAGGAATTTGAGGTTAGAAATATGGTCCTTTTGTATGACTTCAAGTTTTTTTCTCCACCTAGGAAAATGAAAAGTGCATTAGTTGGGACCATTTGTCATAACAAAGATACTTGAAGTATGCACTTTTCAATTGCAAGCGCTAGATGGAAATTTGCATGGTTACTTGAATGAGAGTAAGTTACAAACCTACTATAAATAAAGCTTCTTGGTGTTTTTGAAAAGGCGGTATTGCCATTTATATTAGATTTAAATTTCATGTGTTTCCTTCCATACTTGCATGCTTTTTTAATTTATTTTTGTGTTTTGTTGTAATAAGTGTGGTAACATGTAGGAATCTGATTACTATATTTTAAAGTTAATATGCGAGAGGACCACACATAATTTTAGTGTGGGGTGGATTACAAGTACATAAAAAAGAGTAAATTGGTTGGTGTTAAAGGTTGACTATGAACTAAAGGAGTGCGCTCATGGATGACAGTGTTGGTTTCTAGAGAGAAAGGTGCTACAAATAATGATAAGGATGGTGATAATAAGGAATGAATAAAATTTCTCAAACTAAAGACCACACATAAGAGAAAGGTTTGCACAGTGTAACACGAGCTAGGAAGCAAAAGCATGGGAAACTACTTAGTATGAGGTGCAAAGGGTTAGGTACCTCGGCACATGGAAGGTGCACGTGAGGAGGTCTATGGCCGGCGGTAGTGGGCGAGTCATAAGGTTACGACTAGGGCACGAAAAAGTAGCGAAAGCATGGAAAAAGAAGAAAATCATAATTAAAGCTAGGTATGGTGGTAGGTGAGGATCAATTAATGCAGAAAATTTTGAAAAAATTATAAAAGAATGTTTACAACTTCATTCTTACCTTTCATGTCTTTATTTTTGAGCTATGAAGTGCAAAGTGTGATAGTGATTTTATAAAGTAGTGAACCGAGTTTATATTTGGACATGGCTCGAATAGAGCTCCATTAGAAGGTTGTTTGAGCTAGTAGAAGGTGTTTAGAAGGAGAGTTTGCAAAGCTAGGGTTTGAATAGAACATAATTGTAATTAGGGCACATAGATATAGAGTTATAGAGGTTGAGCGAGTGCAAGGAAACATTATAAAAATTGTCACGGCACCCAAGAGAGCACAGGGCAACCACAAGAGGCGAGAAGAAAGATCAACTAGATGTGGAAGTTGAATATGCACTGAAAGTTGGTTTTCTTAAATGAAATACCTTGAATGCATTATTATGTGGCTAGAATGGGAGTCTCATTATTTCACCGATAAATTACGTACATATAAGCAAAATAGTAAGGGTGAGAAGGAATACCTATGAATGAAGGTGGAAGGTAGATTGCATGCATTATGATTTCTCAATCCAATGCTGATTGTGAGAGCCTTTTTTTTCTAGGAGGAACTACCTATGAATGTAAAACAATATACGTCGGTGGACTTCTTAGCATGTGCTAGATCCAAGAAGTGTGATACTTCCTAGATTGTTTTCAATCCACTATTTAATACTGATTAAATGCAAGAAATAACATAAATAAACAACATCCTATTGTAATTTATATGATTTAGGTACCTCATTCAAAAGTAATAAGCGATTTAATCTAACGGTAAGGTTATGATCAGATCCGGAGGTGGGGCAAGTATCCAAGGTAACTAGGACAAGTCAAGATCAGGTTTTGGGTGGTTTGGTTTATTTGGGCGAATGGTCCGAGGTTTTTGTTATAAGAAGAAATACCGAGATATAGACATTGGCGTTGTTCTCGGTATGATCCATTCCAATTAAGAGGTTATCGGCGACATTTTGGGTTAACCGGAGTTGGTGGGGTTGAGGTGATAGAAACCTAATAAATTTTGGTTTTAGTGATTCTCGGTGATTGCACATAGAATGGTAGAATGAGGATTAGGTTGCCCAAGATCTTTGAGAATTCTTAGGGATGTTTGGGACCAGTTTATAGAGTTGGGAGGTTGTAGGTGGATAGGTGGAGGGATTGAAAGAAGGTGGGAGCTAATGAGATCCAAAGGAGACGTGACTCGAGATAAAGAAACCATCCAAATAAGTGTGGAAAGATACAGTCCAAATGAACTTACTTGTACTTGCAAACTAGTGGTTGGATGAGGGTGATGATTGATCTATGAAGCTAGTGGTCAATGTCATGGCCATGCCTCCCGGAATGTTTTCGTGAATGCTTAACCTTCATATCGAGTCTTGCACCGTTTAGGATGTTTGGATGTGCAAGAGGGCTCTGGTGCATGCTTACATACATATCTCTCTTCTCCAAAACTTGAATAATTCTTCTAACCTTTGGATCAAGGTTACCAGAGTGAAAACATGGTAACCGATGACCAGTTCAGGTGACCAGCATCAATTTTGGGTTTACGGTGTTAGTTAAGTCGGGATATCCTAGGTTGCCAAAATTACATATCTTGGCTATATTTTGGCGATTTTTATTATTACCGATCCAAAATGGTATTTTCCATGTAAGTAATTGTACATTCGGTTAGAGGAAGAAAAGGCACCTAGTGTTAGGGTTAGACTAATTCTCAGTTAGTTATCGTAAGTAGAGATTGAGTCCTAGTTAAAAGGAAACATGTTAAGAATAGGTCTATGATGTGGTGTCTAGGTGAGGTGAAATATAATTAAATTAAGGTAATTAAATTAATGAATATTGTGAGAATGGGCATTAATTTAATGCTAGGTAATTAAATTAATATACAAATGGGTTAAAGGGGAGTATGAACCAAATTTGGTGTGTACATTTTCCCTTTTTTGCTTAGATTGTATTGGTAAGTGATCTTTGAAAAAATAGGAATTGATTTCCCCATGTGTCGGTAAGAGTGGGGTTTCCCAGTGTGGGTGAAGGTGATCCCCTTCAAACCACGAATTGATGAGGTGTTATATGAAATCGGTGACTAGTTGTATAAATGTGTAGTTGGTGGAAGTGAAGTTAGGTGGGGAAGGGTATGAGTACAATGGGAAAGGGTGGTGAGCAACTTAGGTAGTAGGTAATGGGCCAGGGTCAAATTGGGTAATGGGTAATGGAAATCAAACACAAGCACACATATAGATTATAACATGGTACCAGGTTGAAGAGCTTGCAAACTCTACATCGTCCAAGGTTGATAGGTTTATCTAAACAAGGGTGAAGTGATTCAGGTATCCAAGGCATAGGATATGGTCCAGAAACACAATGTAGGTTAGGTGCAGGAATGTTTAGGTATGTTCCGGTACACCAAAGATTTGGTCCGAATAAATGACACGATAATAGGCAAGGTATAGTTGTTAAGAGAAAATAACATAGATAATAGCATCGCAAGGTATAATGAGTACATAAGCTCAAAGGTCACACCAAGTAGGTCAGGTTTAGATAAATAGGTCATGGCACGGTAAGGCCAAGGTATGGTAAAGTAACAAATCTCAAGATGCAACTAAGGAAATCTATGGGTAGTTTGGGCTTGTAGGTAGGTTACAATAAGTGTGGTTTAGGTCAAAGGGTATCAATTAATGAGGAGTTCGGGCCAAAATGGGAAAAATGGGGTACTAATGGGAGTAGCAGGTAACCGATGTTGGTTAGAAAGTAACTGACATCAGTTTAGTATGACTTACATTAGTCAAGTTGGGTAAGGTTAATGAAAACAAAAATCCATATTTTATGAATTTATTCTAAATTTTTACTCGTGGGAAAATAACTTGAGTGGTGAGGTAAAATTTACAAAGTGACGAGGACAAGATGGAGAGCCGAGTTGGCGAGCCTCATAGCAGTTATTAGCATTCACTAGGCAGGTCCACGAGATCAATTGAATCCATTTTATTGGTTGCGAGGTGCGGAGTGGATTTGGTGATGGCAAAGGCCGGAGAGGGTTCGGGTGGGCCATTGGCACAATGGGCTAGATGTATTACACATTGATGGGCCGAGATGAGGTAGGATTCAATCCTCTTTTGTTATTTGGTTAAAAATGATGTGTTGAATTAGGTGGGTAAAAATGGGGGTTCGGGTGGAAAATAAATTTTTATTTGAAGGTAAAGATGAATGAAATGAGGGAGGGGGTCCTAGATAGTGTAAATAGGGGTGGGAACAAAGGTAGGGTAGGTTTGGGTAGGGTAGATTAGGTGTTTTAGGTTGTTTGTGAGAAAATTTTGATACGTGGGGAGTTTTAGTTTTAAATTACGCGACGAGAGATAGATGTTGGTCGAGGTTGGCGATGTCGGTGTACCATGGCCAGCATTGGTCAAGTATAAGATGACCGACACCGTTGAAATTGAATTGGCATCGATCGAGGAAAACTGAAAATAGTTTAAGGAAGCTGGCGCCAGATTATGGCTGAGGAGAAACGGGGAGGGAAGAGTAGGGGAATGAAAGTAGTCAAGGGAGGGAAAAGTGAACGTGTATGTAGGGAAAATATGGGAAAAGGGGTGTTTTGGAAATGGTAGGGGAGGTAAGTATAATAAGGGAGAATAGGTGTAACAAGTATACTAAGAAAAAGGGGTACTCGGCAAGGTTGTGATTTGGGTGGGGTATGGTGGAAAATAGTTATGTCATGTAATATGTGTGTTGGGTAAAGGTATTTTGGATATTGTCAAGGCTAACAAATTTTATGGTTTGTCTCGATGCGGGATAGCGACTAAATTTGCGGATAAGGGATAGAGTACCACCTCTATTGCTAGTGGTATGGTCAAGCATGACCACAGAGGAGTGGAGGCATGTGATGGATGTCGGCATGATTGGGATCTGATGCTACAAGAATATAGTTCAAGATCTGATCTTGATGGTTGCACTCATCGATAGATGGGATTCAATGACCAATACATTCCACCTACCGATGGGTGAGATCATTGTCACCCGGAGGATTCTACAAGATCTTGTGGCTACCTATAGTGGGAGAGCAGGTTTATTCTATTTCGTCAAAGGCATCGAGAGGAGATGATAATACCGGTTTTGGAAAGTGTTAGTGGAGTATAGATACCATAGTGTGAGTCCGAGCCATGGGGACATTTGCGCGCCCATCCTTGGGATATGAGGTTGCTTGTCTTGGTCATGGAGGTAATGTGTTGCTTTTCATTACGGATGTGGAGGATGGGAGATTCCCACGAGCACTTATATGAGTTCTTCATGACATGATGGAGGATAGGACCTATTTTTCTTGGGCACCAGAATTCTTAGTGCAGTTATACAGAGAGTTATGGGCCTATGGGAGGCTACGAAGGTTTAGTTTGTGTTGTACCTTTCTTCTTCACTGTTAGGCATATGAGCACATCGTATGTGTGTGTCCTGGATGGTTTTCCCGGCACAGGTGCATTCGATGTGGGCTTGGTCTAAGTTGGTTAGAGGCATTGGGTACTAGTTAGGGAGAGCATAGAGATGCTAGGGCTGCAAATGAGGTAGCATATTATAGGCGTGTACTAGAGGGGTTGTCAGGATTTGACATCATTTGGAGGCAATATGTTGGATTTTCTTCTTATATACGCATGGCAAAGGTGGAGTTAGATGAGAATTAATTGCTCATATGGATAGAGGGACGTCATGCTAGAAGAGCACAAGATGATCCCCGTTGACGGGGTTAGATGACATTTTGGGTTGTCCCAAGACGTTCCTCCGCCATTCCCACGTACTTAGAGAGATGATGTAGAGAGGCCTATGCCTCTACCATAGCCGATGGTGCTGACAAGGTAGGAGGAGCAGGTAGTGGATTGGCATATTGATGATGTCGGGGTTACTTAGAGATACAAGCATTGGTGGGTTACATAGCCATAAGTAGCACCACCGAGGCCGAGGGGTAGCCTAACTGACCTAGCCACTATTATAGTTTAGTGGAACACCTTACGGGGCGGTGGCCACCCTTTTGACATAGTTGAAAGTATTACGGGGCATCTTATAGGTTTAGTGGCATAGGTTGTCACGTTACAAGAACAGTGGTAGCACTACAAGACCCGGGTTGCGTAGTAGGTACCGCACAGGGGTGGGGATCGTGGTGAGGATAGGTAGTCACCTTACAGGGTGTAGGTAGCACATTTATAGAATCATTTGCCACCATGCATAGGCTAAGATTATGGCCCTACAGGCCCAAATCATAGTACAGGCACCCTCATAGGCCCAGTGGACGAGGTACCATATTATAGGTAGCAATGAGGACGGGGTCCCACGGTACGAGGATGAGGGAAGAGTTAACAAGGATAGGGTCCAAGGCCATCATTAAAAGGACAAAGCTCGTAGGTTACTATGAGACCTACATCACCAATACAAACATTGTTGATGGTTAGATTTAGGGATTCCCTTATTGAGGCAAGATATTACTTTGTTATCCAAAATAAGCCCCTTACTTTTTTTTTTGGATAACTCCCTTCATTCCTCCCTCCCTTGTGCCTCGATTGAATTTTTAACTTTTTAGGCACTCAAAATGTTCTAGAAATGGTTTTATTGGATAGAGAATCTTCTTAGCTTTCCAGAATGGTAAAGTTTTCCTCCTAACTCCTATATTTTTGAAGTTATGGCCCAACGAAGTCTTAGGGGAAAATTTTCCCATGAGAGTCCCGTGGCCAATCAAGATGTGCCACGTGGCATCGGAATGGTGGGGGTGGAGGCAACTTAGAAAATTTTCATCAAAAATTGGCGGGCGCACAAAGAAATTTTTTGGCCCGAAGGCCCACCAGCCAATGGGAGGAGGCCACATGTCATCAAAAGCATCGGGTGGCAGGAGAGTGGAGGAAATTTTTCCTTTTTCCAAGCGATGGAAAATGTTGAAATGAAGGCCCGATTACGCGAGATCGCGCCAATCAACAATTGCTTTACATGTTGAGGGGGTCGATAAAAATGTTAAGGCAGGCCCATGGAGGAGAAGAACTTATCAGGCCCATACCAATACCAAGGTGCCATGTGTCCCATTCGGGAATGGACACAGTCAGAGAAAAATTTGGAAGTGCACCCCGTGACCAATCAAAACATGCCACGTGTCCCAGGAATGTTGGGGCAGAAACTTTTTGGAAAATTTTCCAAAGATCAAAAAGGCGTAAAAGGTCGAGGAAAAGATCATGACCAATCAAAACTTGCCACGTGTCCTTAGAGCTTCATGTGGTGGAGATTTTTGGGGAAATTTTCCCAAAGTCAAAAAAGAGGGAAATTTTTGAATTTTCGGCCTGCCAATTCAAATTTGCCCTAGTTTTCCCTAAATCTTTAGAAGGGCATAACTTTTTATCCAAGGCTTGGATTTTCATGTTCTTGGTGGTGTTGGAAAGCTGGTGAAATTCTCTACATGATGGAGGGCTCAATTTTGTGTTTTGGTGGAGTTTGGGGAGAGAAAAATGGAAAACACCTCTGGCATGGAGAAAAGAACAGAACTGACATTTCAACCACCATTTTTAATGAAGTATGGCTCACATTCTCTCCCAGCATGGTCAAAAATTTTAGGGAATGGTCCAGCGGGGAACCCATACTATTTTAATGTAATTTGGTTGGTGGTTAAAGCATCCACTCACATTTTCCCACATTTCTCCTTTCTGAGCTCAAATTTTCATTGTTAAAAGCCAAATTTGGCTCATTTGTAAAGGTTGGACATTTTTAGTTTGCAGGCTCCCTCTTTCACCTAAAAGGTGATTTTGTGGATTATGAGACCTCTTCTAAGACTGTAATATGTTTTCTACCTCTCTACTGATTGTAATGCATGTATTTTTATTTTGGAAATGACAATGCAAGCTCTATGAATGAGTTTCAGTCCTCTGTTTGTGTTGTTTGCTTCATTTCTGATCTTTCGTTACTTTAGTAGTTTGTGCATGATGTTTTGTTGTATTTTAGTGATCTATGTCAATTTGCAGAAGTAAAATGTTCACCACTCCTTTGGTGTATCACCTTATTAGTTTTAGTTTTATTTCTTTTGCATTCTCTATCTCTGTCCCTTGGAATTTAGAGTAGGATTTTGAGGTTAAAACTCTACAACTTTCAATTTATACATCCGATCGTGAGGAGTTGAGGAACCAAACTCTAATTTGGGGATTCCTTTCCCATTTTTTTCAAGTCACACACTTGGGGAAAAGATTCAATGTTGTGCATTCACACTGGATGTCCAAATATCAAACTATAAATCTGATAAACATCTAGGGGTCTGTGTCAACCACACTAACAGTTTTGGCATGCCCAGTGGGACCTTAGAGGTCTTCATCTTCATTACAACAAGTTGATGTGCATTTTTGCAAGTTTCATGCTTGAAAAGAGCCTTGATCTGCACATCGGCAGCTCCAAAGAGAAAAAATCAACTAGTTTCAGCAGTCATAGTCTGAAGATTCATGAGAAGAATCAACACAAGATCAAAAGCTAGAGAAGAAGGGTTGTCTGAGTATCTACAGCTATCCCCTGGAAGAAGGCATAGAGGAAGGAGGATTCAAAGGTCTCCATCTCCACCAAACAGAACTCTATCAACTCCTCCACCTTCTAGACCTTTCACTCAATCAACAAGGGTTCTCAGGCCAATCAGAATGGCACAACCCAACCCTTATGTCAACTTCACTGGTAGCAACCCACTTGCTCTCAATGCACAAAATCTAGTTCTAGTTGCAGCATTGAAGAACATTCCATACTTCACTGGAGAAAATCAGACCACTCCTGGTGATCATGTTAAAGACATTGCTAATGTTTGTGCAATCCATGAGATTGTTGAGATGCAAATTACTATCAAATTGTTGGCATCTTCATTCAAAGGGAAAGCATTGCAATGGTTTAGAAGCCTTGGGGCTAGTTCAATCCAAAATTGGAATCAGTTATGCATAGCCCTCCATGAGTAGTTTGGAGAAAAGGGGACAACTTGTCTCTTTTGGAACAACTGACAACCATCAAGAGAGCTCCCAATGAGCAGCTGACAGACTTCAACTTCAGATTTCAAAGGACTTGGGATAGAATTCTAGTGGTAGTAAAGCCAACAACTGAAGGTGCTTTTCTATACTATCTCAAAGCTTTAAATTCTAATATTTCCATGTTAATTCAGTCCATGGGAGGTACGACTATACCTGTAGCTTATAGCATTGCCATTAGAGCTGAGAATTGCTTAATTCAAGCTGGTAAGCTGGCTCCTAGGCCTCCCATGCCCTTATACCCAAATTTGGAAAATCCAAGCACTAGTCAAGCACCTACTATAGCTCCTATCCCCACTCCTAGAAATCAAAACTCAAATGAAACTTCTACTTCATCCTCTAGTGCTTCAAATGAACTTCAAGAAGTCATGAAACAATTGCAAAATTTGGGCAATGAGCTGGTTACACTCAAGAGGCAGCAGGCCCAAAGTTTTAGACCATCTTATCAACCTCAAGCTCAGCCCAATAGGCAGCCATATCAGCCTAATAGACCACCCAACCTAGCTATAAATCAAAATCAAACAAGGCCTCCTACCAATAGACCATTTCAGCCCTATAATCCCAATGTTGCATCTGCCTCTAAAGCTTTAGTGCCAGTGCAAAATAATATGGCACAAGAGTATGATTGGTGTTTCCCATGCAATGAACCTCACAACCAATCTATGTGCTTCAATGGTGCTTTGAACCAAGCCTTGATGGTGACAACAACTGGTGTAGAGAGTGAAGTGAGCCAGGAAACAAACCAACAACAAGGAACATCCCAGCAAAATGCAGCTCCAAATGAGACTACATTAGTAAATTGGCAGGCTGAGGATTTTTGTGGTATGAATCAAGTAGTGTCTCAGAGTATAGCAGCCAATACAAGGTCAAAAAAGAGGAATATTGGTGAGGGGTAGTCATTGGCTCCAGGTGATCCACAACCTTCCATCACTCTCCAAAGTGTTGGTAAGCAAAATGCAGTTCCAAACATGCAAGGGCAGCCCAAGCCACCTTCTAAATCAGCTCAAATACCAATTGTTACAGCCCACGTGCAAGAAAAGAATGTGCAGACCAAGGGGCAGCAAAGAGATGTTTCATCCCCATTTAGCATCATTGATCAGATGAAGAAGACAAATGTGAATATATCTATGTGGGAATCATTATCCATTCCAGGCCAAAGAGATCTCCTACAAGCTGCCATGAAGAATTGGTCAACTTCAAATCAACAAGTTCATATGCAAGAGAAGGTACTCACCAATGCTTCCCAGCCTAAAGGGAATCATGGAGGACAACAAGGTAAAATTTTGAAGCCCCCTCCATTCTATGTTTCATTGATCATTGGGGATAAACTAGTACACAATTGCATGATTGATTCTGGGGCAAGTAGCTCAGTGATGCCCAAACAAATAGCTGATCAGCTGGGTCTCCAATATGAATTCATATCCAAAGGGGTAGTGCAACTAGATGGGACAGTAGTGGGAGTGATCAGATATTTGAATCTTACTTTGCATGCATGTCCCAATGTTACTGTGTTGCAAGATGTGTCAGTAATAGATTTGCCACCACTCTTTGCCTTATGCTTGTCAAGGGACTTCACAGCTAAAATTGGAGGCTACTTATCTGCTGATTGGTCACACATGTTATTTAGAACCAGATATGGAACTAAGGCCACAATCAGGTCTGAGCCTATTGCAAACTTTCACATTGAGCCTCATACTCCAAGCCCAATTAACGCCAACTGTTCAGCATTTGATCAAGAAGATTATCCAAGCACAGATGAAGCTGATACAAAGGTTGGAAGCATCCTAGATTTAACTCTTGATGAATGGGCAAGCAAGGTACATGCTTTTGATCCCTACCAAGAAATAGAAGAATCTGAGCTAGGAGTCTATTGCATACATGAAGAAAATCAGCCTATGCCTAGCATCACCAAATCAGACCATAAGGATGACAATGAGGTATGGCAGCTATTCTTTGATGGATCAAGAAGTAGACAAGGTGCAGGAGGGGGAGCAATGCTTGTTTCACCTCAAGGTATTAAGTATTATTCAGCTTTTAGGTTTTAGTTTGCATGCTCTAACAACACTGCTGAATATGAAGCTTTGATACAAGGATTGCATTGGTCAATTAAAAGAGGTATAAAAATCTACAAGTCTTTGGTGACAGTGAGCTGATTGTTAACCAAGTTAGAGGACAACATGCTGCCAAGAATGATCTGCTCAAGTGTTACAAAAATAGGGTGTGGGACCTCATTGAAGATTTTGAGGGCTTTAACATCAATTCCATCCCTAGGAAAGAAAACCAAGCTGGCTGACAGGCTTGCAGCAGTTGGGGCAGCCTTTGATGTTGTTGAAAGCATCAAGGAAGATAAAGTACAACCAAACATTCATGTGATTGTAAGGCCTTCAGTGCCAGACAATAATGTAAGCTGGCAAGTGTTTGAAAATGATCAACAAATCATCAATTTCTTGCAAGAAGAAGCTGAGTTCTCAGCCAAAAATCAAGAAAAATTAGAACAACAGTATGGTGATCAGGTGGTACAGCTGAGAACCAACAAACTACCAAAAGGACTTGTCACTTTGGAGTCCATTTTTAATCCTAATGATCAATTTAGGAAAGAGAAAGCAAACATCCAAGTCAAGGGAGAAGATTCAATGCCCATCTTGGTGGGAGAAGGTAGATCACTTCAAATTGGTAAAGTTGCAACCAAGCAAGAAAGGTATGAGTTTATGCAACTTTGTCAAGAGTTTCCTGATGTATTTGCTTGGAGCTATGAGGATTTGAAGGGTTTCAATCCCAAGCTAGCTCAACACACCATTGAATTGGATCCAAGTGCTAAGCCCATCAGGCAAAAGAAAAGGCCAGTTAATCCACACATGGAGCCTCTTATGAAGAAGGAATTGAATAAGTTAATAGAGGCAAGTATCATATTTCCCATCAAGCATTCTAGTTGGGTAGAAAACTTAGTTCCAGTTAGAAAGAAGAGTGGAGAAATCAGATTGTGTGTAGACTTCAGAGATTTGAATAGAGCATCTCTCAAGGATCATTACCCACTTCCTTCTATGGAGTAGATTCTACAAGTTGTTGCTGGCTCTGAGAGATTTTCATTGCTAGATGGTTACTCAAGGTACAATCAGATCATGGTAAAGGAAGAGGATCAGTTCAAATCAGCCTTCACCACCAAATGGGGGACTTATGCATATAGGAAAATTCCATTTGGGTTGTCCAACGCTAGAGCTACCTTCCAAAGGGCAATGGACATGGCATTCAAAGGATTGATAAACAAGATGGTGCTGATATATCTAGATGATATCACTATTTTTTCTAAAAGTGCAGCAGATCATCTCTTCCATTTGAGACAAGTGTTCCAAAGATGTAGAAGATTTGGGGTATCCTTAAATCCCAAAAATGTATTTTTCTAGCTCATGAAGGAAAGCTCCTTGGCCATATTGTTTCAAAAGAGGGATTAGCAATTGATCCAGAGAGGGTTGAAGTAATAAAAGCACTGCCATTACCAAGCCACAAGAAGGCCCTTCAAAGTTTCTTGGGAAGGATCAATTTTATTCGGAGGTTTGTGCCAAACTTTGCAGCCCTTGTCAAGCCAATAACCATGATGTTGAAGAAAAGCATGGCTTTCAAATGGACAGCAGAAGGTAAGGCAAGTTTTGAGGCAATTAAGGAGGCTATCTCACAAGCTCCAACTCTCATTAACCCAGATTTCTCCAAGGATTTCATCCTTTATGCATTTGGAGGTGATGATACAATCTCTACAATTTTAGTACAGCAGAGCAAAGAAAATGCAGAGCAACCAGTTGCTTTCTTTAGTCAAAGCCTAGAGGACTATGAGGTGAGATATTCTTTCATTGAGAAGCAAGTTCTTGTAGTGATTAGGGGTTTGAAGAAATTTAAGCATCTAGTTTCAAACAACAAGGTTCAACTGTTGGTTTCTCATGTGGGAGTTAAGGAATTCCTCCTCAACAAGGACCTAAATGAAAAGCGTGCAGGGTGGATTACTCATGTCATGGAGTATGACATTGAGATCAAGGTCACCAAGCTGGTCTAAGGAAAAGGATTATGTGAACAGCTGGTCTTAAGCAAATCAATGGAAACATGCAATGAAAAGGATGTTGTTTTGGTGCTGCAAAACAACCAAGAACAAGGTAATGTTCAAGAAGAGAATGATGGTGTCCTCACTCCTTGTTGGACTCAAGATATAATGCACTTCCTACACACAGGCCTATGCCCTCCAGAAATGAACAAAACCAAGAGAAGACACTTCAGATTGCAGGTTGTCCCATATGCACTTGTTGATGGTGTTTTGTTCAAGAAAGATGTAAATGGAGTGCTACTGAGATGCATTGGAACAAATCAGATTGATAGAACACTGGAAGAGTTCCATGGTGGGACAGTTGGGGGTCATTTTGCACCAAGAGTGATAGCCCTCAAGATCATGAAGGCTGGCTACTATTGGCCCAAGGTATTCAGTGATTGTTATGCATGGATCAAGAGGTGCAGGAGTTGTGCTTTTTTCATAGGAAAAGAGAGATTAGCTGCCCTTCCATTGCACCCAATTTCAGTTGACCAACCGTTTATGCAATGGGGATTGGACTTCATTGGGGTCATCAACCCAAACTCAAGTCAAGGACACAAGTGGATTCTAACAGCCACATATTACTTCACCAAATGGACTGAGGCAGTGGCACTTAAGGAAGCAAATGAATCTAGCATTCTAGACTTCTATGAGGGGATAGTAACCAGATTTGGTATACCTACCACTATAATATCGGATAATGCATTGGCATTCATAGGATCCAAGGTGACTGAATGGGCTGTCAAAAATGGAATTTATCTGAGCACTTCATCAAATTATTACCCTCAAGGTAATGGCCAAGCTGAGTCTACAAACAAGAACTTGTTAAGGATCATCAAGAGGACTCTTGATGAAAATCAGAGGACTTGGCATACTAAATTGAAATCAGCCTTATGGGCTGATAGGATCACTCCCAAGAGATCCATAGGTAATTCTCCATTCAAGCTTGTTTATGGAAGAGAGGTAATTTTGCCCATGTCACTTGAGGTGCCAACATTGGAACTCATGAAGCAATTGGAATTGTTGGAGTTTGAACCCATGGAGGTGAGATATGTAGAATTGATGGAGCTCCAAGAAATCAGAGAGCATGCAACCCAAGCAATAGAGAAGGATCAAGCCTTGATCAAGAAGACCTTTGATAGGAAAGCTAAGGCTAGAACCTTCCAAATTGGAGATCTAGTGTTGAAATGGGATGCAGACCGAGAAAAGCCAGGAAGGCATTCAAATTTTGATGCCATTTGGAGTGGCCCCTACATGGTCACAAAGTGTAAGAACAACAATGCCTTCCAACTGTCTACATTGGATGGTGAAGAACTACAGATTCTAGTGAATGGAATCCATCTAAAGCATTGTTACTAAAGGAAAACTCTCTACCTTGTACATATTAGCTTAGATTTCCATTCCTCCAAGTGCTTGTGCACATTTTTTCATTGTAGCTTAGTTTTTACTTTCCCTAAGTGCTTTGGCATAGGCTGGCTGTCCCAAACATGCAGTTTTGCAGGCCTTTGTTCCAGATCAGGTGATGATTCTACTCTCACAATCTTCCTCCTTGTAATTTTCTAATCAGTTGGGGTTCCAAGCAGAGAATTTTATGACTCCATGCCCAATGGATTGCTTCAAAACTGGTAACTTCATCCAATAGGCAGATGACCCCTCTGAGTCACCAAAATTGTTATCCAAAATAAGCCCCTTGCTTATTTTTTGGCTAACTCCCTTCATTCCTCCCTCCCTTGTGCCTCAGTTGAATTTTTTACTTTTCAGGCACTCAAAATGTTCTGAAATGGTTTCATTGGATAGAGAATCTTCTCATCTTTCTAGAATGGTAAATTTTTCCTCCTAACTCCTTGTATTTTTCAAGTTATGGCCCGACGGAGTCTTAGGGGAAATTTTCCCATGAGAGTCCCACAGCCAATCAAGATGTGCCACGTGGCATCGCAACAACGAGGGGAGGCAACTTAGAAAATTTTCATCAAAAATTGGCGGGGCGCACAAAGAAATTTTTCCCGAAGGCCCACTAGCCAATGGGAGGAGGCCATGTGTCCTCAGGAGCATTGGGCGGTGGGAGAGTGGAGGAAATTTTCCTTTTGCCAAGTGATGGAAAATATTGAAACAAAGGCCCGACCGCGCAGGCCCGTGCTAATCAATGGTTAACACGTGTCTAGGGGGTCGGCAAAAAATGTTAAGGTAGGCCCATAGAGGAGAAGAACATGTCAAGCCCATGCTAATTCTAGGGTGCCATGTGTCCCATTCAGGGGAATGGACATAGTCAGAGAAAAAACTTGAAGCACGCACCCATGACCAATCAAAAAATGCCACATGTCCCAAGAATGTCAGGGCGGTGGAAAATTTTTGGAAAATTTTCCAAAGATCAAAAAGGCATAAAAAGGTCAGGGAAAATATCGTGACAAATCAAAACTTGTGACATGTCCTCAGAGCTTCGTGTGGTGGATATTTTTGGGGAAATTTTCCAAAAGTCAAAAAGAGGGAAAATTGTTAATTTTCGTCCTGCTTAGTTCAAATTTGCCCTAGTTTTTCCCTAAATCTTCAGAAGGGCATAACTTTTGATAAAGGGCTTGGATTTTCACATTCTTGGTGGCGTTGGAAAGCTGGTGAAATCATCTACATGATAGAGGGTTAAATTTTTGTTTTGGTGGAGTTTAGTGGGAGATAAAAATGGAAAACACCTCTGGCATGGAGAAAAGAACAAAGCCCGACATTTCAATCACCTTTTTAATGAAGTATGGCTCGCATTCTCTCCCAAAGATGGTCAAAAATGTTGAGGAATGGTCAGCAAGGGAACCCATGCTATTTTAATGTAATTTTGTTGGTGGTTGAAGCATCCACTCATGTTTTCCCACGTTTCTCCTTTCTAAGCTCGAATTTTCATTGTTAAAAGCTAGATTTGGCTCATTTGTAAAGGGTTGGACATTTTTATGTTTGCAAGCTCCCTCTTTCACCTAAAAAAGTGATTTTGTGGATTATGAGACCTCTTCCAGGACTGCAATATGTTTTCTACCTCTCTACTATTGTAATGCATGTATTTTTGATATTGGAAATGACAATGCAAGCTCTGTGAATGAGTTTCAGTCCTCTGTTTGTGTTGTTTGCTTCATTTCTGATCTTTCATTATAGTTTAGCAGTTTGTGCATGATGTTTTGTTGCATTTTAGTGATCTGTGTCAATTTTTAGAAGAAAAATGTTCACCACTCCTTTGGTGTATCACCTTGTTAGTATTAGTTTTATTTCTTTTGCATTCTCTATCTCTGTCCCCTTGGAATTTAGAGTAGGATTTTGAGTTTAAACCTCTGCAACTTTCAAGTCATACATCGATTAGAGGAGTTGAGGAACCAACCTCTAATCTAGGGATTCTTTTCCCATTTTTGCAAGTCCCACACTTGGGGAAAAGATTCAATGTTGTGCATTCACATTGGATGTCCAAATATCAAATTAGAAATCGTATAAACATCCAGGGGTGATGTGAATCCACACAAACAATTACCAATATCACTTAGCGAAAACACGGATATATGTCACCTCTTATGTAGAGTATAAAGCATGGAAGGACTCGATTGAGAGGATGCGATCCTACACGTATAGTGTAGAGAGTACATGGGGATAGCGATCCCGAGACAGAGTCAAGGTAAGGCCACCACTTTATGGAGGCTTGACCTAACCTGTAAAATAGGCGAGAGGTGAGACATAGATCCATGGGCAGTGGGCCACGAGATCTTGGTAGGGTATTAGACAGGCCAAGAGGAGGAGACAGATGAGACCGACATGGACATCAGATGGTCCAATGATTGATTTCTCTTTATCTTGTTATTTTGTTTTATATATATATACTTTTTGGCCTACTTGCCGATGATAGTGAGGCTATACATGAGATTTTTTGTGAGTTGATTATTATATCGGTCTTTGTCTTTGAAGATTTTGAGGCTCTACGAGATTCACTTGTATTATTTTGTATCGGTGTATATTTTATGGATACACATACTTTTATTTATAGATGGTGAGATCAATGGTTATGGATGATGTACTTGTGTTTTGAAAGTTCTATTGTTATTTGTGTATGGATGGAAATTAGGTGGATTAGGCATGGTGGAATCACTTGTTTTAGGCATGGTTGAGTTAGGTCATGCTTAGGCATGGTGAAGTGAGGTCGGTTTACGCATGATGGATTTAGTTCGGCTTAGGAAAGGTTGAGTTAGGTCATGTTCGGGCATGGTGGAGTCGAGGTTGGTTTAGGCATGGTTGAGTTAGGTCATGTTCAGGCATGGTGGAGTCAGGTTGGTTTAGGCATGATGGAGTCTTGTTTTTAATTTTGATTTAATTTCCAAGTTATTGGTAACATGGGAAATAAATGATGAGTTATATGTATGTTATGGTGTAAATTTTGAAAATCTTTGATATCATGGAAATGTGAAACGATTGATTTGATGTTTTTATGGTGTGACAACATGGTAGATATGGATGTGTGGTAATTTTCCAAGTATTATAAAAAATGAAAATTAATTATGTTAGTATATTAATAGAGAAACATGCGGGAGGAAATGGGTTAACTTAAAGAGTGGCTGATCTAACCTCCAAGGGGCCCTTCCTTGAAGTGTTCCCTACATAGCCATGGTGAAAAGGGGACTCAGACGATGTAGTTTTCCCATAATCTAGGGAAGAATATGATGAGGTAGAAGAAATGGTTGGTAGGTTTCAAGCATGATTGAGTCTAGGTCATAGGCATGGTTGAGTCTTAGGTCATAGGCATGGTTACGCCTTAGGTGAAAGTGGAAATTTTTAAAATGTAGATATCGGTGGTCTGGTCCTGTATACGATAATCAATAAGTAATGGAGAAGGTAAATAGTAAGAGGTGACAAAAAGAGCCACCTAATTGATAAGAACCATAACGAGTCTTCCAAACCAGAGATTGTCTTATGAACATAAGACCCTAAAGGCATTGCATGTTTGACTATGCTAAGGGTGAAGAAAGTCACATAATCATGAAATCTCATGTTTATGGCACGTCCCTTGAGCAAATAGAAAATTAGGGTTAAAAGGAAATGAGGTGAAAATCATTGGTTTTAGTGTAACTTAGTATACGGTGTCATGGTTACTTGGCAAGAAACCCATGATCAAAAATAGGCAAGTCCATGATGAAAAAGTTATCATTTTCTTCTTTTGTTTTTGTTTTTGATAGACTGATCGATGCGGGAAGTCTATGTGGGATAAGTATAGTATCTCCTTGAGGTATTCATAAAGCTGATCAATGTGGGAAGCTTCGAATATTTTATTTTGTTTTGTAAGCGTGAGTCCTTTTTATGATAGACTATGTGCGGTATGGATAGCTTTTTAAAGTTGTCCTTCAAGGAGCATTCTATTTATAGAATCGACATAGAGAGAAGAGATGTCCCTTTTGAGGTATTCATCTCATTGCTCTAATTTTGACTTAAGGATTTGACTCCCATTTTACTTTTTAAATCTTCATTTTTGGATATTTTAAGTAATGCACAAGACTATAGATAAAGATAGTCTCTTGTGTTGAAGACAAAACCATAGCACACAAAGGCTAACTATGAAAGAGAGGTTTTAAGGAATGAATGACCATGGGATTCCATCTTGAAAAAGATGAAAAGTATCCATGAGAATCATGCCATGAGTAGAGTCATGGTACTCATATTGAAGATAAGGCTGAAAATTGATGGGTAATCACATGATTCTTGTTTAGTCGTTGATCCTAAAAATGGGTAGCATGAAAGGTGAATGGTCTTTGAAGGGACGAGCGGTCAATAAAAAAAAGGTGATGGAGGATTGGATTTCAACAATAAAATGGTCAAATATTCAAGGAATTTAGGGGTTCACGTTCAGGTTTTCCTTGGAGTGAAGACAAATAATAAGCACATGATCTATATGTATGACTAACGATATAGGGTCTGAGCTAATTAAGACAAATTTCCCTGTTTACTTTTTTTCTTCTTGATTACATGTTGATTTTCCTTTAAGACATGGTTGCTGACCTAGAGGGTTTGTTCATGGACACGTTTATCATAGGCACGCTTGATATATTTTTGGTATATTTGGAGATGATCAAGGGCATTGAGACAACATTCATCTAACAATTCAAGTTGTGTTAAACAATCTTGGTGAAAGTCATCATCATTGAGCATGTCTTGTAGTGAGATATGGAGATACAAAATCTAGACTTCAAGAGGCAAGACAACCTCGGTGCCGTATACCGAGAGAGAAGGTGTAATTATAGTTGAAGTGTGAATACTAGTGTGGTAAACCCAAAAAGAAAAAGGAATGTGCGTATACCAATCCTTCTCGGTATCATCAACTACTTTCATAAGAATTTTGTTCAAGGTTTTATTGGTTGATTTTTCTTGGACATTTGTTTGTGGGTAGTAAGATAAAGATAAACCGAGTTGAATTCCAAAAGCATCACAAAGCTTTTGTAGGGTTTTGTTTTTGAATTACTTTTCATTATCATTGATAATATGGTGAGGAACACCAAAGAGACAAATAATGTGATGGTTGATGAATTCAAAAAAAATATCATCTTTTTTAGAAATGAGGGTATGGCTTCTACCCATTAAGGGTAGTATTCAAGTAGTGGTGAAGAATGAGGATTGATCTCTCGACAAGATCCAAACCTCAATGAGAGAAAGGAAAATGTCTTGTGTGACTTATAAGGCATGGATAGGTGTGTGATCAAGATAAGCATGTTGTTGGCATTTCACACAATGTTTTACATAGTCACAATGATCACGATTTAGGGTTGGCCAATAATATCCCAAGATAAGAATGCATTTAGTGATAGCAAGGCCATTTAAGTTACCTCCACAAATTCCATCGTGAACTTCCTTGATGGTATAGGGAATATCGAGAACTTGTAAGGCATCGTAAGATAATACCATCAAAGTCACGTTTTAAAGAAGACCACCCATAATAACATAGTGAGATACACCTTTAAGAAAGATGTGTTATCTATTACGAGTGATATCGGGAGGAAAAATGGAAAGGTAAAGGTAGTATTCAAGCTTCTTATACTAAAGGTCACGTGGGTCAAAGTGCAACGGTTCCAAACGAAGTTGACCTCTCGAGATAAATAAGAAGGGGATTACAACCTTTATATTGTGACAAATATTTTGGAGTCGAAGACGAAGCGGGTATTTGAGAAGCCACGTAGGCTATGGTATCCATAAATTTATTAGTAGAGCGTGAGGTGGTTTGAAGTTGATTTGTCAAAGGTAGTCAAAATTATGTCGATATGATGTTTGTCCTTTTGGATTATTTCATTATGACACTAGTATATACCATTGAATTGGTTTACAACCAGTTGGGAATCACCAAAGATATTAATTGATTTAACATCTAGGGCGATGGTAGTTTGAAGGACTAATATGAGTGCTTCATATTTGGTGATATTGTTAGTAAAATCAAAATATAGTTTGAAACATAAAGGCATAGGTTCATCATCAATAGGAATGAGGATAACACTTGCATCACCTCTAAGGTGACATTTGTAACCATCAAAGAATAAGGTCATATCATAATTGGTATAGTCCAAAGTGAGGAAAGCAATGGATTCATCTTGAAAATAAAAGTTAGAGGGTTGATCTCTAGAAAGAGGTGCGTCTACTAGTTGGTCAGCGATGGTTTAGTCATTGATATATTTTTTAGTGGATGAATTCAAGGTCAAAGTCTACAAGAAGCATGAGAAAACGTGCAACACATTGATTTTGGTAGGGTTTTACATACATGTAATGTAGGTGATCGGTGTTAGTGATGACAAAGCTTTTTTGGTTGAGTACTTAATGACGAAGTTTAGTGGTGACAAAAATAAGGCTAAAAAAAAATTCAGCATGGGTGTACCTAGTTTCATAGTCCAAAAACCACTTTCTCTTTGTGCTACTCGTCGTGATGAGAAAGCATGGCACCTAAGGAATTGTCGATGAGCGAAATGTATACGTAAAAGGGTTGGTCATCTTTAGGGGAATGAGCAATCGTGGTTGAAGAAGGTATTGTTTTAATGCGTCAAAGGCTTTGTGGCAGTCATCATCCCATTTGAAGGAGACGTTCTTTTTGAGGAGATGATGAAATGGTTGACAATGGTCGGAAAGTTGTGAAATAAACTGATGAATAGATTACAACTTACCTTGCAAACTTCAAAGTTGACGGAGATTAGTAGGTGGAGGTATTTCGAGAATAGCCTTTACTTTAGCAGGATCAACTTCTATGCCACAAAAGAAATGATGAAACCAAGGAGTTTCTTGAAAGCACCATGAAGACACACTTCTTAGGTTGAATGAAAACACAATACTTGATGAGGCGGTCAAATATGACCTTAAGGACTCATTAGTTGTTCGACACGATGTTTGGATTTAGAAAGAATGTCATCTACGTAAGCTTCCAATATGTGATGCATTATGTCATGAAAGATATAATTCATGGCTCACTAATATGTAGCACTAACATTTTTAAGGCAAAAAGGAATGACTCGATAGCAGAAGGTCCCCCAAGGGGTGATTAAGGTAGTTTTGTGTTGATCTTACGGAGAGCACAATATTTTATTATAACTCGAGAAACCATCCATGAGTGAGATCATCTCATGTCCTGGTGGTGGATCAACTTGTTGGTCAATGTCGAGATAGAGGAAAGTAATCTTTGGGACAAGATAAGTTGAGTTCATGAAAATGCATGCAAATGTAGAGTCCCCTATCATTTTTGTGACAGGTGATATTAGAAATCCATTAGGGATAGTCGGTGGGTATGATGAAAGAAACCAAGAGAAGGCGTTGAATTTATTCTTTGATAAGAAGGGCAATGTGATGATGTAATTTCCACGGCTTCTATTGTATGGGTTTGGTGTCGGGAATGGTTATGATATTGTTGACCACAATGTTTGGGTCAATACCGAGCATATCAACACGGGACCAAGAAAACGTGTTGCTATGGTTCCGAATAAAGAAGTAAAAGTTGTTTGTTCATCACATCTAAATATTGGCCTATCTTTAAGGCGTGTGGGTCATCTTGAGTTTTTATTTCAATAGTTGATTCATTCAACATGGTTTACTTCTCGAAGGTAATGACCGTTGAATATAAGATTCTTCCACACCATGGTAGGTGAGGATGGACTCATCATCCCGACGTTGAATGGTATTAATAGAATATGTATCATCATCGATCATGTCAGGATATAGGAAGGGAAAAGAAGAAGGAGCCTCTTCATCACATAGATAAGTCAGAGGTCCTAGAGAAATCGTGTTCATGAAAAAAAAATTAGGAGGAATAGATTCGAGATCTATGGACTCTGTGGGTAAAGGTGGTGATGTTGGTGAATGGGGTGGAGAAGGTTTATCTTCCTCAATGAGGTCAATGTGGGCCTTCTTGGAAGATGGTGTGGAAAATCCAATGCCACTATGATCTTTGTGTTTATGGGTGGTACATGGAATGGCGATATGATGACCTTGTTAATAAAAACCAAACCTAAAGCCTTTCCATGCACATCGATGAAGGAAAGTGTGGGAGGAACAACTATTAGTGATATATACGAGGTCAAGTGAAAAGGGATTATTTTGGATAGAGGTTCATGTGAATAGGTGGTAGTATCAAGTCCCCCATACGTTAAGTTTGTGTGAAGGTGGGGAGGACCATAAGAGAAAACCTCTCTATGTGATAGTCATAACGAGGGTGAGTGTGCGGTTTCCATACTCTTAAGGAGTGAGGAATGTTTTGATATTGTAGAGGTGGTACTCCCCAGTGAGTGAGGCATTGAAAAACACCTTCTAAGGGATCAGTAGTAGATATGCGGGTAGTGGGGATAGATGAATCACTAGAGGATTGGGAAGGAGGGGTATTGGTTGACTAGAAATTAGATCGACCAGTGCAGAGGGTGTGGAAGTAGTAGGAATAGAATATTTAGGTGTTGGAGAGGTGGTGGAAGCATTGATGGATGGGGTCATGGGTGAAGGAGAAATAGGGGTAATAGTAGATGTCTTAAGCTGGTACAAGGACATCATTAGGTTGGTATAACATGTTATAGGTTTTGAATGCTGATGGGTCAGTAGGGATGGTATAGTTATGTCCTTCATGTTCAAATTTTACATAGTGGTGTAAAGTTTAAGGAACACAACCCATGACACGAATCCAAGGTCAGCCGAAAGCAACAGTTATATTGGAAATCTCCCACTAAGACATAGAATAATTTTAGGACAGTGTGAGGGCCCACATGAATGTGGAGAATAATGGTGCTAAGGGTGGAGGTGATGGTGTCATTAGAGGAGCACATCATAAATGGCATCATATTATTCGTATAGTTTGAAGGGATGCACATTTGATTGTACACATGGGAGGATATGATGTTGATGATAGCACCACCATCGATCATGACACATTGTATGCATATGTTATTGATATAGATGGAAATGAAAAGGGTGGGATCGGGTCATTTGAATGGAGAGGTACAATATCCTCATCGAGAAAAACTAAGGGTGGTGACTTGATGAGTGGGCGTGGGGGTAGAAAAAGGAGATGATTTGATAAGCAAGGCCACATGGTGATGGGTGATAATAGAGACCACTTTGGTTTGGGGTCATTAGGTAAAACTTTGATGGATTGAAAAACCTCCATAAGGACTTGTCTATGAGATTGAAAGTTTGGACAATATTGTATAAAAACATTTTTATAGGGAATTAATGTAATTGTTTTATCATGGTACAATGGGTGACCCCATCGGAGATAGGGTATGTGGGTCCTCAAAAGCTTATTTTAGGCACGGGTGTAGATGGTATATTGGGAATGGATTTGTTTGATGGGCTAGTTATTTTTTCTTTTCATTTTTCCTTCTCGGCATGGGTGACAACTTGGACCATGTTAATGTGAGGGAAGTTGGTAGATGGAGAAGGTGTGTCATAACTAGTATAATGGCATGATGGGAAAAACCTAATCGGGGAAGAGCCTTATGAAATGAGTAGGTAAAATTGGCATTTGGATGGTGGTTTGGCCAACTCACGATACTGAACCATGTTGTTCTTGAATTTTGGAGATGGATAAAGGGGTTGTGGGGGTGGAGATGCAAGTCGTTGAAAAATTAAGGGACAATGATGTGTGGTGATAGGTGAAGGTAGAACATGGTCCTCATCAAGCATATCATCATTTTCAAAATTATCTTCAAGAGGAAAAAGTTGGGAAGAATGGTTTTAGAGTCTTACAATTTTCTACATCATGTCCTGGCACATGATGATAGGCACAAGTCTTAGTTTCATCAAACCCTCTTTGTTTGGGTTTGAGAGGGTCGTAAGGTTGAAGTGGCGGTAATTTGATGATGGAATTCTCTAAGAGGTTGGTTAGAATGTTGGCGTAGGACCACCTGCCAATAGATCACAATGGGAATTGAGTGTGGATCGGGTAAAGGTGCGGATGATCATGAGGGAGATGTGTTATAGGGGATGGCATGGGTTGGACCACTTTGGATTGGTAGGTGGTACTATCTTAGGCTTTAATGGAATTTGATTTAGTAAAGGTGTGGTAGAAGAGCTAGCCACATAAGGTTTTTTGGTTTAACTACCTTATTGGATGCTAATGGGTTCTTTTCTTTGGGTGGCACCTTCTTGATAAAGGTGACACGGGAGTATGTGATGCATAAGGGAAAGTAGAAGATGGAAGAGGAGGAGTCACCCATGGAGACAATAAATTTGTAGTGGAAGTGGTTGGTAGAGGTTGGGTGGATGGTATGGGTTGAATTCGTATAGGAAAAGTTGGGGTTATAGTAACTAATGGAGGTATAGGTGGTAAGAAATGTACAGGTGAGGGCGAGGGTGTTTTTCGTGTAGGTAAATGATTTGTAACAAAGGATAGTGATGAATCGGTAGGTTGCTTAGATTTTGACTAGCCTTGGGTAGGAGACTATTTGGCCGGGGTTGATGGGTGGGGCTCTAGGAGAGATAGAAGGGGAAAAGGTGAAAAAGGTGTGAGTACGTGAGAATTACATATGTGGCCTAGAAGGTTGGGTCTTGCTTTTAGGTAGAGGAATAATTTTGGTGCGGGTTTAGGAAGACGTGGCTAAATCTAACTCCAGCCAGTGGATGGGTAAGGCTTGATGTTAGCATGATACCCGGGGTAGTGATCGGTCTAGATACGGATGAAGATATAGTTTTGGGTAGGTTCTTACGCAATGGAATGGTTTTAGTCATGGGTAATGGTTCAGATGTAGGTAGAGGTGATGAAGAAGAATCTATTTGTTTCTAGAAATACCTTTGTGATATATTGTGGAGGTATCCTCGAGAAAACATTTTCATTTGAGTCGAAAAGGGGATCTCAAGGTGTCCCCAACATGGAATTATCAACATAATCCAGCGATCATCCAACCATGAAAATGGGACTACATGTAGAGAGGAGGTGTAGTTAGTTTGGTGGTAATCCCTATAAAATATATATGTGTGATAGGGAATCAATTATCCTCGGACTACTGTAGGTAAAAGTCGAGATCAATTTAACGATATTACGGTATACTAAGGGAGAATTCTCCCAAACAAGTAGTGGTGTGTCGACCAATCTCCCATGGGTAGGGGCCAGGATGGTAGGTGGGTTGAGGTAGATTTGTCCTTTGGTGGAGGAGAAGGTGATGATGATTCTCTTGTGGATGAGAGAGTTAATACTATTGAATGTTCGATAGGTTGTGAGGTAGACAGTAAAATGGCATCAACAAAAATCATGGATTCCCTCATGGGTGAAGGAGGAGATGAAGGTGACTCCTCTGAGGGTGAAGGAGTGAAATATGTATGCTCCTCTATGGGTAGAGGAGCTCGTGCAATAATTTTCTCAATAGATGAAATAGGTGGGATTTTAAGAAAGGATGGTACAATATCAAAAACTGTGTGGACTTCATACACATTGTTATCGCTGGTTGAAGGTTCACTATGTTGATTAGATAATGGTTTATGGTTAGGGAATGGATTCTTAAAGATGTGCAAATTTTGATTTTCCAATGCGTTCGGGTTGTCCACGATGGGTTTTCCATTATCTATCATCTCTAGATAATATTCTTAAAATTTATGTAATTACCATCGCTATGGCCTTTGATGTGATGATAATTACATTAGTCATGTTCCGTATACCATACGGGCATACGACAAGTGGGATCAAAACTAGTATGAGGTTTTATGTGGGGAAGCGTAATGGCTCAGTTTTAAGAATATTTTCTAAGACTCGAAGAATAGGACTCTTCAATTGAATTGTACTTCCATTCTTCCCACGAGGCTGAAAGGTCTGGATAAGGAAAAAGATTAGAAGAAGGTTTGGATTGATTAGAGGGATGAGATGGACCAGATTTGAGAATAACCACATTAGCGGATCTTTTGGATTTTGAATAATTAGTTTGGGTTTTTGAAGGTGAATAAGAATCATTTGATTTGAATGGAGTATTCTTGTTTCATAATTGGATTTTCTTTTCTTCAATGGCTCAAATTTCTAGCTTTTGTGCCATGGTGAATGCTTCATCAAAGGTACGAAGGTTTGAACCTACAAATTTTGTGAGATGTGTCTAGCACAAGCTCTATGTAACAACTCAATAAGTTCATCTTAAGGTAATTGGAATGTCAATTGGTTGACAAGACTTTGCCGATGAGCAACAAAATATGCGATAGATTCATCGTCATCTTTGTCGTGTCAAATATAGGTCATTCATGGTGACCTTTTTACTACATTGATTTAGAATTGGTCCAGGGAATGCTTGAGCCACTTGGTTAAAGGAGTAGATAGAATGTCAAGGTAAGCTATTGTACCAATCTAAGAAGGGTCCCATTAGGGACATGGGAAATGTTTGTATGACCAAAGCATCATCATGGGCGATTAGGTAGCACTCATGTTTGAATGACCACAAGTTTTTTTGCACGTCCTCTTTGTTGTTGAAATGATTGAACTTGGGCATTTCCTAATACGGGGTAAGGCGAATAGTAATGGATGGATGAATAAGCTCATTACTGATTTCGTCATAGGACAAGGAGTTATGAGAGCTAGAAACTGATGCTTCTAATGTATGCATCTTTTCAATTATCATCCTAATAAGGTCATTGGTGGGTTATGAGGAATGGGTACCTCCTACGGTAAAGGGAGGTTGATGATGGGTGTGTTAAATTGATGGCATCCTAGTACATAGGGGTGGCTAAAATGAAAATCTGTGAAGAGGGGATGGATACATGTGAAAGGTACCATGAATAAGTGATAGAAAATATTGGGGGTTGTTGGTGATGTGTGTAAATAGGTGGGGTGGTTGCAACGACTCTTGTGGTAATGGGTTATAGAGATTGAGGGATGGAAAGGACCGGAGTTTTCAAACGGGGTTTGGATTTGACACACTAGAGGTGGTTATGATGAAATTGGTATATACGTGGAAAAGGGGGCAGATGGGGCCATGTTCAAGATGGTTGGTGAATACACCATGGGTGCAATAGATGTTAGGGCGTAGCTATGGCTGAGGTGGGACCTAACTAAGAGACTACAAGAGGGTAATGTGGATGAGGGCGGTTCCCAAGCTAGTGGTAGAAAATGTGAAAGTGGGGGCAAGGGCGGGAGGAATAGATATAGGCATGACATATATTAGTTTTCATGAGGAGTCTCGGTCTATAAGTGGGTAAGATAATATTGTAAGGCCATGGGATTCTTATCAAGGAGTCTTGCAAACTCTTCATCACCAAAGAGTAGAAATAGGAATAGGATGAATTAGATCCATAGGTGAGAGGATGGAAGGCGGTGATAGGTGGGTGGGAGTGGTTGGAGACTAGCATGAAATATAAGGGCATTGGCTTGGTTGTGACTCAACACCATGTGAATTAGCATGTATTAGGTTAATTGTAATTTGCATATGACAGAGAAAACAACAAGAATGAAAAGAAAAAATCTTGGTAGCGAGACTTGGTTAATGTTTCAATTAAGAATTAAAATAGGAAACCAATGCCGAGTTAAGATGACCAATGATGGTTGCGAGGAACCGATGATAATTCTGATAACCAATATCGGTTCTTTGGGAAAACACTAGTTTGATAAAATCAAACAGAGCTAGTGAAAAATGAATTCGGGGTAAATTGTACAGAAAATTAATATCAAAATGTTGGAAATATAATGATGTCTAGATGACTTCAAATAGAAAAGAGAAGGTGGGGAAAGAATTTTTGGGTAAAATAACCAAAAGAGCTGGTAACCAACACCCGTCGAATAAACTAACAACATCATTAGAACCAATGACGATTGTTGGAAAGACACCGGTTATTGTGAAATCGAAGAAGTGAAGAAAAATGGATTTTGTAAATTAAATTTGATGAAGAAACAACCCATAAGACCTGAGGATGATAATATGAGGCCTGACACACTCAAAAATAGTTGAAATACTCCAACTATGATGGAGAGTGTGAAAGGAAGAATAAAATGAGAAACATTAATCCTCACATCTCAAAACACAATTTAGGAATAAATCTAAGAAAAACATGTAATCCTACGAGTGAATTTTATGTTAGTTTACCTTAGGTTGTTTTAGGCTGACTTGTGAACTTAGAATATAATTTTTGGTTAGGAAGGTGTCCTATGAAGAGGTAGTCTAAAGGTGAGGTTTCACGTTATGTTTTGGTGGCATCGGTCCTTTATCCGAGATAATGACTAGATAGAGAAACTAGTTGGGTGCTCAATGTCAATCATTTGATCATGTGATCATTGACATCTTCTTCCATGTAAGGTGTTGTTTAAGAAAATGTGTAAATTCATATTTGTGTAGTTTGGAAAAGAGAGAGAAGAAAGAAATATGCTTTCTACAATTTAATTGTGTTAACCATCATCTGGGCATGACTTCTAGTGTATAGGTTGCCCTCAATTTTAAATTTGAGCTAATAATGAAACATATAAGGATGAAATGCAACAAATTTTATAACCCAAGTCAACAGATTATATTTGATGAAGCAAATGATGAATAGGAGAGAGGATGATTTTCACTAATGTAGAAAGAAATAAGAATGATTTCTTTTAAATGCACCAAAAAAATGTTGCATTTAGAGCAATTAGAAAGAAGGCGATTACCAAAGAAGAAGATTTATTGAATTACAATTTAGAAAATAAAAATACAAGATACAACCTATATTAATAGAAAGAAACCCACAAATGAGGGTCCCACCAAGCGTGCCAAAATATTTTACTGATAAATTACGTACGTATAGGCAAAACAAAGAGGGTAAGGGTGAGGAAAAATCTTGAGAATGAAGGTGGAAAGTAGAGTGCGTGCATTCTGATTTCTTGATCCAATGTTGATTGCGAGAGATTCCTTTTTCTAGGAGGAACTACCTTTGAATGCAAAATAAGACCGTAAGAGGAATATTAAACAATATACGTTAGTGGACTTCCTAGCATGTGCTTTGAGATCCGAGAAGTGTGATACTTCTTATATGGTTGTCAATCTACTATTTAATATAGTTCAATGTAATAAATAGCTTAAAAAAATAACACTCTACTATAGTTAATATGATTTAGGTACCTCATTCCAATGAAATAAGAAAATTTAATCTAACAGGTAAGGTTATCATTAGATGCGGAGGTAGGACAGGGTAGCCAAGGTGACTAGGACAGATCGGGATCAAGTTTTGGGTGGTTTAGTTTATCTAGGTGAATAGTATGAGGTTGTTATTATAGGAAGAAATACCGAGATATAAAGACCGACATCGGTCTAGTATGACCGATGTTAGTTGAGAGGAACCAAAGATGGTTTGGGTTATTTGGAGTCAATAGGGTCGGCTGATAGAAACCCAATAATTTTTTGTTTTGGTGATTATCTGTGATTGCACATAGAATGGGATAATGAGGATTAGGTTACCCAAGATCTTTGAGAATTCTTAGGGATTTCTGGGGTCGGGTATAAAGAGTTGAGAGGTTATAGGTGGTTAGGTGGAGGGATTGAAAATAAGGTGGGAGGTGATGAGATGCAAAGGAGACTAGGACTCTCGAACAAAGATAAAGAAAATGATCCAAATAAGTATGGAAAGATGTAGGTCCAAATGCACTTACTTGTACTTTCATATAGGTGGTTAGATGAGGGTGATGATTTATCTATAAAGCTGGTGGTCATTGTCATGACCGTGCCTCCTAGAATGTTTCCGTGAATACTTAACCTTTAGATCATTATTGCACTTTGGTTCGGGATGTGCAACGGGGCTCACAGTGTGTGCTTTCATGCAGATATCTCTTCTCCAAAATTTGATCAATTCTTATAACCTCTGGAACAAGGTTACAAAAGTGAATATATGGTAATCGATGACAGATTTAGGAGACTTGCATCGCTTTCGGGTTGGTGGCATTGGTTAAGGTGGGATATCCTAGGTTGCCAAAATTACGAGATCTTGGCTAGCTTTTGGCCATTTCTGTCCATTGTTGCTGATCCGAAATGGTATTTTCTACGTAATTAAGTGTGCATGCCGTTAGAGGAATAATAGGCACCTAGTGTAAGGGTTAGACTAAGTCTCGATTAGTTATGGTAAGTAGAGATTGAGTCGTAGTTAAAAGGAAACATGTTAAGAATAGGTATATGATGAGGTGTCTAGGTTAGGTGTGGGGTGAGGTGTCTAGGTTAGGTGGAAATTAATTTAATTAAGGTAATTAAATTAATGAATATTGTGAGAATGGGAATTAATTTAGGTCTATGTAATTAAATTAATATACAAGTGGGGTAAAGGGGAGTGTGACCCAAATTTGGTGACTACACTCATATACTTTGAAGCAAGGTGAGTGATTAAAACCACCACACAAAAATGAATAAGGATGAAATGGATATGGAACTGGTAAACATTACATATTTGAGGGCTGCAAATGACAAACCCTATGATGATGAAGGGAAGAAGATGTTAGAGAAAGTTGGGGTCTTGCAGGTTTCAAGTTGTCATACTTTGAAAACATAGAAAACTTTACAGTGGCTAATCTCTAGATTCCATGAGGGCTTATTTTATTTTTCAAGATGACAAGTATGTCTCACCATGCCCTTGATCAGAAATTTGACAGGATTTAGGAGTTCGGGGACAAAAGATACAAGTGACCTTGATGTTAATGTGGGTGTGGAAGCAAACTCTGTTGAGTTGGCATACACAGAGAGAGGGTGCATAATAGACATTGTAAAATTATATGATCATTACTCGTGATCAAAATTGTTACACACCTCTGAAAGACTTCATAACCAAGAGAGCTAGGGCCAAGTGAACAAGAAGTGGCTCCAGTTGAATAGAAAATGGAAAACAATTTTTTAAAAAATCTTCATCATTTATAGAAGAAACCATTATTGAGGAGGTGCACAAAGGATATAAAATCAAATTTACCACCATCCTATTGTCTATGGTATTTGTGGAGATTGGGGATCCATATGGAGCTAAGGATAAAATATGGCAGCTCCCGGGGTGAAGAAGTCACTTAAAGAGAGGTTTTGAAGTACACCTATGAAGGAACTATGAGTGGCCCTTATAAGTAAAGGTTCAAACTTTGGTATAGGTAGATGTGCGAGGCATTTGAGCATGAGTGGAGGATACCCAAGGATCTACATGCCATATTGGAAAAGTAGGCACAATTTTCAATCTTTCAACATTAATGCATTAAGCAGATTTGGGATGAAGAATAGAAAGTGGAGCCCTTGGTGGAATCTTCCTTATGCTTGCACTATGTGTTACTTTCAGGCTTACGTGAATAGATTTTCAAACACGTGCAAACTGAGATTTCATGCGATAAGGTTGATTGTGAATATCACACTCTCCATTAGATGTATGTTTATCCGATAAAGTCTGTATACATTGAAAATTTGATATGTGATGAAATTTGTATAAGTTCCACAACTTTGGCCATTGGAAATTTGGACGTGGCTAAGCTATACCTTTACCTTTACCTTAAGAGTAATGAGTTGGGGAATTTAGTCATGGAAAATATGTACTTTATAGAGGGCATGATTTTAGGGTTATCTAGAGTGATAAGGGAACTAGAGCACAAGGGTGAAGATATGACCGGAAGAGGTAAATACGACTTGGAGAGGTCCCCGATAAAGCCAAGAAAGGGCTATCAAAATGGAACAAATTAGAGGCTAATTTTAAAAGGATTACCCTAAATTTTTACTACCACTAAGGAGGGAAGTGGGTTGGTTATTTTTTATTCCTTTTGTTATTTTATTTTTTCCTCATCATTCTTTATTCATTTTACTTGGAGAGATAAGTTGAGAAACCCCATTTCCAAGGGTGGTAATATCATTAGTGTGGGGTAATGTTGGATTGACAAAATAAATTAAGTATTTTATAAGTGCACATGGAGATCAGGGCATGCAAGTGGGGCACAAAAACATGTGCAAGGGCAGGTTTAAAGAGGAATGTGGTAGAAGAGAAAATCCTAGGACTTAGCCGATTTTGCATGTTACGAGCTAAAAATAGGAAAAATAGTTGGAGTGTGGCCCAAGAAAAGATTAAAGTAAGAAGACTTCACATCTAAGCAAGGGATATTTTGGGATCAAATTGGAGATCAAATATTATGCATAGACCACACTAATAATAGGATTAAAGTAGAGTTTATTTATAGATTAATCTATTATTAGCCTCTTGTAAAAGCATGTGTGCTTTATAACTACTTTTGTATGTATGCATGGCTATTATTAGCATGTAGTTTATTTGGATATGGATAGTTGGTGAAGGAAAGTCCCCACCCCTATAAATATGTATTGATCTGCATAGTTTTAGACACCATGTATTAGGATGAGTGTGTGTGATGTAATTGAGTTATGTTGAACTAATATACTAGCGCGCATGACTTTTTGGTGATTATTGTTATGTATTTCAGATTTTGTTATGTAAATTGTTGAGCGTTAATGGATAAGTGTGGATGGATTATAGTAATTAATATATATGAGTATGGAGACCACATAGTGCAATTGATCTTAGTAATGATTTTATCTGTTATGCTTCCTTATTACATGTGTTTCTTTATGGTTTCTGTAATGATCTATATTAAAATTTATACTCGATAATGATAAATATGAACATGCATGCTAACACAAAGGAGGGACTTGGTAGCCTTACATGCTTCAAGTGAGTGTTCGAGATCTATCCGAATGAAGTTCCAGTGCACCTAGGTAATTGAGTATAGAAAATAAGACTACAAAAACTTATAATGCGGTCTTTCATAAAATCCTTTCCACTAACATGATTTCTCTCCCACCCATCCATCTTATCAACACCTATGTTTCAAAACCCTCTTGGTACCAAGATAATGAGTATTGCAAGTACCATAGGGTAAAAGGTCATGACATCAAAAGTTTTCATTTTTTCACATTTTTCTTCAAGATCTGATTGATAAAGTTGAGCTATATTTATACAAACCTAATACACCTCGAAATCGAACCTTGACGTCTTCAAACAATCATTTCTAAATAATTCCCCATTGACTAGTCAACCACAAACTAACAATGTTCAAGCCCATCATACTATAAATGCCATCAATAAAACATCGCCTATCACTGAATCTACATTTGCACCTTCCTCTAGTAATACCCCTAAACCAACACATGATGAAAAATCAAAAACACCCATGAAAAAAAAACATTTTCATCCACATCTACCACCTCTTCATCCAACTCATCTATAAACCCTTCGCATGAGACATCTAAGAACAACCCATTATTCAAATCGTGAAGAGTTCATACAATGAATTTGTGTCCCAATATCACCCACATAACTTCTAAAATCTTATTCCACCCCCATCTAAAAAAGTCACAATCATAAATCATTCAACTACCCCTATACAAAGAGAAAACATCAGCCCTCTATTTTAGGGCCACATCCTTCATCCAAGTCACCTATCACCATCACACAATCAAAAACTACTCATCAAAAAACAACTAAAGAACCCACACCAAAAGAAATGCATCCCATGATTTCCAAACCAAAAGAGACATTATTTCCCTTGACATCCACATCAAAAGGACACTATGCAGCAATTCTAGAAAAACTTCTTCAACAATCACTCATAGTGTTTCCTCCTCCTAAACCATCTAACTCTCAAGGCTGGAAACCTTCTTGGTATAATTTTGAAGGATTCTATGAATACCATCAAACACAAGGAAACTCTATATAAGACTGTAAATCCTTCTACGCAGCCATTTAAAAACTTGAAAATAAAGGCTTTCTCCCCTCAAAGTTACACAAATCAAATAAATCTCACCCAACACCTACAATTTCATCATCCCCCACTATTGAAGAATCCTTGAGTAAGCTTCTTCCCCACCAAATCGACGTTGTCCACATTACTACCCAAGCACATATCCACGAGTCCAATCCTTCATAACAGAATAAACCTAAAACCTTCATCTCCATCCCATCACCTCCAAAACTCACCTCTTCCTCATCCACGAAAAAAACCAAAGGTTTTCATCTCTCTCTCTCACCCTTGAGACCCCTAATCAAACATCACAATCCAAGACTAAATTCTCCATCCTTTCCACTCCACCATCTTCCACCACAGTATAGAAAGTAGTTATTAAACAATTACACCAAGCTCCTATCAAAATGTCACTTTATGAGCTGGTTTAGACATCACCTTCACACAAACAAGCCATGATCAAATCCCTTCAATCCATCTCAGTACCTATAGATGATCCCCACTCTTTCACATACTTTGAGGGTTCTCTTAAAACATCTTGACCATATCCTTTGACTCTATTGAAATACCATCACTTCAGCCTAAGGATCATGACTTACCTCTTTTCATCACCACCCAAATTAATGATGTCCTTATCAAAAGATTCATGATTGATGGGGTGACACAATCAATATCATATCATCCATCACCTTCAACCAAATTATATTGCAAATATCATTATCACCCAAACACCAATCTTACTTCAATATTTCAATGATACAATTGCGCACATGTTAGGTACTATCATTCTACCTCTTAAATTCAGCATCAAAACTCTTCCCGAACTCTTCTATATTATAGAGGGAGAATTCCAATATAACATGTTTCTAGGACTACATTTGATACATACCATGCGTTGTGCCCCCTCGACACTTCATCGGTGTTTTAAATATCAACACAAGGGTAAGAATTTTCACGAGCGTATGGATCCAAATCCCTTTTTGAATATAATATGACATATCGTCCAAATGATGTCCTTATTCCAAAACTAAAATCTGAATCATCTAATGAAGCATCCACCATCACATCCATTCCATCATCAAAAATTTCTGATGACTCCTCCCTCGGTGATGTTATATAACATCTTTCATTGTGAGAGTACCATCTTCTCATGTGTAATTTGCTTCCTACACCTAAAATGTAAGGAAGACCAAGGAAACAACCCTTGTATAATCTGACGTTGAATATAGTATCTCTAAGGTTCCTTGTATCTAAAAATTAATCTTGTCTATGGAGGTATTAATCATCCTTCCTCGCAATACATTCATTAATACCATGTCATTCCTTTCAAATCGACTTGAGTGATTATATAATCCAACCTTTGTTCAAATGTATCTCCATCGTTGCACATGGAAGGGTTTTTGATTTGGACACTAAAAATAGACAATACATGATTTAACTTTCCAAATTTCCCTCAAACCACACAAAATGTACAAATTAGGATATTAAATACCCATTCTTGAACCATCTATATATACTACATCCTTACGCATCATAGAGTCGAAATTCATGCTCAATAGAACAAAATGATCCCATCGAAACCGGCGACACAATCTCCATCCCACCTAATTTGTTTTAGTCAATACTATTTCCTTAAAAACTTTGACTTATCAATCTAATCACATCACCAAAACACTTCCTCTCATCTAGCCAGAAATAATTGAAGAATATTCCCCATCGTTTATATCCTCCAATGTCACGAGGATCAAGATATTCTCTCCCATACGGGAGAAAAGGAATATTTTATTTAGAAAAATCTACCACTAAACACATCAACCCTCCTCAAATAGTGCACTATCGACATTTACATAGACACCCCTCAAGAGCTCTGCATAGTTAAAGTTGGTCAATCCCTAGAGCGACAAGAATTAAATGATTTTACAAGCTTCTTATCTATGCATAGTCAATTCTTTACCTATTCATATAGTGATATACCAGGTATCGACCCCATCATCATCATACACAACATCATCACCTATCCCAATTCCAAACCAGTCAAACAAAAATCGAAGAATGCACTGTGCATAGCTCTTCTCATTAAAGAAGAGTTACAACATTTTCTTTCTACTAATTTCATTATACCCATTGAATATCCATAATAGGTCTCCAACATTGTATATTTAATTAAATCCTTGAGAAATTTATGCATTTGTACTAATTTCTGGGATCTCAATGTTCTTTCCCTAAAGATGACTTTCCCCTTCCGAACATCGATCGGATTGTGGACCTAACATCTAGCCGTGAAATTCTCTCCCTTATGGATGGCTTCTCTAGTTATAATCAAATCCTCATCGCCACTAACAATCAACACAAAACATCTTTTGTTAACCCTTGGGGACCTTTTTACTACCACATCATTCCCTTTAGACTTAAAAATTTTAGGTCCACATATCAACACACCATGACAAATATCTTACGCAATCTTATCTACAAAACCATAGAAGACTACATAGATGATCTCCTAGGGAAATATAAACAACGCATAGATCACCTCATGGTCCTAGATTCGATCTTCACTCACCTTATCCAATATTTCCTTCATCTAAACCCCACTAAGTGTGTATTTAGTGTTCTCATCGGTAAAATTTTAGGGTTCATCATATCTATCCGAGGCATTGAAGTAGACCCATCCAAAATTAAATAAATTATAAAAATGCCTCCTCCATCGAATCTCAAACACCTACATGGTCTTTAAGGTAAATTACATTCTATTTGACATTTCATATCTCAAATCTCATATCAATGCCAACCATTCCACCATATTCTCTGTAAGGACTTTGGCTTTAAATGGGATCTTAATTGTCAAAAATCCTTCGATGAGCTCAAACATTACCTCTTATCACCTCCTGTACTCACACCTCCTTGTGAGGGGGAGCCATTTTATCTTTACATATCCACCATAGATCGTGCCTTAGGGGCCATCCTTGCTCACTAAGATGAGAAGGATCATGAACAAGAATTATATTAAATAATTTGTAACCCTCCACAAATATGAAACCCATTATAGTGAAGCTAAAAATTATGTTGCACCTTATACTTTGCAACCTCTAAGCTACACCACTATCTCCTCAATCACAAAACTTACATTGTCACCAATTTCAATCCACTCTAAACCATGCACTCTAAACCATATCATAGTGACTACATCACTCGGTGGCTTATGCTCATGATTGAGTTTGATCTTGAATTCTTATCACAAAATTTCATTAAAGGCCAAACCATCGAGAACAAACTGACTTTTTGAAGCACCCCTACCCAACACTAAAATTCCTCATGAACAATTTCTTGATTGATCTATCAATACTATTGACGAACATGAATATACTCCTATGAAAATAACCCTATTCTTTAGTGGATCTAAATTCCAACAAGGAACCTTAATGGATCTTTAATGGATCTAAATTTCCTCATTAGTAGGAACCTTGCAATCATTACATCCATCTACCTTATGTACCAACCAAATACATGTCATGGGGAACATATGTGTAGATTATTTACACATCCCTCTTCCCTCCTCAAAAAAAAGCAGTCTATTAGGGTTTTTCCCTCGATTATAAATTCAAAAATATATATGGATGCTTATCATCAAAATTCAAAAAAAAAGACTGGTCCTGTCATCACCAATCCGGCACTATGATAATTCTTCACGGGAACTCTTCGTGCTATGATTATTTACTAATGCCATGCCTTTAGTTTGGTGGATGTAATCTGAAACAAAACAACAACCGAACACAAGAATACCATCGACTATGATAAGACAGAATGATGACAAATCTGAAATATCAAAGTAAATTATAATATTAACATGAAATTGTTACAATCTCACCCATGAGGTACTTCAACAAGACTATGGGAGAAACTTTACAATTACACCTCTCGATGGCTTCCTTTGCACACTTCCTACAATATTTCTCACTACTTCTTTCTATGCTAAATGAGGGGGGTGGCCTCTCTGTTTATAGAACTTCCAAGCTTATCCATCTTATCTCTAAGATAGGATAAGAAATCCACTGACGAATCATATTCCATACCTTAACTCTTATCTGTACATGTAAGCTTATCTCTTAAGATAAGATAAACCTTATCATTTTACATGGGTTCCACATTTTTAGACTTTTTACAAATAAAATACACAAAATATTTATGACCTCACTCCTTGTCCTTATTACCAATATAATATTTCTAATTCCTAATCATGTAGACCCTACTTCTCTAATTACCCAAACTTTGACATTTTAACATTACCGGACCACTTACGACAAATATTTACTTTTTACAACATTCCTATTGTACTTTGACTGTTACTGTACTCCACATTATTGGCGACACCGTACTGATGGCGCCGTTATCTTCTATCAGACGCTACTACTAATTATACTTAACAACATCCTATTCCTAATACATACATTAATGAAATAGAAATTACGGAGGAAAATTTTAGTGTCGACAGTCCCTCAAGTAGTAGAGCTATTCAAGTATCAAAATCATATTATAAAAAATAGAAGTAGATTGATCCCTCAAAGGACAAGCTGCTAGTCAAAATCATAGACTGATCCCTTGAAGGACAACTATCTATAAAAAGAAATATCATAAGTCAAAAATTTAGATCACTCCCTCGAAGGATGGTGACAATGTAAAAAGGCTTCCTGCATCGATCAACCTTCAAAAAATTCAAATATCAAAAGCAACCTCGAAAGCTTCCCACATTGGTTAGTTTGCATCAAAGAAAAGAAATATATGTATAGGTGGGAATTTCTCTAAGAAACTATCGATATGAGATTCTTACTCCCCACACAATCTACATATATCACCCCTTCCACATTCTACAAAGTTATATTTCATCACTCCACCTCTTTTATTTGAGATCCCATGTGTAACTACCTATAAATAATCTCATGTAAATATTTGCTAAGGAAAAAAATGCAATTGCTTTCGCATCTTATACCCATGTCATGTATGTATCAAATTTAATATCAACACAATCATTCCATTTTTACTTCTATCATAAAAATTTAGATCACATTTTGATAAAATTCTAGATCACATTTTTAGTCATAATAATATTTATCATCATTTAAAATCATATAAACCTCTCAAATAATTTTAATCCCATAAACATCAAAATCAAATAAAAAACATACATTGTAATCCACACATGAATCAATAGGCCAAAAATAGATCACTACACACACACACACACACACATACATATACATATATATATATAGACATATACATATATATATATATATAGACACACACACATATGTCTATATATATATATATATATATATATATATATATATATATATATATATGTCTATATATATATATATATATATATATATATATATATATATGTATGTATGTATGTATGTATATATGTATATATATATAATCATGATCAAAATCGTAAATACATCATCAAGGAGTCCCCTCACTCTGCACATCAAAATCTATACATCAAGGCTTCGATTAATTAATGAATACATGTAATTTGCACATTAGAATCTTTATTACAAAAATCATGTGTGTTGTTACAAAATTAATAACAAATCACATAGTTTGGTAATCCATTTCATGATTATCTCCCCGTAAACATAAAAATGACAAAAGAACACAAAGCCCCAGTTGAAGGACAGATGTGAAATCTTGATGAAGACTAAAAATACATAATAGATGAAGTGTTAAGTTTTGGAACAATAATCATAGTTGTATATTGCAGCAGTCAAGGTTCATTGCTAAAGTTATAGGTATTTTAAAGTTCTTTCCTTCATGATTAAATACATTCAATTATGTTATTGAGTTGTTTAATTCATTATACAATCCATATACAAAGCTAAAATGTAGAAAGAAATACACAACTTAGTTTCAAAATTCAATGTTTTATTCATAAGGAATTTCAAATGTTCCCACACAAGCCATGGGATGTAACTCAAAAGTAAATTACAACTACTAAAGTAAGAGGTACATATGCATGAAAAATAAAGTAAAGGAGTATGAAAGAACCCATCATTGCCTTGGGTTTCTTTCATTTCGATTGATGCATTTCCAGCTCCAAATTTGCTCCATCTTCATCCTCGCTTCTTAGCAAATGGACACTATACTAAAACAAGAAAAGGAAAGATTGTCAATTTCGAGCTCAGGGTTGATCCATATTCCTATACTATCCAATTTCATGCAAGTGGATATCTTAGTATCAAGATATAAATTACATGAGGATCAAAGTGCAAATTGATAAAATCACTATTTTATAGCAGCATACATGACTCATTCACTCATAAAAAGAGAGAAAGAGAAAGAGAAAAAACTATGGAATAAAAGAGAGGCCAAAAGGCCTAATGTTTTCTAACTAGTTTATCTAAATGTGCATATAAAAAAGTGCAGATAATGATGATTGGTCAGTTTCAAAGCTTTAATAGAGTACCAAATTTTACATTGTACAGAGTCAAGGACACAGATTCTAGATATCATCATAAGTATGTTACAGAAATGAAGTATAGTTGCTCAAATTCAGTTGATAGTAGAAGAAGAAGCCAAGAATTTCCAGATAGTTAAAACATTAGAGAATACATCTTGTGTTGATCAACTACAATTATGTCATATTGATCAAGTTACAAATGATAAAATATCATAGTTTGATCAAGTTACAATCAAGTGCAAAGCATCTATCAAAGTACAGGTTGCAATAAAGGAATAAATTAATCATTTCCAACTTAGGATCGAAGCTAAAAAGTAAAAGTACAGGTCATAAGAGATACAGTTGCAAAGGATCACCATCTGGAACAACAAATAAAATTATGATACAAGGACTAAGAATCACAAGACTAAAGAAAGCCTGACTATTTCCTTAAATAATGAACAATCCAACATTCATGATGAAAAACAAATGGCTTGTGCAAGTTTATAGTATCCTTTAGGTTTCATACTTCAACAACTATGTTCTATGGATATTATTCAGTATCAAGTAAAGATTACATCCAAAAGAAAACAAAGTTTTAGAGTATAATGATCTAAGAGGTATTGGATCCAATAATGGAAACATCAATCATACATCAAATCAGAGAAATGTTTTCAATCAAGCAGCATTCAGGTCCATAAGAAACACAAATTATAGTCTACATTTAAGAAGTATCAAAATGAAGAGGTAGAAACTTATAGAGTGATCAAGTAATCTTCAAAAGAAGTATATGGCTTCAACATTGGTTTGGAATACAAGTTCCATGCACACATTAAAAGGATTAACAAATGGAGTGAGATAAAGTTGCAGCTGAAATAGAATGGAAAAGGAAATCTGAGAAAATTTTACAAGGCTTCGCCATGTAAAATGGACATTTTACATCTTTCCATCATGTTATTTCACAACTAATTCATGCTTGAAAGTTGTACTAATCAAATAGTATACAAGAAAGGAAAGAATACATTGTATAGTCAAAGCTACAGATACAGATAAATACAAGTTACCTCATGATAAAGAAACATTTTCAGTTACATATGCAACTAAGGATGTAGAATGTAATTCATGATGAAGAGTTATAAGTTCACAATACAACTAGCTCAATACTTAGACAGGTACAAAAACAAAGCAAGGTGCTACATCAATTCTACATAAATAAACTATAAGTTACAAAGAATCAATCCAAAAGGTGAACTAAAGAGAAAAGTACATAACTAAATGTGCAAGTACAACTATTATTGATAACACAAGGGATCACCAAGAACAATTTCAAGATCTCAGGAATCACCAGTACAACATTCAAAAGTGCCAATCGAAAAGTACTAGCTACAGAAAGAGTACAAAACCTTTCTTAACAAGCATGAGGGAATATCAACATACTATAATTCAAGGAACCATTTAGATTGAAGCACACAACTATACAGATCTGCAACATGAAAAGAGATACAAATTGTGAAAATGCTTCCCAGATTCATCACTCAAGTATATTACAGAAGTTCACAAACAATATGCATAAATGGAATGTGGTTAGAGTTTCAGTTTTCTTGAGTTACATGACCAAATAATTAAGCCTATATTACAACTTGTTATATATGTTTCTACCAATAACATAGGATTGAGGACGTTTTCCAAAGAATGATTGGTATAAAATATTACTTATTATAGGAAGTAAACAAGATGAGTTCAAATTTGTGAAAATATTTCCATTCCTAGTATTAAATGAAATGGATAAAAAAACAGACTCCTTCATGGTATAAGTACACAAAAAAATATACACTATGCAGAATAAGGGAAAAATCTCAACAGGTTTGAACACAATAGCAAGTCACCTAGTTTTAATGAGAATACAACCCTATAGTTCAAATTCAGGTGAAATACCTATAAACCATTTTCAAATAAATTAAAGTTATGATAAACGAAAAGAGCTCAAATGACCCTCAACAATGTTTCCTACAAGATGAGTAGAAGGCCTCAAATCGAGCTCAAAATATAGTGAATGAAAAGGGTTTTTTGAAGATGATGATTGAATGCAAAGCTAAATAAGAATACCAAGGTCAAAATTCTTTGAGAATCTCAAAAGAATTGATCAAATTAATACCCATTTTTGGTTGTTAAAAAATGAAGCATTTAACCAAAATATGAGAAGATTTGTGTATCAACAGATATATATAGCCAATTCAGAGTAAATCAATGGTGTCATTCTTTGAGAGTACAACATCATGTACAAAGAGAAGTAGAAAAATCTATCTTACCTTCTCCCATAGATGGAAGTGAATCAAGATGAATATGCATTCCTAGAGCCATGGTACAATGGAGAACCCAGAACTGATATAGATATATCTACAAATACCCAAAACACAACAAAGAGTTGTATAGGAAATAAACACCTCCACAGACAAAAAGACCAAAGCTCCAAGTTGTAGGCTTATCAAAAAATTTTGTACAATAGTGAAGGGAAAATATAGAGGAATAACTTACTCAAAGAAGAGGAAAATGATGACCTTATAGCCAAGAATAATCCATGCATGCTCATTATCAAGCTAAATATCAAGTTCAATGCATAGTGAGCTCAAAGGAAACATTCATGGTGTTTATTTCAGTAGAAGAACTCAAGAAATAATAGACAAGATGGAACTCAGAATCATGAATTTCAAGCATGGCCTTCAAAAATGGCCAAGAACCAAAATCCATCACATAAGGTTGTTTCATAGAAAAAACTCAATAATACTAGAATAATAACATCAAATACGAATTAAATAATCATAAGATTCTTCTATATGAATAAACCGATATAAAGGCTACACAATGGTATCCATCAACCAACTCACTCAAAAGCTCTTATACAAGAGCGAAAAAATGAAACACATATGCATGAGAGCTTCATAAAGACCAATCTCAAAGAATAGCTCAAAGAATAAATAATGGTGTCCACCTTCAAGAATCTTACACAGAGATCTCCATAAGAATATAATATCAAGAAATACACTAGATTCAAAGTAAAAAATCCTCATAGACAAATAAATGCACAATTTTGATCTTTTGAAGATCAAAATGGCATTCTGACAAAAATTTTTGGCATGGCTTCACCACTCAGAATGAGTAAGAAGAATGATCAAATGATGAACTTGATTATCCTTTCAAAACCTAACTTCCAAAAGTTAAAGGTAAGTTATAGAATCAATGGCTCAAGAGTTCCAAGTACAGATCAAACGATCGAGATACAAATCATCATGCTAACCATGGTTCAAATCATAACGATCCAGATGATTAGGACTAGATCAATGGTCATAAACCATTTAATGAATTTGAAATATGTGAAAACCATGCCCGATGCCACCAACCACATTAAATGCCAAGTCAAAACCCTAACTGAGGGTTAGAAAGATCAACATTTAAAATGGAATAGGTACAACAATCGATGATCAAGAAATAGTTATCAAAACCAATGTAAACTCATGGACTAACCACGGTCACAGAAGCATCCAAGTGTTAACCAACGATGAAACCCTAATTAGGGTAAATCAATATACCACCGAAAAATATTCCAAGGGGTGAGTCACCGTGGGAAGGGGGCCAACCCACGTCATTTAAAAATCATTGCATATTGACCTTTCAAAGGTCTAAAACCTTAGTCCAACAAATCAAACACCAAAAAAATCAATCAAGTGATTATTGGAACCAAACTATACCTTGTGCCATATAATCCAGAGGAGACCAAAACTATATAATACATGGTAAGTCAAGATTGGCAATGATTTCCAAATGTATACTATGTAATGATATCCAAAAAGGTGGCCAAGTGTAATATGATAATATTTCAAAAGAAGACCCCATGTTTATTCTAAATCATGGTATTATGCCAAGTCAATAAAGGAGGAAGACAAGTGTTCAAATCACATGTGGTCCCCATAGTGGGAGATTTAGAAGGTAAACAATAACATGGTGTGCACAAGTGTATTCTTTATGTGACCACTAGAAAATTATAGATGTCACATCAATAGAAAGAAGATAGAGATTGCATGCATTGGAGAAGACTTGTTCATCAAGAAAATTTATTATTAGCAGAATTATTCACCCAACTTTATTAAAAATAGAACAGTCAACTATTGTTTGACTAAGTTGTATTTTTGTAATCAAGGCTATTAATGCCTCATTGTATTAGCATGTTTATTTTATTCCTTTATTTATTCATAAATAAAGGATAAAAATAGGATGCATGGGTGAGTACAACTTTAGTCTATTTTTAGGATGGGTGGGATGGATAATTTTTCTATATATTGTGTGCATTGGCAAAGCACAAAGGAGGAAATTTTTGGACACAGGAGTGTTGAAGAATATTTTACTAGTTTTGACTTTTAAATGAGAGATTGATTTTTCCTTTCCAATTATTTAGCCTTATGTATACTTTATTATTTCTTGTGAATGTCAAATTCCCTGATTGATTATCTTACCTTATTGAAAACTTAGTAATTTCTACATAATATTAGTGTGCATGTTTATCTTATCAATATTGTTGTGAATTTTCCCTCAATACATCAAGTGTTTTTGCCTTAATATTATACTGAAAACTATTGGTTTGTGCATCTAGAATCCATTCTCAGATATTTGTGCATGTACTTAGTCAAATCCCTCAAAAAATTTTGTGTATCACCCTAGTTTTCAATTCATTTACAGTCATCTTTTTACCCTCAAACCCCAAAAAAATAGTTTAGATACATCATAAAGGAACCAACCTTGATACTAGAGACTCACCTCAACAATAGGTATACCCATAGAACTGAGGTGTTTCCATTTTATCTTTGAAAGAAAGATCTTTAAAGAAAGCTTAGAACACCACCAACAACCATCTCTCTACAAGGTGCACTTTTGAGAGATAATAGTTTTTACACATGCTATGGGACCACGAATCAGATGTGTAAGCAAATTATAGCAATTTACAACAAATTCACAAAAAAAAATTTACTTTTGGAGCAACAAGCTGCATACAATTTATTCTAAAGATTAAAATATTTATTTGGTGACTCTATAAGGCTGATTTCAAACTAGTTTTATAGCATGTTCCATGCCTAAAGTGAATACAAGATCATCGGTAAGGGGTATTCCTTTTGAGTTTATTTCTTTACCTTTGAATTCTGTAAGAAGAAGAAGAGTTGGTAACACCTTACCTTATAATATTCTTGTTTTAACAACCCTCCTAATCTTCCTTCACCACATATTAATTTCTCTATTCATATCCCATTTTTCAAATGGCTATTCAACCACCTAGAATTTTGTGACCTTTACTAATGGCAGTCCCATTAGTAATTCCAGTTTATCATGATATCCCTAATTTTCCATGAAAATCTTGCCTTCATTCACTAGTGAAAATCAGGTTACACCTATAGAGCACATCAAATATGTTACAGCCCTATGTGCAGTCCATAATATTACTCATGAAGATGTGGCTTTGAGAATTTTAGTTACATCCTTTAAAGGGAAAGCCTTGTAATGGTATAGAAATTTAGAGATTGGAAGCATAAGAACTTAGGATGAGTTAGGTGGTAAATTTCTGAAACAATTTCAAGATAATTCAGATCATTTATCCTTTATAGAATAGTTGTCTATAATTAGAAGAGCCCCTCATGAATTTATGGCTAGTTTCAATATTCATTTTTCCAGAACTTGGGAAAGATTCCAGCAAGTGTCAAGCCTCAAGTTGACCATGCTTTTCCTTTATTATCTTAGAGCACTAAACAATGATATTTCAACTATGATTTAGTCTATGGGAGGTGACACTCTCCCAACAACTTATGACATTGCTATAAAGGCTGAAAATAGTCTTATTCAAGCCAAAAAGTTAGCACCAAGGCCTTCAATGACCTTTTTTAATAGCAGATTTGACACCTATCCCATAACCTATCACCATTATAGAACCTGTTATTGCAGCCCCATCATATGACATGTTTAAATATTTGCAGACTATGGGAAACAAGCTGACTTCGATTGAAAATAGACTTGCATTACCTAGCAGGCCTTATCAGGCTCCTTATCAAAGAAAAACCAAGTAAAAAAGTAGGTAGATTTATCAAGAGAAACTTATAGGCAAATTATAAAGGTATTTGACCCAAAGGCTCCTAGTTCATCTAACACTTTAGTCCTAGTTAATATGGCTATAGAAGAATGGTGTTCAACCTTGTAATCAACCTCATTCAACTGTAAGTTGCCCAAATGCTTTCTTGAATATAAGTCTTGTTGCACAACCTCAACCTGAGACATTGTTCATGCCTCAAATGGAGGGTGGGTAGTAAGAAAATCATGTTTAGAAAGCACCTAAATAGAACTTGGTCAATTTTAGTGAGGATGATTTTATTGTAGTTACTACTAGGGCTCAAGAAAAGGCCCAAGAAAGTCAAAATCAAAATAGACTTATTCTCCATACATCACGAGATAAAACTACAACTACAAGCCAAAAATTAGCTAGCGTTTTTTTCCACAAAAAAAAAGGTGTTTCATTTGGTAAAGAACAACAAAATCAGCTACATCCTAATCCAAGAAGATTATTTATACCTCAATATCAAAAGCAGTGAAGCAGAGTCAGTCGGTTTTTGCTTAAAGCCTATGCTAAAAATAGTAAATCTGTTTCTTCTTTTAACTTCTTTTAACATTATTGATGTAATGAAAAAGCATAATGTTAATATCTCAATGTGGGATGCTCTAAGTATTCTAGGACAACAAGAGTTGCTTTCTCATGAACTTGCTAAACTTGCATATTTCTTCAAAAACAACTAGAAAAGGAAGTTTAAAAAAAAACATATGGTCCTTGGAACAATGGAACATGACCACATTAAAGAAGTTAAATGGATAGTTCAAAATGTCTTAAACGCTCATGATATCAAGAAACCACCATTTTATTTGTCTCTAATTATTGGAAAGCATCTTGTTCATAACTACATGGTCGATAGCGGTGCAAGTAACACAGTTATGCCAAAAGCAATTGCAGAAAAGTTGGGTTTGTAGTATGAACCTATAGAGAAGAGTGTGCTACAACTTGATGGGACTACAACGAATATAGTTGGTGTCATCATAAATCTAGAGGTAACATTATAATTTGTCTGAAATGTTTCCATTTTGTAAGATGTTACTATTGTGGATTTACCTCCTTACTTTTCTATATGCTTATCTAGAGATTTCACAACAAAAATAGGAGGTTATCTCTCTTCGATTGGTCCTTTTTGTTCTTCACTACACGTTATGGGACCAAATTTACTATCAATTCTGAACCATTGGCCAAATTTCATATCGAGCCTCATGCTTCTAATGCATTAGCTAATTATGTAACCTTAGACCAATCTGATTTTGATAATACAACTCATGTTTCAACACTAGATGGTGTTTCTAATCTATTTATGGATGAAAATACACATGAAGAACATGCTCATGATCCTTTCAAAGAATTTGAAGAACATCTATTTGGTGTGTATTGCCTACATGAGGAAAACACACCAATTCCCTTGTTGTCCAAAACATAAAAATGTAGTAGAAGGGATTTGGAAGCTTCATTTTGATGGAGCTAAGAACAAGAAAGGACAAGGAGTAGGTTTGATGCTCACTTCCCCCACAAACGAAAGGTATTTCTCAGCTTTGAGTCTCCAATTTTCATGCACTTGTAATGTAGTTGAATATGAAGTGTTAATTCATGGCTTACTTTGGGCTAAAAAGAGAGGTATTAGCATGTTACAAATTTTTGGTGATTCTGAGTTGGTTATCAATCAAGTAAGAAATTTCAATGTTTGTAAGAATCCATTAATGAAGTCTTATAGACATAGAGTTTCAAAATTAATGGAATATTTCAATGTGATTAATATCCATCATTTTCCTAGAATAGAAAACAAGCATGTAGATAGACTTACAGCAATTGGTGCTAGTTTTGAAGTGTTGGAACAGATTAAAAACAAGTGAGATTCAACCTCACATAAAGTTGATTATTAGGCCTTCTATACCTGATAATGATTTAAATTGGAAGGTTTTGAAAATGATGAACATATTTACAGGTTTTTACAACAAGAAGCTGAATTTTCTGCAGTAAATCAAGAGAAATTACAACACTTATATGGTGACCAAATTGTTCAATTGAAGATGAATAAACTACCTCAAGGTTTGGTCACATTAGAAGACATCTTTAGCACTAATGATCAGTTAAGGAAAGACAAAACAAATATGTCAACACATGCAAACAATTATGAAGAGATCTCAGTTGATGATGGGAAGAATTTATTTCTCGGAAAGGTATGTTCCTTAGCTAAAAATTTCCTTTATCAATATTTGTAAGGAATTTAAGGATGTTTTCACTTGGAAATACCAAGATCTAAAAGGGTTTGATCCAAGTTGGACAACATACTATTGAATTACAACCAAATTCCAAGCCAATTAGGCAAAAACAGAGGCATGTAAATCCCAAGATAGAACCTTTAATGAGAAAAGAGTTATCTAAGTTAATCGAATCAGGTATTATCTTTCCAGTTAAGCATTCAAGTTGGGTAGCAATCTTGTTCCATTTGGAAAAATAATGTTATGTGTGGATTTTAGAGATCTTAATAAAGCTTCACTAAAAGATCATTACCACTACCCAATATGGATCAGATTTTAAGAATATTTTTGGTTCTGATAGACTATCTCTTCTAGATGGTTATAGTGGATAAAATCATATTCTAGTCCAGAAGAAGATAGGTACAAAACAACTTTTACCACCAAGTGGGGTACTTATGCTTACAAAAGAATGCCTTTTGGCCTTTCAAATGCTAGTGCAACATTTCAACATGCAATGGACATGGATTTTCATATCTTATTAAATAAATGCATACTAGTTTATTTGGATGATGTTACCATATTTTCAAAAAATTCAGATGAACATCTAATACATCTAAGGTAGACTTTTTAGTTATGCAGATAGTTTGGAATATCTTTGAATCCCAAAATCTATCTTTTCAGTACATCAAGGTAAATTTCTTGGTCATATTGTTTCTAAACAAGGTTTAATAATTGACCCTTTCAAAATTGAAGCCATATCACAACTATCATTTCCTCATCACAAGAAGGCATTACAGAGCTTTCAGGAAAATCAACTTTGTTAGAAGATTTGTTCCATATTTTGCAGCATTGGTTAAACCATTAAAACTATGTTAAAGAAAGAGAAGACTTTCTCTTGGACCAAAAAGGAGAGAAGGGTTTGAAGCAATTAAAATAGCCATTTCTCAAGCTCCTACTCTTACAAATCCAAATTTTGATAAATATTTTACAATGTATGCACTTGCAGGAGCTGAAACAATCTTAGCCATATTAACTTAGTTAATGATGAAAATATTGAGCAACCAATTACTTTCTTTGGACAAAGTTTGCATGACTACGAAACAAGGTACACATTTCTTGAAAAACAAGTACTTTCAATAGTCAGAGGACTAAATAATTTTAAGTACATGCTTTCAAAAAACAAGATACATGTTCTTGTTTCTCATCCAAGTGTAAATCTTTCTTGTTAAATAAAGAATTGAATGAGAAGAGAGAAGGATGGATAACAAAATTTATGGAATATGATGTTGATATCCATGTTGTGAAAAGATAATTCAAGGTAAAGGTTTATGTGAGAATCTAATTACTGATATGGAAAGACAATAGGTTGCAAAGTTATAAAGATCTAGAACAACATGCTGAAGTTACATATCAGCAATCAGATAACATAGTGCAACCAGAAAATCAACAACCTAGCTTGTTCAAGAAGTTTAGGAATCAAGATGGATGACTGATTTAGTTAACTATCTACAGCATGACACTTATCCAAAAGGTATGGACAAGAACAAATGAAGATATTTCAGGTTACAAGCTATACCTTATGTTTTTATTGATGGTGTGTTACTAAAAAAGATATAAATGGAATCTTTCTGTGATGTGTTGATTATGATAGAATTCAGCAATTATTATCTGAATTCCATGAAGGACTTGTAGGAGGTCATTTTTCAGCATGTACCACAACCTTAAAATTATGAAAGTTGGTTACTATTGGCCCAACATATTCAAATACTATTTTGAATGGATCAAAAAGTGTAAGAAATGTGCTTTCTTTATTGAAAAGAATGTTTAGCTTCACTACCCTTACAACCTATTTCAGTGGATCAACCTTTCATGTAGTGGGGTCTTGAATTTATTAGCATGATAAACCCACCTTCATCACAAGGACACAAGTGGATTTTGATTGCTACATAGATTACTTTACACACTAGACTAAAGAAATAGCTTTGAAATATGCTAATGAAACTTTGATACTATCCTTTTATGAAGGTATAGTTTACAGATTTGGTGTTCCAAAAACTATCATTTTAGATAATGCCTTAGCATTTCTTGGTGCAAAGGTAACAAATTGGGCTATCAAGCATGGAATTTATTTAAGTACATCATCTAATTATTACCCACAAGGTAATGGGTTAGCTTAAAGTACTAACAAGAATCTTTAAGGATCATCAGAAGAACACTCAAAGATAACCAAAGAGCTTGGCATCTAATGTTGAATTCAACACTTTGGGCTGATAGAGTGACCCCTAAAAGATTAGTTGGCAATTCACCATACAAGCTTGTTTATGGAAGAGAGGAAAGAATTCTATTTCAGTTGAGTTACCTACATTAGATTTGTTACATCGATGGAGCTACTTGAGAATGAACCATTATAGATTTGTTATATAGAATTGATGGAATTACAAGAGATGAGAGATCAAGCTCATGTGAACATGGAAAAAAATCAAAAATAGATGATGAAAACATTTTATAAGAAGGCTAAGTTCAAATATTCAATGAAGGAGACATTGTGTTGAAATGGGATGTTGATCATGCAAATTAGGAAATCACATGAAGTTTGATATAATCTGGAGTGGTCCTTACATGATTTCAGCTTGCAAAGAACATAATGCTTTTCATATTTCAAGGCTAAATGGAGAGGAACTCCCCATTCCTATGAATGGTATGTTTCTCAAAATACTGTTATTGAAAATCCTATAGTGTCTATTTAGAGTAGGATTTCCCTTTCAATAAGTGTAGTTCCTACACATTACAATGTTTTTTAATTCAATAAAGGCATTCATGCATGTGATCTGTTTTACCAAATCCTTCCCGTAATTTTAGTTCATTTTAAGGGTTGGACCTTTCAGAAAGCAAAATTTTGATTACATGCTTTGGACTCCATGCCCAATGGACAAGAGCAAGGCATTGGTCTACAAGCTAGAGACAACTTTCCCCACAGGATCACAAAAATGTTGACAATTTTTGCACTTGTGCAAAAATGGGCAACTCAAAACTTCATTACGATGGATGGCATTGGTGAAATGAACCTAAGCTAGGGGAGATTATTTTAGTTCAATATTTGTTCTATTGGATTAATTAATGAATACATGTAATTTGTAGCTATGTGTGCTATTACAAAATGTAACAAATCACATAGTCTACAATTTCATGATTATCTTCAGAAAAAGAACACAAATCATAGGAAAAACATTGTACAAATCTTGATGAAGACTAAAAATACAAATAGATGAAGTGTTAAATTTTGGAACATAAAATCATAGTTTAATCAATTAGTAGTCAAGGTTCATTTCTAAAGTTACATATTTTAAAGTTAGGTTTCCTTCATGATTAAATACATTCAATTCCAACTTATTGAAGTTGAGTTCATGAATTCATTATATCACCATATACAAAGATGAAATGCATGATAAAATACTACAATCACAAGACTTTAAAATTCTAATGTTTTATTCAAAATAATGGAAAATCGAACATTCATGATGAAAAAACTGGCATGTAAATTTATAGCATCATTCGGGTTTCATATTCACAATATGTGTTCTAAATAAATTAAAGGATATGAAATAGCCCATAATTACCTTGGGTTTCATTTTACATCTAAAATAAAATGATTTCTAGCTTATAATGCTCCATCTAAGAGGTATTGCTTTTAGAAAATGGCATCAGTCATAAAACAAGAGAAGGAAGAAGCATTCATTTTGATAAGAAAGACAATTTATATATCTATCATTTAAGAAGTATCATTTTAGTAAAGAGGAGGTATAAATTACATTAGAGTGATCAAGTAATCTTAAAAGCAAGTATTTTGTAGCAGTATAGATTTGAATCAAGTTCACACATTAAAAAAATAAATGGACTAGATAAATTGAGAAAACTATGGAATATAAAAGAGACAAAATCGAGAATGATTTTCTAACAGTGTATCTAAAATGGACATTTTATATCTTCCACCATGCTATTTCATTGGTAATTCATGAGCTTGAAAGTTGTACTAATCAAATAGGATACAAGAAAGGAATAGAAATCTGTATAATCAAAGTATATAGAAATTACATATATATAAATTTACCTCGTGATAAAGAAACATTTTCAAGAACAAGCCAATAATTTTTAGATATGAAAAACATTAGAATTCATGATCTTATTTTCACAATCAACAATCAATATTTCATACTGACAAGTTACAAATGAAAAATATCATGTTTTATCATCACTTAGAAATGATAAAAATATAAGTTTTATCAAGTTAGAATCAGTGTAAAGGTGAACAAAAGACAAAAGTACATAACTAAATGGAATAAATTAATTATGTCAAGGATCATCAAAACAATTTCAAGATTAAGAATCATAATAGATAAGTTCCAATCGAGGATCACCATCGGAACAATAAATAAAAACCTTTCTTAACCAAGATAAGGAATATCAACATACTATAATTCAAGGAACCATTTAGATTGAAGAACACAACTAACATTCATGATGAAAACAGATAAAATTAAATGCTTATAGTATCCTTTAGGGTATATTACTTTCACAAACAATATGCATAAATGGAATGTATTAGAGTATCAAGTTTTCTTGATTACATCACCAAATCATTAATATATTTTAGAGTATATATGATCTAAGAACATAGTCTTAGATCATTTTCATAAAATGATTAGTATATAATATTACTTATTAGAAAGTTGAGTTCAATCAATGAAAATATTTCGATTCCATAAGAAACACAAATTATAAAAAAACTTGCCTCCTTCACGAAGTATCAAAATGAAGAGGTCTACACTATGTAGAATAATCAAATAATCTCAACAGTTTGAACAAATAGCAAGTCATTTAGTTTTGATGAGAATACAAGTTACATACACATATTCGGGTGAAATAACTATCAAATGGTTCAAACAAATTAAAGTTAAACAAATGAAAAGAGAAAATGACCCTCAAAATGTTTCCCATAAGTTTGAGTAGAAGGCCTTGAAATCGATCTCAAATAGAGTGAATGAAAAGGGTTTTCAAAAGATGATGATTGAATACAAAGCTAAATAAGAATACCCAGGTCAAAATTCTTTGAGAATCTCAAAAATTTATCAAAGAATTAATACCCATTTTTGGGTTGTTAAAAAATGAAGCATTCAACAAGAATATGAGCAGATTCAAGTATCAACAAATATATACAACCAATTCAGAGTAAATCAATGGTTTCATTCTTTGAGAGTACAACATCATGTATAAAAACAAGAAGAAAAATCGAGATTAAACTTCTCATCTATATGGCAATGAATCAAGATGAATATGCATTCCCATAGCCATGGTACAACAAATAACCCAAAATGATACAGACATATCTACAAATACTCAAAAATACAAAGAGTTATATAGGAAATAAAGGACCTCCATAGAAAAAAATGACCAAAGCTCCAATTTGTAGGCTTATCAACATTTTTTACGATAGTGAAGGTAAAAGATATAGGAATAATTTACTCAAAGAAGAGGGAAAATGATGACATTATAGCCAAGAATAATCTATGTATGATCATTATCAAGCTAAATATCAAGTTCATAATGCAAGCATGGCGGTTCTTTTAGTAGAAGATCAAAAAAATAGCAGATAAAGATGGAAGTCAAAATCACGTAATTTCAAGCAAGATCAAAAATGGAAAAACAAAACTTTATGGTAAGTTCTTTTGTAGAGAAAAGAGCCTCGATAATACTCAAGAAAAAAATATCATAAGAGTTCTTCTCAAATAAAACAATATGGAACTACAAAATCACATTACGCAACCAACTCATGGCCTTACAAAAAAAAAATGAAAACACAAAAGTCCACCATAGAAGGTCATTTTGCTCAGAGAATAAATAGTTCGATAATACTTTCAAGAATCTGAACATAGAGATCTCGAATAAAGAATATCAAGAAATACACTAGATTCAAAGTACCAAGCCTCGTAGACTAGTAAATGCACAATTTCAAGCTTCAAGATCAAAATGGCAATCTGATAAAAATTTGTCATGGCTTCAAATGCCACTTAGAATGACAAATAAAAATGATCAAATGATGAACTTGATTAGCCTTTAAAACCTAACTTCCATAGTTAAAGGTAAGTTAGAGAATCAATGGCTCGAGAGTTCCAAGTACATCAAAAATCAAGATACAAATCATCATGTTAACCATGGTTCAGATCATCAATGATCCAGATGATTAAGGTACACTAGATCAATGGCCATAAACCATTCACTGCATTCGAAATATGTGTAAACCATGCCCGATGCTACCAACCACATCAAATGCCAAGTCAAAACTCTAACCGAGGGTCAGAAAGATCAATATTTAAAATGGAATATATACAACAATCGATGATCAATAAATAGTTATCAAAACCAATGCAAACTCACGGACTAACCACAGTCACAAAATCATCCAAGTGTCAACCAACGATGAAACCCTAATTAGGGTAAATTCAATATGCCACCGAAAAATATTCCAAGGGGTGAGTCACCATGGGAAGAGGGCCAAACCACACTTCATTTAAAAATCATTGCATATTGAAATTTCAAAGGTCAAAACCTTAGTCCAACAAATCAAACACCAAAAAATCAATCAAGTGATTATTGGAACCAAACTATACCTTGTGCCATATAATCCAGAGGAGACCAAAACTATATAATACATGGTAAGTCAAGATTGGCAATGATTTCCAAATGTATACTATGTAATGATATCCAAAAAGGTGGCCAAGTGTAATATGATAATATTTCAAAAGAAGACCCCATGTTTATTCTAAATCATGGTCTTATGCCAAGTCAGTAAAGGAGGAAGACAAATGTTCAAGTCACAGGTGGTCCCCACAGTTGGAGATTTAGAAGGTAAACAATAGAATGGTATGTAAAAGTGTATTCTTTATGTGACCACTAGAAAATTGTAGATGTCACATCAAGAGAAAGAAGATAGAGATTGCATGCATTGGAGAAGACTTGTTCATCAAGAAAAATTTATTAATAGCATAATTATTCACCCAGTTTTATTAAAAATAGAACAATCAACTCTTAATTTGATTGAGTTGTATTTTTGTAATCAAGGCTATTAATGCCTCAATGTATTAGCATGTTTATTTATTTATTATTAAAAGGATAAAAATAGGATGCATGTGTGAGTACAACTTTAGTCTACTTTTAGGATGGGTGGGATGGATAATTTTTCTATATATTGTGTGCATTAGAAAAGCACGAGGGAGGAATTTATGACACGAGTGCTAAAGCATATTTTTTCCATTTATTTCCCTTTGAATGAGAATTATTTTCTACGTCTCCAATAAATTGCAGTCTTGTGTATGTCTTATTAATCCTTGTGAATTTCAAATTCCATGGTTAATCATCTTACCTTATTACAAATTTAGTAATTTCTACATGATATTAGTGTGCATGTGTATCTTAAAAAGTATTGTTGTGAATTTTCCCTCAATACATTAAGTGTTTGCCTTAATATTTTTGTTGAGAACTATTTGTTTGTGCATCTAAGAATTCATTCTCAAATATTTGTGCATGTACTTAGTCAAATCCCTCAACAATTTTGGTGTATCACCCCAGTTTTCAATTCATTTACAGTCATCTTATTACCCTCAAAACCCCAAAAATTAATTTAGGATACATCAAGAAGGAACTAGCCTTGATACCGGAGACTCACCTCAACAATAGGTATACCCATAGACCTGAGGTGTTTCCATTGTATCTACGAAAGAGAGAGATCCAGAGCAAGCTTAGAACACCTGCAACCATCTCTCTATAGGGTGCACTTTCGAGAGATAACACTTACCTTTGCTGTATAGGTTTTTTTCTCCTTCTTGATGATGTTATTCCCTCAAAACACTTTTCTCACTCCCTAAGCTCGTAACTCACAAAATCAAGTTTCAAAATGAACTATTCATCACCAACCTAGGGATTTTATAGCCTCCCCTAAATTTTGTAGGAATTCTCAATGATTCCTTGAATCACTAGCGATTTACATAAATCCTCGGAAATTGTTATGAATCACTAGAAATTTATCATATTTTTACCATGATTATCATTTTCAAAAATCACAACCACTTTATCACATTTTTCAACCAATTGCATCCTTCCAAATACCCCAAATCCTCAAAAATTAAAATTAAAAATCCACTTTACCATGGGATATGTCATACGTCTATGGGACACAATCCCTTTGGCCCCCCATCACTTGACTTCCCTATCCTTGTAATTTACCCTTAAAAATCATGTCTATAGGAAATGAACCCCTTGGTTCCCCTATAACTTGATTCAATAGTAGCACTTATTATTTTGATAGCACGTTAAGGGTAATTTTTCAAGAAACGCATGTCAAACTTATCCAAACCAACGGTGTCAAACTGGTGTTCCTTACATTGTGCTGCACTCACCCCATTTTAAGGGGGTCACCCATAAAAATCAATCTATCAACAATTTTTTTCTATCACTTTTCCTACACCAAACTACTTGACAAAAAGGGGCAAATGTAGACACTCAAAATTTACACCGCTAATTTCCTTCACTATACGCACCATCTTCACAATTATATTAAATCAAAGAAAATCATTTAACACATTATTTAAAACCATACATCTCTTATCCTAAGTTTAAAAATCCCCCACAATATTTACTCCATGTAAATATTCTCTCACACCTCATTATATCATTTTACAGACTATAAAATCAACCTTTACTCCTCTTAAAACAATCCAAACCATTTAGAGACTAAATTAAATAAATACAAAACCAAATCAATAATTTCTTAACCATTTCATAACCTTCCTAACCTCTACACCTTGTCCCCAACCTTCCCTTAACCATTCACTCGAATCCCAAAACAAAAACCCTTGATTAGAAGTGGTTTCAACCACTTTTCTAGTTGTTTCCCCAAAAAAAAGAGGATCATCGATGATTCAACAGATTCGCCATGGATTATAAATATCACCTTTGTGCTCTCTCTCATGGATCTTCAATCTTGAATCTTGGGCCTCCTTTTTTATCCTACACTCCATTTTTGACATTACAACATCCAAGACATCTTCAAGCATAATCAGGCATCAACATCAATCATTTTCAAGCATTTTTGTGGTCATTTCCATCACCCAACTTCTCAGAACATGACAAGACAACTTATCAACTCAAATATTTCCCATTGAAGATTTGAGGCATATTTTAGCTCCACATCTGTTCAAAGGTATTCCTATATCTCTCTTTGTCATTTTAAAGTCATCATAAACTTTTAAAGAAATAAAAACATCATTGTAGATCTTCAATTATTGTTTTTAGAAAAACTATCAATTTTCACATAAATCGCTAGCAATTCACCCTAATCGCTAACAATTGGCCTAAATCACCAACGATTCCTATCAAAATCATCTTTTATCGATTATCGACTTTATATCATTTTTATCAAATCCTTTACACTTGACATATTGTTTCCAAGTATAGATCTCTATGAGATATCGGTTCTGAACGTTCACATCCTATTACAAGCATTTATGACCTCCCCATAGTCCAACACCCCTTTTTTTGGGAACAATATAATATCCTACATGAACTCACGCTTTGTGCAATCTGATTTGTCATTGATGAACAAGATATTGAGGATCAGATCGATTTCCTCCATTATATCCAACAAGAGATTAAGGACTTTTGGTATGACTACTTCGATTCCATTTAGATTGCATCTACACTTTCTGGGCCACCTTCAAAGCCACACGAATTTCCTTTCAACCTTGAATTCTAGAGCTCTGCATCCGTTTATCATTTGTCTATTTTTATCTATTGTTATCGTATCTTTTTCAATTCACTTAATTGTTACAAAGTGAGCTAACATCCTCCAAGGAATTCCCTTTGGATTCCTTAAATTGGCCTTTTTCGATCAGCTCATTTATCCATTTGTCTAATCCTTTATGTTTAGTGTCTTTGATTACTGATTACTTTTCGGGACAAGAGGACTTGTATACTCATCTGGACTCAACGATTTCAAACAAACATCAACATCAACATTCATCTTCGTGGGTATTGGTAAACCCCACTTTGTCTTCACAGTCGAGTTTTTCTTTTGTTATTTCACTTCATTAATTTAAATTTGGAAAGCAAAAAATTCTCTTAACATATGGTACTTTATTGGTTAAGTTGATATAAATTATTTTTTAGATTATTCATCCTCCTTATATTTGTTTCTAATTTGACATGTTTATAATGATTATCTCTTCATGAATGGTTTCATGGTTAACATTATGATGATTATGCATGCGAACTCCTATAAAACATAACAAAGGAGGGACTCCGGTAGTTACAGCACATGCTTCGGTGAGAATTTAGATCTGTCGATTGAAGTGCCAACATGCATAGCTGTTATAAAAGAGACTACACCAATGGACATCTTTCGGGTGGGCTAGAGCTTGTCTTTGTAATTATGGCTCACATTTCACTACCATCGATGCTAACAATGCAAAGTTTTCCCCTCCCACTTGAAGAATATTTCTTCAACATGATATTATCTTCCAAGATCTCTTATATAAACGTGTGTCTTCTTAGTTTAAAGTCATGAAGAAATTTAATTATTTCTTTTATTTTAATAGAAATCCTTGAATAAATTTTTGAACTCCTTTCATGAGCCTTCCCCTCTATCCAAGATACCAACATGGATCATGGAATATTTTAGGCCTCTCCACCATTCACCTTTGGGTGTTTATCATTGTACACGTGTTTTTTCCTTCTAAATCTTCCACCAATTTCAAAGATTCAATTTTTTTAATTATTTCTCTATGATTTGATTTTCTACAATAGCCATATATATAGTTTTATTGATTTTGTGTCTAGATTTAATGTCCTCTATGTTATAATCTAAGGGGTGTATATTATATATATAATATTTAAAGTTATCGAATTATAATTCAAATCTAATGATTAATGGAATTCCATGTGGACATACTAAGTATATCAAATTATTGGCAATAAAACATGTATATCCTATTAAAAGATAACATTTAATTAGTTGTTAGTTATGTCTCTTATTTCTCGAGGTTTGATTGTGTAGACAATTATGCTTTTATTGGGAATGCTAGCAAGACCATTCCCAACATCACGTGGATGTTTTGAGGTCCTTTAGTTGTCTTGTGATAAAACACTTCACTATTTTGTATATTAATATTGGCGAAGAGAATTTTCATCAATATCCTTACACTACCCATGGTGACCAATGAATATATTTTAGGTGGTCCATAGTGTGTATGTTGCAAATTACACCTTGGATTGTGTTTTCCTTGATGCTTAATAGTGCATGCTTTTCCCAAACCTAGAAATTTGAGGATTTGATGCCAAATAAAGATCCATAATGGAAACTCTTTTGGATGATATCTATTATTACTTGGAAAAGCATAGAGGATGGCCAAAGATAATGGTCTATGAAGATGGTGCAAAACCACCTAACTCACCATGTTTTGTTTATCGAATTGAACTACTATATCATCTTAAGATGGGCTATAGATATATGTCTTCTCGAAAGAAATAATAGTTTCACATCCCTTCCCCTAACATTTTCCCCACCATTTGACTTCTCCTCTCTCAATTCCCTTCTTCAACGCTCATTTTCTTTCTACAATGTTTCAATACTTCAAGTGTAATTTCTTCAACACATTCCTTTCGGTGTCTCCATTGCACCACTTTTGTGTAAATGCTAGTAATATAGAGCCAAGATTTGAATATTCATTTCACCTTCTAAGGAAACTCTTCATATTCCTAAGGGAATGATTATTCATCTATATGAAATGAGATAAAATCTTGTGACATGTAAGTTTAACATATATTACAATAATGGTGTACAAATTTTTGCATATAGGTTAAATCTAAATTTATGTTAGACATTTTATGTTATCAATATATTTATTTCTAAACTATAGGGTCAAATTATTAGCATGATAATTTCCTTGAATGTTTTTCTTTCACTTACTAGATCAAGTAGAATTAGCTCATTACGAGAGTGCAAAGGTCACATATGTAGAATTAGGGAAATAAGTGAAGGAATTAGAGATGTGTCAAGTAGACCTAAAAGTTGAAATTCACTTACAAATAATTATATGTCATAAAAATTTCAACAACCCTAGGAGCATGTCAAGAGCATTTTTCTAGTCCTAAGATTAATCTATGTTCACTTCCAAATTGTAGTGTGAAATTTATCACAACTTCGGGTAAGCATTGTTAGGTTAAAATTGGAGAGACAAATTTATGATATCATATAAAATAGCTAATAGTATTTTATTTTTCCAATTTTCCAAAATAATGGCCTTTTATTTTCCCAATTTCCTAAAATTATGTATAGAATTAATTAGTTACACATTGTTTACCATATGTTACTATATTAGTAGAAGGGTGGTACGTGTTGGAATTTTAAGCCACATAAAAGAAAGCATTCGAGACACTAAAACATAAATATTTTTTGAAGTGAAGAATATATATCTAGAAAAATTAGCCTTCAATGTATAGCCGTCATAATAAACAAATTTGTTTAACTATGTAATCGATCAAGAGAAATGTAATGTGAATGCCTAAAGAGATGTTGTTGAGGAATGATTTGTGGAAATTTGAAGGTAAACAAGAAGTGGAGTTATGTTGGTTAAGGTATTTTATTTTTCATCAATTGAATAATTACGTGTATTGTTCTCAATAAAAGAAAGAGTGGTAGAGTAATAATTTATAACATTCTTGATTTTAATAGGAATATAAGAGATAACACATTTAATTGTATCATTTTCTATGTCAAGAGGAGGAGAAGTGAAATCATATCGAATTATATCATTCCCTATACTATGATGAGAAGGAAAGGGATCCAAAGCATTATTATTATTATTTATTTCAAGAGAGGGAAAGGAGATAAAATCATTTGATCTATCTTTAGCATTCAATTTGATTGAAACATTAAAAGAAGGGATAATGAGAGATACAAAATTTCCACAATCACTAAGATTGTTAGTATAATCATCCTCATGATCATAAGTACTTGGATATTCAACAAAACATACATATCATGTGTATCCTCAAGAACAAACATAATTACTTGGTCATAAGAGAAGGCCCAATAATAGAAGAGGGGAGTTACTTCTAATGAATGAGAGGAAATACAAGGCATGGTTGTTACAAGATTTCATCATATCTATAGATATGGGTCATAACATGGGTAGGAGGTAGTATATATTATGTATGGTGTAGAAGAATTTACACACGCATGTTTATAAAAATATCAATACCACCACTAACCTCCTCACATATAGGGATATGAACTAAATATTCATAGGTTTTCTCATTATTGTAAGCATAAGATAATAACATGGCATGTATAGAGTAAACCATGAAAGCACAAAGGATTAAAAACTCTAAGATTAGGCTAAGGAATAAAATCATGCAATAAGTAATGGATAACTGTGATAATTGGAAACCTTAGGGCAATCGGGGTTTGTAATAAAGGTGTAATCGAGATAGAGAACCTAAGTCAAATAGGTAAAGGATTAGATAAATAAATTGGTCCATGAAATTATTTACCCATATTAATGTTTGAAAACCTTAATTTAGGATAGATATCTTAGAAACTAATATGCAATCAAAATAATATATATTATGTTCTCTTGTCATAACATTTTGAAGAATTCCTTCAAATCATCTACTTCCTTATGTGGAATTTCAACATTCTTAGCTCATTCCAATACATGCACCTACTCCTTCAAGCCCTTAATCTCTCCTTGTAGATTCCTTATTACGTCCATAGTCTCCAAGTAAACTTCTTTCTGATGTTCAACATTAGGGTACTTGGCATTAATCACTTCTTTCTTTGTTATAGTCAAACATAATTGAGCCTCACGAGCATGCATAACTACAATGCGTGTAGTAACTAACACATGTTGTAATTCAAAATTTAGTATAACCTTTGGCGTTTATTGATCTCCATCCACGCGTTATATCTTAATCATATTTGTTCCCTTTTCTTTCATTTTATTTTTCTCATATACTCATACAAGTCAGGAAATTCTTCAAACTTATGTTGTTTTCCACAAAGAAAACCACATTTTGAGGGCACTCGCATTGATAATGATCAGAAGATCCACAAGTAAAACAAGTTCCTCTAGGAAATCCTCCTCTTCCACCTGTTAACACTTGAATCATAGCACCCTTTGGTTTGCACAAGTGTGTATGCTTGAGCTCACGGTGTGATTGGATAACATGGGTACTATCTCCAAGTTGTGGGACTTGCTACTTGAGATAGACCTCTAGAGAAAGTTGGTTCTTGCTCCTAAACTACTTGCCACAATCTACTCTAATAAAGGCAAAACTATATTTTCCTAATATAACTTTCCAAGGGATAAGGAGAGAGAGTGCATGAAAAATAAAGCCTACACTAAAGTGGTGATACACTAGAAAAGGAGGGAATGAGGATAGCTTTCCAATGTGTGAAAAATATAAGCAAAGTGCATACTAGAAGGGGTGATAACAGCTTCTCCCGATCTATAAAAATGTATTCACAAAAAAATTTAGACATACACAATGATAATGAATTCTGGAAGAGTATAAATAGACACAATATATATGCACCGAGATTGGAGGGGCAAAGAGAATACAAACAAAAACAAGAGGGGAAAGATACATCCATAAACTTGTATTCATTACTTCATTAATATGCATTGTTCAATCTATTACAAAATAAGGGTCTGGATCACCATGCAAGCATTCCACTATAAGGGCACAAGCACATTGGCTTCACAAAACCAATTTGTGAGTTTTTTTCTCAAAACTATCTCCCCTTTACAATGAGCCCAACACTCCAATTTATAGAATTCTGAGAGGAGAGAGAGAGAGAGAGAAATGAAAATCCCAAAATATTTCCTTCCACCACTTGTAAGATGTCATAAATGGATTTAAATGATGGTATGTTACTTGCAAAAGTCCCCCCCGTCTTGTCTCATAACTTTCAATGCATGATAAATGTCTACCCATGCTCCATTAAATGCATCTCAACTACCAATTAAAACATTGTTCTGAACCTAGCCACGTTTTCAAAAACCTCTCCATTAATTATTCGTCAAATTCTAGGTTTCTTGATTTTTTTCCTTTGATCTCATAAACATGATTCCAATGGTTCCATTTTTTTACGTTTTTGTTGAGAAATGCAAAATATATGGCATTCTAAGTGTGGGCAGCTATTTTGGGTCTACGAGGCATTTCTGTCATTTAATGGTAATGAGAATTTAATTTATTAGGCCTAGAGATGTTTTTTTGGTGTAGAGGATATCATGCCCATTTGAAAAGTCAAATTTTGTGAAAAAGGGAGCTCTGGGTCAAACGTTATGACTGTTTGAAGTTTGGAAGTTGAGCATCAACCATTCCTTTGTATTGTGGCTAATGTGGGTTTTCGAGGAACTCATGTCTTGCACATACTCGGACCATGTGGGCCTCCTTTTTTCACATTGCTCGATTCGCCATTGACCTCCACATTTTCTACATCCCACTTACCTGGAGCGATTTTGGGTTTGGATGTCTCGGTTGTCTCGCCATTGATCAAGCCATAGAGGTCATTGACTTATGTTCCACTCACAAGTCTCTTCCCTTTGTATTACGGCGATTTTGTCTTTGTAGGTCCTAACTTTCTGATGTCCCACGAACTACCCTGGACCAATTTCTCCACTCCACCCGCAAGTCTCTTCCTTTGTATTGCAAAAATTTTGGCTTTGGGGTCTTGGTTGTCCTAATGTCACATGGACCACCTAGGAAAATTTTGTCCAATTTTTCCACTTTACAAAGGTTGTGGCTATTTTGGGTTTTTGGGTCCCGAATGTCCCTTGATGTCCCATGGACCACAGGATAAAAACTTCTGTAAAACCCACAATACACTAAAAGAAGCCATTTTTCAGATTTTTCATTTTTTTCTAACTCCTTAAACTTTTTCCTTGGATGGGGAAGTTATAGAAGAGCCAAAAGGACCCCCAACACCCTAATTTTTTACCTTTCACCATTTATGCTCCTCCAAGCTCACAGAATTTTTTTAGGTAATCAAAATTACCTTAAGGGGTGAATTTTGGATAACACCACAGCCATGACCTTGGCCTCTATATCAACCACGTGAAGCCTATATTCCCATTATCCCCATTCTTTGCTCCCTTCATTATGATTTTCTCATTATTCCTTAGCTCTACCCACTACACTAGTATGTCACACACCGGTTTGATGGCTTCATGTATATGATGAATTACTCTATAGTTTATAATATCATGAGTATGAGTTTTACAAATTTTACAATACATAGATACATTCTTCCTGACCGCGCCGTAAAAGAGGACATTTACTCACATCATGGTCCATATGAAAAATCTCGCAATCCAATAGCATGGATCAAACTAACTTACAAGGATAGTTATCCTTAGTGTGTACTTTAACCTCACAATCTATACACCATATCCCACTGTGTGTCTCATGAGCTGAATTAGCAGAGATATTTTCCAACTATTTCTCCATAGCTGCAATCTGCGCTTCAAGAAATGGGCTTACTCTAGTTTCCACACTCCTGTTGCCTCGCATGAGAAGTTTCATCTAAATCATCGCGCGGTATACAAAATTCTTATGAGATAGTGCCCTTCTGAAAGGATTCAACAACCCTCCAAAAACCACTATGCATGCTGACTAGGATGTATGCCATAAGACAACTTTGACAACAAATTTTTAAAATGCACGTCATACTCCAAAACACTTTCTAATAAGCCCTACTTAATGTCCTTAAGCACACTTATAATATTTTATTCAAACTCGGGGATATGGAACTCGAGACAAAACTTAGAGAACAAGGCATCATAATCCACCATAGTCTGGTGTGGGTCATACTTTATGTACTAGCTATGTGCACATCCTTGAAGAGTAGTAGTAAGTGACTTGCCTTCTTATCTCGGAGTAATGATTCCTTAAGTGTGTCATAGAAAATTATATTTTTGTACATGTTCTACAACATCTTCAATACCTCTATATTCTAGAAAGTGAAGAGACATCTCATAAAACACCTACCGAGGTTGATGAGGGAGAAAACCCTTTCCACCGGACCCAAAATCGAGAACCCCCACTTGTATTTCTTCCACTTCTATAACCACCGATCCACTTAATCCCGAGCCTCCCGATCCTCCTATAGTGGGTGTCGACCAATGGATGTACTTCCTTGCATCCCCACGAGTACTAAACTGAAATCCCATGATCTATGAAGTTGTAATACTTCCGGATGCATTCCCAATATTCCGCTTCACCCATACTCTATCCTAATGACATGCCGAGAAAGTATTCCTCCAATGGATCCACCAAATAGCAAAGATTTTGTCGCTTGTGATGTTGTATATTTTCTTTGATACACTTCTATATTCAAAGGGAATGATATCTACTCAAGGCATTGGATTACCTACACTCATTTGTTTATCAATAGTTACTTCTGGAACTCAAACACCAATCATAAGGGCTAGGTCGCTAGGTGGGATTAGATGTGCACCCATGGTCCTCAATATTTCATTATCACACTCTCATCAAAATCTAGAGGGGATTCTCTACTGCGCTTTCCTAAGTGGGGGAGATCTTGACACTCCAGATCCATGTCTTCCACGTGAGCTTCAAATCCTTCATGAGACATCATCCTCCGCAACTCCACAAACTCCTCAATATCACACTTCTTCATCATTTCCCTCTCTTACGTCTCACTATACTTAAGCCACATTTTTCTCTCTAAATTTATGTTGTAAAGTATGTCATCTTTCACCACACTGCTCCTACCCCGTGTGTGGTGGGGTGTTTATCTATCCATAGGTAGGTTTTCTAAACTCAAAGGCACCACCAACAAGATCTTAATTAACAAAGGAATAACATGAATGTAATATCCTCTAGGCTTACACAAAAATTCAAACTCATCAACTTCCAAATAAGAATACTTAGACACAATGTATTCCAAATTATAATCATGCACAACAAAATCTCGCCAATGATTTTCAGCACACATCCATAGTTCATCTACATCAAACAAGGTTTTATACTCTTCCTATGTCCAAGTCCTCTGTATGTAATACCATCTTTTCTTTCATGCATTTGCAGACAACCACTCATACAACTCTATTAGAAAGAATCAAAGGAACGACTTCTAATGCTCGTGATAAATATGTTCTTCAACCCACATGTCTCGCATTGAATTCAGGTCCAAAACCATATCTTCATGTAAACTAATCTTGTCCACCAATAACCTAATTTTCAATGGCCGCAAGATTCAACCAAGACACCATCATCGTGCAACATTGTGGTAAGCGGTTTGAAAATATGTCATGGCAACGGAACCAAAATGTAGCCTTTATTTTCCCACTCAAACCCTAGATGCATTGGTACATCACTCATATATATGTGAGCACACACCCGGCGAACAAAGGTACCAAGTCCCTCTTTATTACTACCTTACCAATGTGTTAGCATACATGTTCATAATAACCATAACCAAAGTGCATATCCCATTCTATCAAGCATATCTATAACCTCAATTTGGAAACACACATAATAAATAATATACGATCACATAAATATTAATACCAAATTCACCATACAATAACCATGTGAATAAACATCAACAACCAATATCCAACCATAACAATCCATTATATTAACTCATGACAAAATTAGTAGCTGAATACATCATAATTACCATCACAAAGTCATGCACACAAAATCATACCAGCAGCATAACTCTTTTATATATAGTTATATGTCCTCTCTCTCTCTCTTTCATCCTTAATCCATGCAAATAAATAAATATATTCAAAGAGTGGGGACTTTCCTTCACCACCCATGCACCCTCAAAATAGGTTGCATGCTCAAAATAGTCATTTGTTCTATAAAGATACCTAAAGAAGTATGCAAGCTTTGCCTAATAATAAATTATCTATAATTAACTCTAGATCTAATCCTATTATTATCTCAAACTCTGCATGACTCTTGATCTTCCACATGTTCCCAAAATAGCCTTTGTGTATCCTCCAAGTCTTCATGTCTTTATCCAATGCATGTTCATCACCCCATGTCTATTTTTATCCCATAACATGCAAAATGGCTAAGTCCCAAACTCTATCTTTCCTCAATGCACCCTTCTTTCACTAACTTTTTGCATGTACTTATGTTCCCCCTTTTACGTACCTTGTTTTCATGCACCTACGATACTTAGGAAATAATTTGTCCAGTCAACACTTCCTTATTAACATGTGAGGCCAAGCTTTCTAATTGGTGAGTAAGATATTATACTTTTTTCTAAAGTTACCTCTTTTGTGGTTATCTCCTTATGATTCTCACAAGGAGGAGGTTGTTCATGATTAGCATGTTCTTCATGATCCTCATAATGAATTTTGAAAATGGGGATGTAATATCCTCCATCATTTTACAAAGGCACTTCTTCATCATTCTGTTTCCTAGAAGTAGAAGCATGACCTAGGTTTAGGATGTCATTAATATTATGAGGAGGATGCTCTACTTATTCTTCTCCATGAGCGATACCGAAAAGGAGACATGGATAAACCGTACATGGAAACTTGGTCCCTAACTCTACAACATGCATAAGAACCTCATGTCTATTTTTAAAAAACAAGTTTTTGGTTTGCCTGGGGCTAAATTCAAAGTCCACTCAAGGAGAATTATCCTCACCACCACTATGATCAACCATGGTGTTGTCTTCAAAAGTGGGTTTAAATTGTCATTTACAAAGGGATTTGACCCTAATTTTTGATGCCCCATCCTTGTGATAGGAGGCATAATGTGAAAGATTTCACTAAGGTGGATTAAAATAGACCCTAGGTAAAATGATGTAGCATAATGACATCAAATCATCACAAATAATGTCAAATAATAAATGGTAATGAATCCAAAGGATCAATATGAACCAAGGACACCAAAGAATAAATAATGACACATTAACAAGGTACTATATAGCAAGAAGTATCTAGGACAAAACAATCAAGTACAAGACTATGATCCAATCACAAGAATAGTTTACTCCCTATGTTTTCAAAGATAAGTTTGGTGCCAATAGTGACAACACAATATCAACACTTAGGTCAAGTTTAGAACAAACAAGACCTAAGTACTAAAAAGGTGTTGACGTGATATCCAAACAAGGTATACTAAAACCAGTTTTAGATACAAACAAAGTCCAAGTCTTTGAAAATGGAAGCTACAAATGTGAGTAGTGTAACAACACTATTTGGACACATTAATCAAGATTTCTAGGAAAATTGAGATATTAGAATTAAAATGATGTTACCACAATACAAGCATCGTAATGATAACACTTTCCAAAACTCAAGGCAATGTTGAGTTCAAAAATAATTCTAAGTATCTCAAGAAGTTTTAATTTATGCGAGCAAGCCAAAATTACAATTTAGAGACTTAGACCAAGTTTCACAATGGAAAAAATACATAAGTATCACAATTGTATGGATACAATGCAGGGAATCATAACAACACAAAGGAATTCAATGATGAGATAACCTAACTACAATATGAAGTCTCAATATGGGTATCAAGATAATGGTTACCAATATATAAAGACATACTAACACACTTTCAATGCTTACTATCGTCAATGCAATAAGGAAGGATGTAATCAGGTGCAAAATTGGTGGACACAATATTTGATAGCATTATGTATGTATGTTCTCTTTTTCCCAAATGGGAAACAAGAAAAAAATGAGTAGACTCAAGTGGTGATGAAAATACTTCGCATAACTTTGGAAGAGTTTTTCCTTGTCTTAGGACAAGTGAAAAACTAGGACAAAGTAACACTTCGTAAGTTTCATGATGAATAACACGTGGCTTCAACTTCAATGGACTCTCCCCTTGTTTGAATAATAATGGTTTGAGTCCAAAAATTGTCACTTTATGAGATCTAGTTGGAACATGATGGATATAGTCAAGTTAGCCCCAAACCAATAACTTCCTATTAGTTCACTCTCTAGGTGTCACAAATTATCTCTGTGAGTGCGGTTTTCCAAGAAAATACCATTAGGAATATTCAAGGAGTATCCCGAATTTACTTTACCCCCTTTGATATAATGAGCAATAAATTGTGTTTAGTTGTATCTCACTGTGTCGTGTGAAGATAATTTTGATGCTAATCTAACAAAGGTGTCTTGTCAATTGGGTAATGGGAACTTCCCATTTCATTCACCAGCTCCCTCAAGGAGTGAACTACTTAGGGGTTCTGGGGTAATCCTCACAATGACTTTTATGGCTTATGAAAGATAATTCCCTAGTTTAAGGAAAATGGGACGTAGCTCTTAACCGAAAACCTAGAAATACAACGTGTTGAATAAAGGTAGTGTATTTTTATATTTTGATCTTAATGAGGTGTAGAACACCATTGGAAAACTACAACACTTGTAGTAAGAGTTTTTTAGATCCCAAGTATTTCACAAGTAAATTAGATCCTACACACAAATAGTTAGTAGTTATTCAAAAGATCTAGAATATTATGAAAGAGGATTAAATTTTGTATTTGGTTTTCAAGATCATCTAAGGACGCAAGAGAAGAGCATACACAACAGAAACCCAACTAGATAATAATGAAAAACTTGTAAATCAAAGAACTGCCATAATGTTTTGTATAAATTTCATTCCCTATTAATCCAAGTGCTTTATAAAATGAAAACTAAAGTTTCTTTTGATTCTCAAGGTCACACAATGGTGTAAGAGAAGAGCATACAAAATATTTAGCTTAATTCTTATCAATGAAAACCTTTTTAAACAAAAGGATCATACAAATGCTTTATGAAAAGTTCATTCCCTTAAGTACAAAAATGAATAATGAAATTTCCCACTTACTCTAAATGTTAGCAAAAGAAGGTCTAAAGTTTCTTTTGATTCTACAGATCACACAATGGTGCAAGAGAAGAGCATACACAAGCATTATCCCAAACTCATACAAATCATGAAAAAAAAATTGTTAAAGCATACTAACATGTTAGAAATCTGATCCAAATAAAAACCCTACAAGAACGAGAAGTTAGAAACCCTACAAAATGACAAAAATGTCAAAAACTAGAATCTAAAACTTTGAAACCCTAACCCAAATTGACTTGACACGCCACCACGCACATATGCACAAAAATACAAGCTTAATTACAAACACGTAAGTATCTAAACAAAATTGTATTCATCATCTACACACAACCACGAGCCTTTTAACAATAACCCAAGCCGGTGACAGAGTAAAAAATAATATAACACATGTGCAATCTTTTATACAAAACCACAAGGCTATTACGGGAGGCAAAAATTAGTGCAACGAAACCGTGAGCTAAGAGGTACCACCGCAAGCTTGATGATGACACCATGGGTCATACATAGAGGAAAAAAATCCCCGTAGAATGTTATCACCTGCCAAGAAATATTATCCTAGGTCCGTGAACGTAACCACCCGCCTTCCAAAGAAACCACGCACCTTTGAACAAAATCGCACACCCTTCAACAAAAATGCAAACTTCCTATAGGTCAACAAATATATGGAATTTTGATAATAAAATGTCAAAAAGGTCACAACTGTGTAAATTTTCTCTAATTTTGGTAGCACCTCACCTCCTCTATAGCTACAAAGAGCATAAAAGTTATACAAGCGTAATGAAACTAGTTAAGAAACATGAAATCTAGTTAAAAAGCATAAATGAGGGTTAATAAACTACAAAATGAAACTAATCTACAAAACTTGAAACTAAATATAAGCGACAATGGAGTATGTCCCATTGGGCATGCTAAATTTGTTAATATCAAATTTACTATGCTAATTAAAAGAGGCTAACACCTAGTAGTCTCAAAAGCATAAGCTAAATCTAACATTGAACCATCATTATTAGAGATTAATCGAAAGCTTATATGCAATAACATGAAATAAAACATCTAACTACAAGTCATTCCTACTTTATGTATGATTGCTTTTAAACTATGAACCTATGAAGATCGTAAACAAATCAACTTTGTATTTTTTCTTCAAGATGATGAAAGAATCTAACTAAAATGGCTGCAAGGCCATGTTTAGATCTTCCTTTACTAATCAAGTAAGAAGAAATGGATGCAAGAGATGATCAAGCTATTCCAAATCAATGGAGAAGGCTCTTAAATCATATCTCTTATATGAAATACTATTCAAAGTATGGTGTAAGGTGTGAACATGTATAAGGGGTCCTTTATATAGATTTATATTTTTAGAGAAGCTTGTATCTTGGTGCATGTGGGATAAAGGATAAAGTATATTTAAGGTTATTAAGCTTGACTAGAGTAATTATCAAGTGATTAGCAACTCATGGGAGTTGGGGTGCTTTAATTAATCAAATGGGATTAATTAATAGGCTAGGATAAGCTTTTAAATCCTTTAGAGATGATTTGGAGGGAAATGGGGTGATTTTGAATGGTTGGAAGAGGGGTTTTAACCAATAAGAGGGTTTATTGATTAAATACAAGGGTAAATAGGCTTAATTAACTAATAATAGCTATTTTTTCACTCGAAGAGGATTATAACTAACGAAGTGTCATTAATTGGCATCCAGAATGTGATAAAGGCTAGTTAATTAACAAAGTGTCATTAATTAACCAAAATAGAGGGAAACGTTAGTTAATTATCAAAAAATCACTAATTATAACAGAAATGATAGAAATGAGGGTAATTAGTGCATTTTTAACAATAAAACTACGTAAGAGGATTTTAGTTGTCTACACATTTGATAATATTGCTTTACTAATGATTTATTGATCAAATATTTAATGGTAGCATGGTCGGTGTGAATGAACACTTAATAAACGAGATGTAGTTCCTAAACTTATTGATAGCATACACAACTACTAAGAACTCATTTTCTCGTGGTGTAATTAATTTCAGCATGTTGCGAGTTCTTGTTATCCAAAATAATCCCATGCTTATTTTGGTTGACTCCTCCCCATTTTTCCATTGCTGGTACTTAAAATGAAATTTTTGCACACTTCAGTGCACTCACATTTTTTTGGGTATGGCTTCATCAGATAGATAATTTTTTCACCTTTCCAGAAAGGTAAAGAAGTCATCATAACTCCTTGTATTTTTTGAGTTATGGCTCGACAGAGTTAGTAGTGAAAATTTTCCTTGGGTGGGCCAACGGAGGTAAGGAGGAAATTGTGCTAGGAAATCTCGAGCCAGTGGAGTAGGGAAGCATTTTTCCAAGGAAATTTGGTGAGTTTATGGGGCCAAGGAGAAAATTTTGACACTTAGCCTTTTTGGCTAAAAACTCAAAAGTCAAAATCTAGCCCGCAAGCTGCAAAGGAGAATGAAGAAAAAATTGGTTAAGGCCCCACACCAATCGAGAGCACCACGTGTCAAGTCTACGTCAGCAGCGCCAAGGTGGGGGTCGAGGAAAGTTGAAGATTTTGGCTTTTTGGCATAAAAACTTAAAGGCATGAAATGAACCCGTGGTCCCATCGACCAATAGGATGGTGCCATGTGTCCACATCAGCAGGCTGGAGGTCGGGCCGACGAAGAACTTTTAGAAAATTTTCCCTCATGGGTAAAAGGGGAAAAATGTTGTTTTGAAGCTATGGATCAACCAAAAGGGTGTTGTTAGTGCAAATTCACAGCACCCCCAAATGAGTTATAGATCTGCTTTTCTAAGGCAAACTCATCTGGTGTGAATGCACAACATTGAGTTTTCTCCAAGGTGTGACCTTGCAAGGTGAGAAAACTCTCCAGATTGAAGTTGGTTCTTACTCCTCTGTTTAGGTGTATGCATGCAATTTTATAGAGGTTCTGGTTCAAAATTCCTACTCTAAAACTACCAAGGAGACAGGGTTGAGAGAAACATGGAAATGGAAACAAAACTAAGCAAAAACAGAGAGGTGATACACCAAAGGAGTGTTGAACTCCTTTCTTTGCAAATATAGACACAAATCATGAATATTGTAGCAAAAAACATGCACAAATTACTAGAATGCAATGAAGGATCAGAAGACAATAATAATTGCATGAGAGGATTGAAAATTGATCACAAAACATACATTATCATGCCCATATTTGATACAATACATTGCAATAGAAAAGAGGCAAAAAACATGTTACAATCTCCATGGGAGGTCTGAAACTCCTTCAAATCCACCTGCTAAGGAAGAAAGAAGAGCTTGCAGAAGCAAGAACATCCAACCTTTTACAAATGAGCCAAATCTAGCTTTTAATGGCCAAGCAGAAGAAGAGAAAGCAAAAACCACGGAAAATGATTTATGAGTTCAACTACAAATCAAATCCCTTCAATTTCACCTACAAGGTGATGGGATTCATGGAAAAACCCATACGCCAAAGTACATTGCTCTGCAGATCCAAAAACGACCCATACTTCATTAAATTTGGTGGTTGAATGTCATTTATGTATTTTTTGCATGCCAGATATTTTTCTCTCTTTTCTCCCAAAAATCTCCATCAAAATTCAAAATTGAACCCTCTAATGTGTAGATAATTTCACCATCTTTCCAATGATATAAAGAACATGAAAAATCGAGCTCTGGATCAAAAGATATGCCCCTCTAAAGATTTAGGGCAAAAGGGCTAAAATAGGGTCAAAATTAGGTCGGCGGGGTCAAACTTTAAAATTTTCCCAAAAACTTTCATGCCTCTGCCACTCCAGAAAAATGTTGCTTCAATTTGTTGATGGGATCACGGGCCCAAACATCACTTTTCCCCTTTGATTTTTACATTGGGAAAATTTCCCAAAATTAGTCTGCGCCCCGCTCTCCCGGTGACACGTGTCACCCTCTCGGTTCGCTCAGCGGGCGCACTTCAAATTTTTCCTTTGTGCCTTTTTAGATTTTGGAAAAATTTTCCAAACAGCTCCGTGCCTCTGCCCTTCCACCATGACACATGGTAGCTTCAAAATGGTCCGCGGGCCTTGACCACTTTTCTCCATTTTCTTCCTTGCAGGCTTGCGGGCCAATTTTGAATTTTTTTGACTTTCACCCCAAAAGGGCTAAGTGCTCAAATTTCTCCCTGCCTCCTCCGATGCACTTCCTTCCCCTCCATGGGCTTATGGGCCAAAATTTTCCCCTTGCTCCTCTGCCAACCTTCTTGGCAATTTCTCCAACTTTCCTCCGTCAACACGACCTCGGCCGCCACGCGGCACTTTCTCATTGTGTACGGGCTTGTGCTTGGAAATTTTTCCCAAAAACTCCGTCGAGCCATAACTTTCAAAATATTTGGAGTTAGGAGGAAAATTTTACCTTTCTGGAAAGGTGAGAAAATTCTCTATCTGATGAAGCCATTTCTAGATAATTTTGAGTCCCTGGAATGTGTAAAATTTGATATTGAAGCACAAGGAAGGAAAAATGAAGGAAAGTTAGCCAAAATAAGTAGGGGGCTCATTTTGGATAACAATTTTGGCGACTTAGAGGGGTCATCTTCCTACTAGATGAAGTGATCAGCTACCTTGAAGCATCCATTGGGCATGGAGTCATGAGTAGTAGCCTATAAACTAATATGAACCTTAAAAACTTCCTCTGAGCCACTTGGAGACACTGTTTGAACTTGGAGTTGTTTTCACCAAAATGCCACCGAAATGGACAATGCAAGAGTGAAACCAGTACCACAAAAACTATGTAAAAATTGGAAGTCATATATACCCCAAGTGGGATATGAAGAGTGTGTAAAAGCACTTCTTCTACTTGAAAGTAAAACTACCTACTCTACTCTAACTGGAAGCAAAGGTAAGCTAAACAAACCCTGTAACTGGTTGTGTAAAATAGCTTCATTTCTTCAAAATGGGCAGCCATGCAATTGATTTGGAGCTGATCATGGCTGTTAGGATGAGTGGAAAATCAATAAGAATTTGGTCTTCTACCCAAATCAGCAAGGTGTCAACTGAAACAAATCCAATACCTCTTTTAGTTGCTCTGCATTTGGATTGAAGAGGTATGGCAGTTGATCCTTGGTACTTTGTAGCTCATCCTCATGCTTAGAAGCAAGCATGATGGATGTGACTTCTCCTTTGGCTCCAATGAAGCCAAATACCTTATTAGGCAAGGTCTGATCCATCGATATGCCCATAGCTCGATTTTCAACTCCAAAAATGGAGTCTTCTTGTAGACCTTCTTGAATGGATGGTGTAGAAGAAATGATGGAACTATTTTGTCCAAAAGGTTTTTATAAAATGCAGGCTGCTGCAAATGAATGCTCTCCTTCATGGCAGTAGGTTCTTGAGTTTGGAATGTGGATGATGAAGGAGAAAATGGCATGATTTCAACCGGTTCCACTTCATCAACACATTCTTCAAAATCTGACAGATAAACTACCTCATTGTTTTCCTTCTCGCAAATGCTCAACCTCCCCCATGGTGTTCTTTTGATTTGCAACTTGATCACCATGGTTTCTTTTATCCTCAACATTGAGTTTGAGATATCAAACTCTTCTTCAGCACTAGAATTTGAGAGAGATGAAGTAGAAAGAAGAACTAAAGGTTCTTCTATAGCCTAGCTTTGTGCTCAAAGCTTTTGGATCTACACTTTTCTCCCCAAATGGAATGTGAACCTCTTCTTTTAGATTTGGACCAGCTTCTCCTTCCTCTGTTGCTTGAAGACAATCTTGCTCTTGATTGAACTCTTCCTCTAGCATGAATTTTTTCAAGTTAAAATCTTCAATCTGCTGCTCTAGAGGACAAGCTAGGGCTGCAAGATTTCTTTTAGAGCTTTCCTCTTCCATGGCTAATTTTGAAACTTGAATTGGATCAACATATTCTTCAAGTAGAGTGCCAACATGGACACTACATTCTGAGAAAATTGATTGTTGATATGCCTCTTCTTTTTTCTCTTCTTCTTCTACAACAAAATCAGTCCTAACCACCACTTGTTCTTCAACCTTTACCTCCTCTATAGGCTTCACCAGCAAAGGAATTTTCTCAATCCCATATCTAAGATCCAAACTTACTAAGCTCTTAATCATTCCTTCTTTTCTTGGTTCTTCCTCTTGTTGTCCTTCATGACTGATTTTTGTAATTTCTTCTTCCCAACATGGATTTGGGAATGCAAGAGGAGGGGTGGGTTGTGACTCAATTGATTTTACAATTTTTTGTGGTGTTGGAGGAGGTAGAAACTCTTGTTTATTTAGAGGGAATGGCTATTTGGAAGGGAAAAGGACAGAAGAATTGAGATGGGGTGGAAGACTAGGGGATGGAGAAATGGAATCAACTCTTGGGGCAGCATGGGCTAGATTTGGAATTTGGCATTCAAAATGAGATGGTGCTTTGCTTGAGGAATGGAAGGAGAAAAACCAGATGATGGTGTAGAACTTACCCATTAACAAGGTTTCTCAACACCAAATTTATAGGCCTCTATCTCCACTATCCATTGTGCAAGTTGGGGCAGCATCTCCATCATGAAGTCCAACTTCTCCTGAGGGCTTAAGTGTCTTGGAAAAGGGCCAACCCATGGACAAGGTTCCCTACAACCAATTCTAAAAGCCTTCATTTGAGTTGTTGCTCTTGATTGCACCATGCCAATATCCATTTTTTGGATCTTCTCCAATAGACCAACATCTTGCATTTGATTTCTATCATTGCATGCATACCCTTGCTCTTGATATGTTTCATAACCAAACTGATTTTGGCCTTGCTCATATGGATATGCATACTGATTTTGAATTTGATCAAAATGTTGATTTGAAGGAGTTGTAAAACATGTTGGAGGTGGAATATACAAGTATTGTAAATGTGAATTCCATGATGGAAATGAAATCATGATTGCACAACTTCATGGAATGAAAGAACATGGAAGAGATGGAAATGTTGTTGCTGAGATAGCTCCCCTGATGCGTTGATCGAAACACTTCTAGGTTGATCACTCTAGCATCTAGTGTGATTGCACAACATGGAAACCTCTCTCCAAGCGTGGGACTTGTGAAACTGAGAGAGGAATCTCCAGATTAGAGGTTGGTTCCTCAAACTCCTCTGATTTAGATCTAATGCTTGCACAACTACACAGAGAGTTCGAGATCTAATCCTACTCTAACTTGCAAGGAGACAGGGGTAGAAGTGCAAGAAATTGAAACTAACTAAAGATGGTGATGCACCAAAAGGAGTGGTGAAACATATTTTTCATGCAAATAGACACAGACCAAAGTTCACAACATAAAACATACACAGACTGATAAGGTATAATTTAGGATCTGAAATGAAGCAAATAATACAAACAGAGGACTAAAACCCATTCACAGAGCTTGCATTATCATTTCAGTGTCAAAACACGCATTACACCCTCAGAGAGGTAAAAGAAAACTGTTACAATCTTTGGAGAGGTCTGATCCTTGCATCAATCACTTGCTGGAGGTGAAAGAAGAAGTCTGCTATGCCCAAAAATGTTCCCCCTTTGGTTGTGAGCCAAATCTGCCTTTTACATTACATGGGTCGAGCCTAGGAGACAGAAACATACAAAAACATGAGAGCCCATTCCTTCTTGACTACAGGTGCATTAAAATGGCATGGGGGACCTTACAAACCCATACCCTATCATTTTGACCGAATTACAGGAGAATGCGACCCATTCTGCATTAAATCTGGTCGCTGAAATGTCACTTCTGGCCATGAACACACGTCAGAGCCATTTCTCAATTTTCTCTCTCCATACTACACCAAAATTCAAGATTAACCCTAGAATCACGTAGATAATTTCATAATCTTTCCGTTGATATAAAGAACGTGCAAATCTGAGCTCTGGATCAAAAGATATGGAGATCTGAAGATTTAGGGCACAAAACAGGTGAAACGGATTTTTAAATTTCTTCCCGCTCTGCCACCTGGATGACACGTGGCATGCATTGATTGGTCGTCAGGGGCGCGGGCAGACCTTTACTTTTAGCTTTTGGGTGAACTTCTTGCCAAATTCTCTAACTCCTCCCCGAGCTCCGCATTCCTTGCTCCATAGGACACGTGTCCTCTTCTGATTGGCTCGGGCTGACCCTTCAAAACTCACCCTTTGACTTTTGGACTTTTTCCCTTGTGACACGTGTCGTGATTTGATTGGTTCCTAGGGCCGCCATTTTCACATCCATCACGTCCATTTGTCCCGGATGTCCCAGTGCTGTCTGGGACAAAAACTTCCGATCCGCCCGAAATGGGCTTCCCTGTCCCTTTTCTGCTGGTGACACGTGTCATGATTTGATTGGTTCTCGACTTTTTCGGCTATCCATGTCTTCCGTCCCTTTGTCCCACTTGTCTCGGATTGTTTGGGACAAATTCTTCCGATTCGCCTGATTCGGCAAATTTCACCGCGTCCTCACTACTTAGTGTGAAAGTTCTCCATTTCGGCCGATCTGGGCGGTTTGCGTCCTTCGCGTCTTCTTGTCCCCAATGTCCCAGAGCAGTTAGTTGATTTTCTTCTCCTTCGGCCGAACCGGCTTTCCGTGTCCCACACGCGTCCGATGGCCTGTGATGTTTCTTTGAACTCTGCTGACGACCTTTCGGCCGATTTCGCGCCGATTCCCCATGTCCCAAATGTCCCGACTGCTTTGCGAGGACTAGGACTTAGCCAATTTTCACAATTCTTCCTAGCCCAAGCTTGTTTTCTGCAACTTTTTCACATTTTCTCAGAGCTTGCTCTTTCCTTCTTCGGCCAGGGGAGTTAGAAAAAAATCGAGGGGACCCTAGAAACATGATTTTTTCCCTGAATCAATCCATTTGCCTGGGACTTGAGAATTCTGATGCATGTTATCAAATTAA